>JAVHZZ010000005.1:1692596-2017596 GCA_036250195.1 Mixophyes australis | reverse complement strand
GGAGCTGAGTGTCACCGCAGAGATGAGTGTCACCGGGGCAGCCGAGTGTCTCCGGAGAGACGATTGTCACCGGGGGAGCCGAGTGTCTCCGGAGAGACGATTGTCACCGGGGGAGCTGAGTGTCACCGCAGAGATGAGTGTCACCGGGGCAGCCGAGTGTCTCCGGAGAGACGATTGTCACCGGGGGAGCTGAGTGTCACCGCAGAGATGATTGTCACCGGGGGAGCGGAGTGTCACCGCAGAGATGATTGTCACCGGGGGAGCGGAGTGTCACCGCAGAGATGATTGTCACCGATGAGATGAGTGTCACCGGGGGAGCGGAGTGTCACCGCAGAGATGATTGTCACCGATGAGATGAGTGTGACCGGGGGAGCTGAGTGTCACCACAGAGATGATTGTCACCGGGGCAGCGGAGTGTCTCCGGAGAGACGATTGTCACCGGGGGAGCGGAGTGTCACCGCAGAGATGATTGTCACCGATGAGATGAGTGTGACCGGGGGAGCTGAGTGTCACCGCAGAGATGAGTGTCACCGGGGCAGCCGAGTGTCTCCGGAGAGACGATTGTCACCGGGGGAGCTGAGTGTCACCACAGAGATGATTGTCACCGGGGGAGCCGAGTGTCTCCGGAGAGACGATTGTCACCGGGGGAGCTGAGTGTCACCGCAGAGATGAGTGTCACCGGGGCAGCCGAGTGTCTCCGGAGAGACGATTGTCACCGGGGGAGCCGAGTGTCTCCGGAGAGACGATTGTCACCGGGGGAGCTGAGTGTCACCGCAGAGATGAGTGTCACCGGGGCAGCCGAGTGTCTCCGGAGAGACGATTGTCACCGGGGGAGCTGAGTGTCACCGCAGAGATGATTGTCACCGGGGGAGCGGAGTGTCACCGCAGAGATGATTGTCACCGGGGGAGCGGAGTGTCACCGCAGAGATGATTGTCACCGGGGGAGCTGAGTGTCACCGCAGAGATGAGTGGCAGCGGAGTGTCTCCGGAGAGACGATTGTCACCGGGGGAGCTGAGTGTCACCACAGAGATGAGTGGCAGCGGAGTGTCTCCGGAGAGACGATTGTCACCGGGGGAGCTGAGTGTCACCACAGAGATGAGTGGCAGCGGAGTGTCTCCGGAGAGACGATTGTCACCGGGGGAGCTGAGTGTCACCGCAGAGATGAGTGTCACCGGGGCAGCGGAGTGTCTCCGGAGAGACGATTGTCACCGGGGGAGCTGAGTGTCACCACAGAGATGATTGTCACCGGGGGAGCCGAGTGTCTCCGGAGAGACGATTGTCACCGGGGGAGCTGAGTGTCACCGCAGAGATGAGTGTCACCGGGGCAGCCGAGTGTCTCCGGAGAGACGATTGTCACCGGGGGAGCCGAGTGTCTCCGGAGAGACGATTGTCACCGGGGGAGCTGAGTGTCACCGCAGAGATGAGTGTCACCGGGGCAGCCGAGTGTCTCCGGAGAGACGATTGTCACCGGGGGAGCTGAGTGTCACCGCAGAGATGATTGTCACCGGGGGAGCGGAGTGTCACCGCAGAGATGATTGTCACCGGGGGAGCGGAGTGTCACCGCAGAGATGATTGTCACCGATGAGATGAGTGTCACCGGGGGAGCGGAGTGTCACCGCAGAGATGATTGTCACCGATGAGATGAGTGTGACCGGGGGAGCTGAGTGTCACCACAGAGATGATTGTCACCGGGGCAGCGGAGTGTCTCCGGAGAGACGATTGTCACCGGGGGAGCGGAGTGTCACCGCAGAGATGAGTGTCACCGGGGCAGCCGAGTGTCTCCGGAGAGACGATTGTCACCGGGGGAGCTGAGTGTCACCGCAGAGACGATTGTCACCGGGGGAGCGGAGTGTCACCGCAGAGATGATTGTCACCGATGAGATGAGTGTCACCGGGGGAGCGGAGTGTCACCGCAGAGATGATTGTCACCGATGAGATGAGTGTCGCTCTGCTGCTTCAGCAATAATTTATTAGTAAATTGCGTCGATGACTGATTTCCTATCAAGGAAAACCTGAGCTATCACCACATGATAATAAATAAGGTGCTGAAGCGTAGGCGTCAACATTATGTTGCATATAACGTGTACTTACATGTGTATGTTGAATCGCACATATCTCAACATGCGTCCAACGCTGCGGTAATTCTGCGGCAGATGTGTAAATGAATACATCCATGTCCTGCAGTAGCGCAGAGACAGCGTAGAGCTGCGTCATGACAGTGGTACACTATTCATACAGAATATAATGATATACACACACGAGAGAACGGTGTCTGGACGGTTATTAATGATGTAACGAGATCCGTCATTTATGATTTATAGATGCAATGGGGAATCCTCTTTCCTGTCGTACAATCAGAAGCGGCTAGATTGTGACGGTCGTCTTCACCACCATGTATCTGTACACCAAGAACCCGCTATATATACGGAGCGCAAGTCTCATTAGGCGACATCACCAGCATTATACATGCAGACGTAATTACTGTACCCTACATACATCATTACTGTACCCTACTTACATCATTACTGTACCCTACTTACATCATTACTGTACCCTACTTACATCATTACTGTACCCTACTTACATCATTACTGTACCCTACGTACACCACTACTGTACCCTACGTACATCACTACTGTACCCTACTTACACCATTACTGTACCCTACTTACATCATTACTGTACCCTACTTACATCATTACTGTACCCTACGTACACCACTACTGTACCCTACTTACACCATTACTGTACCCTACTTACATCATTACTGTACCCTACGTACACCACTACTGTACCCTACGTACATCACTACTGTACCCTACGTACATCACTACTGTACCCTACTTACACCATTACTGTACCCTACGTACACCATTACTGTACCCTACGTACACCATTACTGTACCCTACATTCACCATTACTGTACCCTACATACACCATTACTGTACCCTACTTACACCATTACTGTACCCTACGTACACCATTACTGTACCCTACGTACACCATTACTGTACCCTACGTACACCATTACTGTACCCTACATTCACCATTACTGTACCCTACTTACACCATTACTGTACCCTACGTACACCATTACTGTACCCTACATTCACCATTACTGTACCCTACATTCACCATTACTGTACCCTACGTACACCATTACTGTACCCTACATACATCATTACTGTACCCTACATTCACCATTACTGTACCCTACTTACATCATTACTGTACCCTACGTACACCATTACTGTACCCTACGTACACCATTACTGTACCCTACATTCACCATTACTGTACCCTACATACACCATTACTGTACCCTACGTACACCATTACTGTACCCTACATACACCATTACTGTACCCTACGTACACCATTACTGTACCCTACGTACACCATTACTGTACCCTACATTCACCATTACTGTACCCTACTTACACCATTACTGTACCCTACGTACACCATTACTGTACCCTACATACACCATTACTGTACCCTACGTACACCATTACTGTACCCTACATACATCATTACTGTACCCTACGTACACCATTACTGTACCCTACGTACATCACTACTGTACCCTACGTACATCACTACTGTACCCTACATACACCATTACTGTACCCTACGTACATCACTACTGTACCCTACGTACATCACTACTGTACCCTACTTACACCATTACTGTACCCTACGTACACCATTACTGTACCCTACGTACACCATTACTGTACCCTACATACACCATTACTGTACCCTACATACATCATTACTGTACCCTACGTACACCATTACTGTACCCTACTTACACCATTACTGTACCCTACTTACACCATTACTGTACCCTACGTACATCATTACTGTACCCTACTTACATCATTACTGTACCCTACGTACATCATTACTGTACCCTACTTACACCATTACTGTACCCTACATACATCATTACTGTACCCTACCTACACCATTACTGTACCCTACTTACACCATTACTGTACCCTACTTACACCATTACTGTACCCTACGTACACCATTACTGTACCCTACTTACACCATTACTGTACCCTACGTACACCATTACTGTACCCTACATACACCATTACTGTACCCTACTTACATAATTACTGTACCCTACGTACACCATTACTGTACCCTACTTACACCATTACTGTACCCTACGTACATCACTACTGTACCCTACTTACACCATTACTGTACCCTACGTACATCACTACTGTACCCTACGTACATCACTACTGTACCCTACATACACCATTACTGTACCCTACGTACACCATTACTGTACCCTACTTACACCATTACTGTACCCTACTTACACCATTACTGTACCCTACTTACACCATTACTGTACCCTACTTACATCATTACTGTACCCTACTTACACCATTACTGTACCCTACTTACACCATTACTGTACCCTACATACATCATTACTGTACCCTACGTACACCATTACTGTACCCTACTTACATCATTACTGTACCCTACGTACATCATTACTGTACCCTACTTACACCATTACTGTACCCTACATACATCATTACTGTACCCTACCTACACCATTACTGTACCCTACTTACACCATTACTGTACCCTACTTACACCATTACTGTACCCTACGTACACCATTACTGTACCCTACGTACACCATTACTGTACCCTACTTACATCATTACTGTACCCTACGTACACCATTACTGTACCCTACTTACACCATTACTGTACCCTACGTACAATATTACTGTACCCTACGTACACCATTACTGTACCCTACTTACACCATTACTGTACCCTACGTACATCATTACTGTACCCTACTTACATCATTACTGTACCCTACGTACACCATTACTGTAGCCTACTTACATCATTACTGTACCCTACGTACATCATTACTGTACCCTACTTACACCATTACTGTACCCTACGTACACCATTACTGTACCCTACTTACACCATTACTGTACCCTACTTACATCATTACTGTACCCTACTTACATCATTACTGTACCCTACGTACAATATTACTGTACCCTACGTACACCATTACTGTACCCTACTTACACCATTACTGTACCCTACGTACACCATTACTGTACCCTACTTACACCATTACTGTACCCTACGTACATCATTACTGTACCCTACGTACACCATTACTGTACCCTACTTACATCATTACTGTACCCTACTTACACCATTACTGTACCCTACTTACATCACTACTGTACCCTACTTACATCATTACTGTACCCTACGTACACCATTACTGTACCCTACTTACACCATTACTGTACCCTACGTACACCATTACTGTACCCTACGTACACCATTACTGTACCCTACTTACATCATTACTGTACCCTACTTACACCATTACTGTACCCTACTTACATCATTACTGTACCCTACGTACACCATTACTGTACCCTACGTACACCATTACTGTACCCTACTTACATCATTACTGTACCCTACTTACATCATTACTGTACCCTACGTACATCATTACTGTACCCTACTTACACCATTACTGTACCCTACGTACACCATTACTGTACCCTACTTACACCATTACTGTACCCTACGTACATCATTACTGTACCCTACGTACACCATTACTGTACCCTACTTACACCATTACTGTACCCTACGTACACCATTACTGTACCCTACGTACACCATTACTGTACCCTACGTACATCATTACTGTACCCTACTTACACCATTACTGTACCCTACTTACATAATTACTGTACCCTACGTACACCATTACTGTACCCTACGTACATCATTACTGTACCCTACGTACACCATTACTGTACCCTACTTACACCATTACTGTACCCTACGTACATCATTACTGTACCCTATTTACACCATTACTGTACCCTACGTACACCATTACTGTACCCTACGTACATCATTACTGTACCCTACTTACACCATTACTGTACCCTACTTACATCATTACTGTACCCTACGTACACCATTACTGTACCCTACGTACACCATTACTGTACCCTACGTACATCATTACTGTACCCTACTTACACCATTACTGTACCCTACTTACATCATTACTGTACCCTACGTACACCATTACTGTACCCTACTTACATAATTACTGTACCCTACTTACACCATTACTGTACCCTACATACATCATTACTGTACCCTACGTACATCATTACTGTACCCTACGTACACCATTACTGTACCCTACTTACACCATTACTGTACCCTACTTACATAATTACTGTACCCTACGTACACCATTACTGTACCCTACACACATCATTACTGTACCCTACTTACACCATTACTGTACCCTACTTACATAATTACTGTACCCTACGTACACCATTACTGTACCCTACACACATCATTACTGTACCCTACTTACACCATTACTGTACCCTACTTACATCATTACTGTACCCTACGTACACCATTACTGTACCCTACTTACACCATTACTGTACCCTACTTACATCATTACTGTACCCTACGTACACCATTACTGTACCCTACGTACACCATTACTGTACCCTACGTACACCATTACTGTACCCTACTTACATAATTACTGTACCCTACGTACACCATTACTGTACCCTACACACATCATTACTGTACCCTACTTACACCATTACTGTACCCTACTTACATAATTACTGTACCCTACTTACATCATTACTGTACCCTACTTACACCATTACTGTACCCTACGTACATCATTACTGTACCCTACTTACACCATTACTGTACCCTACGTACACCATTACTGTACCCTACTTACACCATTACTGTACCCTACGTACATCATTACTGTACCCTACGTACACCATTACTGTACCCTACTTACACCATTACTGTACCCTACGTACACCATTACTGTACCCTACGTACACCATTACTGTACCCTACGTACATCATTACTGTACCCTACGTACACCATTACTGTACCCTACTTACATAATTACTGTACCCTACGTACACCATTACTGTACCCTACGTACATCATTACTGTACCCTACGTACACCATTACTGTACCCTACTTACATCATTACTGTACCCTACGTACACCATTACTGTACCCTATTTACACCATTACTGTACCCTACGTACACCATTACTGTACCCTACGTACATCATTACTGTACCCTACTTACACCATTACTGTACCCTACTTACATCATTACTGTACCCTACGTACACCATTACTGTACCCTACGTACACCATTACTGTACCCTACGTACATCATTACTGTACCCTACTTACACCATTACTGTACCCTACTTACATCATTACTGTACCCTACGTACACCATTACTGTACCCTACTTACATAATTACTGTACCCTACTTACACCATTACTGTACCCTACATACATCATTACTGTACCCTACGTACATCATTACTGTACCCTACGTACACCATTACTGTACCCTACTTACACCATTACTGTACCCTACTTACATAATTACTGTACCCTACGTACACCATTACTGTACCCTACACACATCATTACTGTACCCTACTTACACCATTACTGTACCCTACTTACATAATTACTGTACCCTACGTACACCATTACTGTACCCTACACACATCATTACTGTACCCTACTTACACCATTACTGTACCCTACTTACATCATTACTGTACCCTACGTACACCATTACTGTACCCTACTTACACCATTACTGTACCCTACTTACATCATTACTGTACCCTACGTACACCATTACTGTACCCTACGTACACCATTACTGTACCCTACGTACACCATTACTGTACCCTACTTACATAATTACTGTACCCTACGTACACCATTACTGTACCCTACACACATCATTACTGTACCCTACTTACACCATTACTGTACCCTACGTACACCATTACTGTACCCTACTTACATCATTACTGTACCCTACACACACCATTACTGTACCCTACGTACATCATTACTGTACCCTACGTACACCATTACTGTACCCTACTTACATAATTACTGTACCCTACTTACACCATTACTGTACCCTACGTACACCATTACTGTACCCTACTTACATCATTACTGTACCCTACTTACACCATTACTGTACCCTACGTACACCATTACTGTACCCTACACACATCATTACTGTACCCTACTTACACCATTACTGTACCCTACGTACACCATTACTGTACCCTACTTACATCATTACTGTACCCTACACACACCATTACTGTACCCTACGTACATCATTACTGTACCCTACGTACACCATTACTGTACCCTACTTACATAATTACTGTACCCTACGTACATCATTACTGTACCCTACGTACACCATTACTGTACCCTACACACATCATTACTGTACCCTACTTACACCATTACTGTACCCTACGTACACCATTACTGT
Source organism: Mixophyes australis (assembly GCA_036250195.1). Lineage (NCBI taxonomy): Eukaryota > Metazoa > Chordata > Amphibia > Anura > Limnodynastidae > Mixophyes > Mixophyes australis. The sequence goes on along the minus strand of JAVHZZ010000005.1, from coordinate 2,009,148 downwards.
ACCCTACTTACATCATTACTGTACCCTACATACATCATTACTGTACCCTACTTACACCATTACTGTACCCTACTTACATCATTACTGTACCCTACGTACACCATTACTGTACCCTACTTACACTATTACTGTACCCTACGTACATCATTACTGTACCCTACTTACACCATTACTGTACCCTACGTACACCATTACTGTACCCTACGTACATCATTACTGTACCCTACTTACACCATTACTGTACCCTACGTACACCATTACTGTACCCTACGTACATCACTACTGTACCCTACTTACACCATTACTGTACCCTACGTACACCATTACTGTACCCTACTTACACCATTACTGTACCCTACGTACATCACTACTGTACCCTACGTACATCACTACTGTACCCTACTTACACCATTACTGTACCCTACGTACACCATTACTGTACCCTACGTACATCACTACTGTACCCTACTTACACCATTACTGTACCCTACTTACACCATTACTGTACCCTACGTACATCACTACTGTACCCTACGTACATCACTACTGTACCCTACATACATCATTACTGTACCCTACGTACATCATTACTGTACCCTACTTACATCATTACTGTACCCTACGTACACCATTACTGTACCCTACGTACATCATTACTGTACCCTACATACATCATTACTGTACCCTACTTACACCATTACTGTACCCTACGTACACCATTACTGTACCCTACTTACATCATTACTGTACCCTACGTACACCATTACTGTACCCTACGTACACCATTACTGTACCCTACTTACATCATTACTGTACCCTACATACATCATTACTGTACCCTACGTACATCATTACTGTACCCTACTTACATCATTACTGTACCCTACGTACACCATTACTGTACCCTACGTACATCATTACTGTACCCTACGTACATCATTACTGTACCCTACTTACACCATTACTGTACCCTACTTACATCATTACTGTACCCTACGTACACCATTACTGTACCCTACGTACACCATTACTGTACCCTACTTACACCATTACTGTACCCTACTTACACCATTACTGTACCCTACGTACATCACTACTGTACCCTACTTACACCATTACTGTACCCTACGTACATCATTACTGTACCCTACTTACACCATTACTGTACCCTACTTACATCATTACTGTACCCTACGTACACCATTACTGTACCCTACCTACACCATTACTGTACCCTACTTACACCATTACTGTACCCTACTTACACCATTACTGTACCCTACGTACATCATTACTGTACCCTACGTACACCATTACTGTACCCTACTTACACCATTACTGTACCCTACTTACATCATTACTGTACCCTACGTACACCATTACTGTACCCTACGTACATCATTACTGTACCCTACTTACACCATTACTGTACCCTACGTACACCATTACTGTACCCTACCTACACCATTACTGTACCCTACTTACACCATTACTGTACCCTACGTACATCATTACTGTACCCTACGTACACCATTACTGTACCCTACTTACACCATTACTGTACCCTACGTACACCATTACTGTACCCTACTTACATCATTACTGTACCCTACGTACACCATTACTGTACCCTACGTACATCATTACTGTACCCTACTTACACCATTACTGTACCCTACATACACCATTACTGTACCCTACGTACACCATTACTGTACCCTACTTACACCATTACTGTACCCTACTTACATCATTACTGTACCCTACTTACACCATTACTGTACCCTACTTACATCATTACTGTACCCTACTTACACCATTACTGTACCCTACTTACATCATTACTGTACCCTACGTACACCATTACTGTACCCTACGTACATCATTACTGTACCCTACGTACACCATTACTGTACCCTACGTACACCATTACTGTACCCTACTTACACCATTACTGTACCCTACTTACACCATTACTGTACCCTACGTACACCATTACTGTACCCTACGTACACCATTACTGTACCCTACTTACACCATTACTGTACCCTACTTACACCATTACTGTACCCTACGTACATCACTACTGTACCCTACGTACACCATTACTGTACCCTACGTACACCATTACTGTACCCTACCTACATCATTACTGTACCCTACGTACACCATTACTGTACCCTACTTACATCATTACTGTACCCTACGTACACCATTACTGTACCCTACGTACACCATTACTGTACCCTACATACATCATTACTGTACCCTACTTACATCACTACTGTACCCTACTTACACCATTACTGTACCCTACTTACACCATTACTGTACCCTACGTACACCATTACTGTACCCTACGTACACCATTACTGTACCCTACTTACATCATTACTGTACCCTACGTACACCATTACTGTACCCTACTTACACCATTACTGTACCCTACATACATCATTACTGTACCCTACTTACACCATTACTGTACCCTACGTACATCATTACTGTACCCTACGTACACCATTACTGTACCCTACATTCACCATTACTGTACCCTACATACACCATTACTGTACCCTACTTACATCATTACTGTACCCTACTTACACCATTACTGTACCCTACGTACATCACTACTGTACCCTACTTACACCATTACTGTACCCTACGTACATCATTACTGTACCCTACTTACATCATTACTGTACCCTACGTACACCATTACTGTACCCTACGTACATCATTACTGTACCCTACTTACACCATTACTGTACCCTACTTACACCATTACTGTACCCTACGTACATCACTACTGTACCCTACGTACATCACTACTGTACCCTACTTACACCATTACTGTACCCTACGTACATCATTACTGTACCCTACTTACATCATTACTGTACCCTACGTACACCATTACTGTACCCTACTTACACCACTACTGTACCCTACGTACATCACTACTGTACCCTACTTACACCATTACTGTACCCTACTTACACCATTACTGTACCCTACGTACACCATTACTGTACCCTACTTACACCATTACTGTACCCTACGTACATCACTACTGTACCCTACGTACACCATTACTGTACCCTACGTACATCATTACTGTACCCTACTTACACCATTACTGTTCCCTACGTACACCATTACTGTACCCTACTTACACCATTACTGTACCCTACGTACATCACTACTGTACCCTACTTACACCATTACTGTACCCTACTTACACCATTACTGTACCCTACGTACACCATTACTGTACCCTACTTACATCATTACTGTACCCTACGTACACCATTACTGTACCCTACGTACACCATTACTGTACCCTACGTACATCATTACTGTACCCTACGTACACCATTACTGTACCCTACGTACACCATTACTGTACCCTACTTACACCATTACTGTACCCTACTTACATCATTACTGTACCCTACGTACACCATTACTGTACCCTACTTACATCATTACTGTACCCTACGTACACCATTACTGTACCCTACTTACATCATTACTGTACCCTACGTACACCATTACTGTACCCTACTTACATCATTACTGTACCCTACGTACACCATTACTGTACCCTACGTACACCATTACTGTACCCTACATACATCATTACTGTACCCTACGTACACCATTACTGTACCCTACGTACACCATTACTGTACCCTACTTACACCATTACTGTACCCTACTTACATCATTACTGTACCCTACGTACACCATTACTGTACCCTACTTACATCATTACTGTACCCTACGTACACCATTACTGTACCCTACATACACCATTACTGTACCCTACGTACATCATTACTGTACCCTACTTACACCATTACTGTACCCTACTTACACCATTACTGTACCCTACATACACCATTACTGTACCCTACGTACATCACTACTGTACCCTACTTACACCATTACTGTACCCTACTTACACCATTACTGTACCCTACGTACACCATTACTGTACCCTACGTACACCATTACTGTACCCTACGTACATCACTACTGTACCCTACTTACACCATTACTGTACCCTACTTACACCATTACTGTACCCTACGTACACCATTACTGTACCCTACGTACATCACTACTGTACCCTACGTACATCACTACTGTACCCTACTTACACCATTACTGTACCCTACGTACACCATTACTGTACCCTACGTACACCATTACTGTACCCTACGTACATCACTACTGTACCCTACTTACACCATTACTGTACCCTACGTACACCATTACTGTACCCTACTTACACCATTACTGTACCCTACGTACATCATTACTGTACCCTACTTACATCATTACTGTACCCTACTTACATCATTACTGTACCCTACTTACACCATTACTGTACCCTACTTACATCATTACTGTACCCTACTTACATCATTACTGTACCCTACTTACATCATTACTGTACCCTACGTACACCATTACTGTACCCTACTTACACCATTACTGTACCCTACGTACACCATTACTGTACCCTACATACACCATTACTGTACCCTACGTACATCATTACTGTACCCTACGTACACCATTACTGTACCCTACTTACACCATTACTGTACCCTACATACATCATTACTGTACCCTACTTACATCATTACTGTACCCTACGTACACCATTACTGTACCCTACGTACATCATTACTGTACCCTACTTACACCATTACTGTACCCTACTTACACCATTACTGTACCCTACGTACATCATTACTGTACCCTACTTACACCATTACTGTACCCTACGTACATCATTACTGTACCCTACTTACACCATTACTGTACCCTACTTACACCATTACTGTACCCTACGTACACCATTACTGTACCCTACTTACACCATTACTGTACCCTACGTACACCATTACTGTACCCTACTTACACCATTACTGTACCCTACGTACATCATTACTGTACCCTACTTACACCATTACTGTACCCTACGTACACCATTACTGTACCCTACTTACACCATTACTGTACCCTACGTACACCATTACTGTACCCTACTTACACCATTACTGTACCCTACGTACACCATTACTGTACCCTACTTACACCATTACTGTACCCTACGTACATCATTACTGTACCCTACTTACACCATTACTGTACCCTACTTACACCATTACTGTACCCTACGTACATCACTACTGTACCCTACTTACACCATTACTGTACCCTACGTACACCATTACTGTACCCTACTTACACCATTACTGTACCCTACTTACATCATTACTGTACCCTACGTACACCATTACTGTACCCTACTTACACCATTACTGTACCCTACTTACATCATTACTGTACCCTACATACACCATTACTGTACCCTACTTACACCATTACTGTACCCTACTTACACATAGATTGTAAGCTTGCGAGCGGCCTTCTCACCTCTTTGTCTGTTTTACCCAGTTTGTTTATTAGTTTACTAAGTTTGTCCCCAATTGTAAAGCGCTTCAGAATATGTTGGCGCTATATAAATAAATGATGATGATGATTACTGTACCTTACATACACCATTCTGAGCGTCTCAATGAGGAGACAGCTGGAGTCTGGGCACCGTGAAGGTAATGTCCAGGACAAGGTGTGAATATTCACATCCCCCAGCTCCTATTAATGACAGGGACATATGGTGACATATAGTTGTCTTTAGTGAGTGATTGACGCATTAAGTGCAGCCACTGAGGGAGGTGGAAACACTCCGACCAATGTGTGAAAACCTGCACGTGTCCATTTCAGCTGTTATTTGTTTATACCCCCCAGACCTGTCTTTAAGACTGTCAGCTCGCATATGCACAACAGAACTGACAGATATTAAATGCAGTTTTCAAAACAGATTTCATTTATGCAAATAAATAAATCTATGTATAAAAACATGAATGTATTATAGAAAAACCGTTTTATCCAAAGAATTATCTCCAACCTGATATATTTGTGAAATCGGCTTCCCCATGCAAACATAAAGTGAGCTCCAGTGATTATGGGGCTTTTTATTAATAGGCAAAGGGGCCTATTTATTGTAGTTAATTTACATGTAAATCCCCTGAAAACAGCTGTTTTCACGGAATGGACGTAAATTTAAGTATTTCCCTAATCTATCAACACTGCATCGCAGCAGGTATCATAGACAAGATATCATAGATATCTGCTGCTTTGCATTTATTTCAAGATACCTAGCAGTCCCCATAGATGTCTATGGGGACTGTTATGTACCGCAATTCAACTACTTACAAACATACTTTTACACCTAAGGTATGTACGTCAGCTTAGGCTGGCGCACATTACCGTTTTTGATAGTTTTTGTCGTGAGATCACTGTTCAGGTCTGCTCCAAAGAGCAGAGCTTCACAGCGCATGTGTGGAGGGATCACATGATCCCTCCCTGTCACACACCGCTCTCTACAACTGTACAGTGCAGGGATGTTTGTTCATAGACGAGGATTTCAGTTGGCGCATGTGCACTGGAGTGAGAAGAGGATCCCTGTGGGTCGCAATCTTCGGAAGCGAAGAGGCAGCGGTAAGTAAGTTTTTCACTCCACAATAACAGCAGTTTCTTGGAACTGCTGCTCCTGTGAAGGTATTTTTGATGAATATGAGAAATAGTTCAATCCTTATAAATGTGATAAGGATTGAAAACTGTTTTTCATGCTTTGCGGTCCTTGTTAAATATGCACCAAAGAGCCCTATTGCCCTATGGGTGTTGTCACCGGCGAGAGGGCTCATTATTGCCCCATATATGGAAAGGCGATGGCATTATTATCTCCAAAAACAGGTTGTCTGTCCCGCCATCCTCAGGGCCATCAAGAGGAGTCCTGGGGCCCAGTGTGGGCACCATTTGGGGTCTAATCCTGCAGTGTAATCCAGCGCACTCCATGCCCCTTGGAGGGTGTGACCACCAACAGGAAGCTATAGGTCTGCGCAGTTATTTGAACTGTTGATATTATGACCATGTAGACATGATGGGCCTGATTCATAAAGGCACACATACTGAGCGCAAACTGTGTTTGTTTTAAAACACACAGAATGCGGGCATACGCACGTCCGAATTCAACAAGGAGCGGACCAGGAGGAGTTGCTCCAGATGTTATAGCACACGATACTGTTATCACTACTGATCAGGACTTAGACTAGCCCTGTAGCTGGAGCCAGAGATATGGCAGAAAAACAAGTAATTTTCAGATACCCAAAGCTTAAATCAGACGCTGCTGCGTGCGCTCACGTTTGGCACCCCTACTATACACCGACTGCGAGCCCCTTCCCTGCCCCATTCTCTCCCCGAAAAATAGTAGGCTGTACTAAGTGTTCTTTGCGTACAAAGATGAATTGAACGTTGCTGCGTTTAGATGCGCATGGTCTATTGCATATGTGCTTGGTTACATAATACTTACAAAAGGTGGCAGAATATCTGATGTAAATGTGGGTGAGATGAAGCTAGGATCCAGCGACCATCAAGCAGTATGGTTTAGTTTCATAACTCGGCGTGCGGGAGCTGCGTGGGGGAGGTGGCCGTTCCGGGGGCGGGGCTATGCAGATCACGCTATTTTGGCCCCATCCCGTAGCGTAATGACACGACTGCGTCATTTTACAGCGGGGCCGCGATTCCATGAGAATCGCAGCATTTTTTTTCTAATTCTGCCCACTTCACTAGGAAGTGGGCAGATGCGGGAGGCTGCCATACGCTCCCGGGAGTCTGGGAGACCAAACCGGAATTCAGGAGTCTCCCGGAATGTTGGCAAGTATGCTAAAGACGGAGAGCGAGAGTCTTGTGGAGGGAGACAAAGTAATACCAGATCATCTTATTTATTTTTGCTCAGTGTTCACTACAGAAAGAGCGGGGAAACTTCCTTTGAACCTACTTCCCCCCAGTGTCAGTGCATGTTCTCGTGTTCCAATATTTCTTCCTTTGTAGAATGTTTCCCTCCTGCACCTTGTTATAACCCTGGATATATTTAAAAGGTTCTATCATGTCCCCCTTTCTCTGCTTTGAACGATACATATTAAGATGTTTTAGTCTTCCCGGGTAAGCTTTGTGCTGTAGGCCATGCACCATTTTAGTTGCCCTTCTTTGTACAGTCTGTAATGTATTTCTATCCTTCTGGAGATATGGCCTCCAGGACTGAACACAGTATCTAGATGAGGCCGTACAATGACCTATACAGTGGTATTATTACTTCTTTCTGCTACTGATTCCTCTCCCTATACAACCAAGCATCTGACTTCCCTTCCTCATTGCTTTGTTACATTACTTACCTGCCTTTATGTCACCTGAAATAGTGACTCCTAGATCCTTTTCATTATAACGCCATTAATACTATATTTATCCTTTGGGTTTTTGAGACCTATGTACATGATTTTGCATTTTTTGACATTAAACTGTAGTTGCCGCTCTCCTGACCATTCCTCTAGTCTACCTAGATCATCAGTTATTTGTTTTACCCCTCCTGGTGTGTCTACCCTGTTACATATCTTTGTGTCATCTGCAGTAAGACATACTTTTCCTTCAATACCATTTGCAATGTCTCCAGTAAAGATATTAAAAAGCAAAGTACAGATTCTTGAGGTACTCCACTGGTAACCTTTCCGCCAACTCTCCCGGAATGTCCGGGAGACTCCCGCATTTTGCGAGAGTCTCCCGGACTCCCGGGCGAGTGTGGAAATCTCCCGAATTCTGCCCACTTCACTAGGAAGTGCCCCCTTCCTAGTGAAGTGGGCAGAATTAGATGCCAAACGCCGCGATTCCCAATGAATCACAGCATTTGGCCCCGTCCCCAGCTGTCAAATGACGCGTTTGCCGACTTTCTTCAGCTCTCTTCCGGGAGCCAGCCAGTGCAGGTGGGCGTGAGGGGGGCGGGGCAGCCAAAATCGCGTCATTTTGGCTGCTCCGCCCCCCTCACGCCCACCTGCACTGGCTGGCTCCCGGAAGAGAGCTGAAGAAAGTCGATAAGTGTGCCTTTCCCTCCTGTGAATGTACTCCATGTACTATGTAACTCTCTGGTTTCTATCCTGTATAACCCCAGCACGAGACACAGAGACGAGTATGTCATACTTGCCTACTTCCAGTAGGTGACGTCCGGGAGAGGGGCGTGGCTGGATGACGGGAGGGGGTGGGGTGCTTTGAATCGCGTCATTTTGACCCCGCCTCGAGTAAAATGCAGATTTTTCGCAGGGGCGGGGCCAAAATTACGCGATTCCCGGTGAATCGCGTCATTTTAGCAAGTTAATTTCGGGATGCGGGAGAAATGCCAGCTCTCCTGGGAGTCCAAGTATCCATACTTGCCAAGTCTCCCGGACTTTCCGGGAGACTTGGCAAGTATGGAGTATGTATTACCCCAGGAATAAATCAACAGAGTGGAATGAATCACTATGCTTATCCTCCAATGTACAAATAGTAATGATGAATAAATGCAGCATTTACTCCAAGTACAGAGACACAGAATGGGAGGTTTATGTAGCACAGCTTAGTAGACCTGGTACTTTATCTGCGATTCTGCATAGAACACTGCACCCCCCATGTGACAGATCTCTGTACATAACTATGTATCATTGTATCTGATCTCACCTTGTTCCTGTCAGAGAATCGTATATAGATTATAACAAGTACTGAGAATCAGATACAGTATCCAAACATAGAGAAGTGGTACTGTGCAGCTGTCTATACATACAGGGTAAGAACAGATACTGAGAATTACACCCATCATACAGAACTAGAGAAGTGGTCCTAAGCAGTTGTATATACATACAGGGTAAGAACAGATACTGAGAACTACACCCAGCATACAGAACTAGAGAAGTGGCCCTAAGCAGTTGTCTATACATACAGGGTAAGAACGGATACTGAGAACTACACCCAGCATACAGAACTAGAGAAGTGGTCCTAAGCAGTTGTATATACATACAGGGTAAGAACGGATACTGAGAATTACAACCATCATACAGAACTAGAGAAGTGGTACTATGCAGTTATATATACATACAGGGTAAGAACAGATACTGAGAATTACACCCAGCATACAGAACTAGAGAAGTGGTACTAAGCAGTTGTATATACATACAGGGTAAGAACGGATACTGAGAGTTACAACCATCATACAGAACTAGAGAAGTGGTACTATGCAGTTATATATACATACATGGTAAGAACAGATACTGAGAATTACATTGTTATGGAAACATCTTTACCAGCCCTGGAAGTCAGTGTCAGTTGTGTTCTCAGTGTGTAAATGTCGCCCACATGGTAACGATTCAGGAAATGCTATTTGTAGGCGGTTTATAAGGCTCAGCGGGGCTCATTCAGACAGGGGCTATGTGTTAATTGTCCATCTGTCCCAGTAAATCTTTATGGTAAAATTATCTCCCAATTATAAGTCACTGAAATAAAGACATCACCACAAAACATGGCAGCAACATATGTAAGCGTCGCTTCCATAAGACATAAACTATTACACGTGGCGTCCAGTTATTGATCCTCCATTGTGTCTGTCCACAACCATGTTATGAGAGCGCCACACAGGGTAACCCATCCACCGAATCCCTCAACACGGTGTAACCCATCCATCAAATCCCACAACACGGTGTAACCCATCCACCGAATCCCTCAACACGGTGTAACCCATCCACCGAATCCCTCAACACGGGGTAATCCATCCACCGAATCCCTCAACACGGTGTAACCCATCCATCAAATCCCACAACACGGTGTAACTCATCCACCGAATCCCTCAACAGGGTGTAACCCATCCATCAAATCCCTCAACACGGTGTAACCCATCCATCAAATCCCACAACACGGTGTAACCCATCCACCGAATCCCTCAACAAGGTATAACCCATCCACCGAATCCGTCAACACGGGGTAACCCATCCACCGAATCCGTCAACACGGGGTAACCCATCCACCGAATACCTCAACACGGTGTAACCCATCCATCAAATCCCACAACACGGTGTAACCCATCCATCAAATCCCACAACATGGTGTAACCCATCCACCGAATCCCTCAACACGGTGTAACCCATCCACCGAATCCGTCAACACGGGGTAACCCATCCACTGAATCCGTCAACACGGGGTAACCCATCCACCGAATCCGTCAACACGGGGTAACCCATCCACCGAATCTGTCAACAAGGGGTAACCCATCCACCGAATCCCTCAACACGGTGTATGTCATGCACTGAATCCCTCAACACGGGGTAACCCATCCACCGAATCTGTCAACACGGGGTAACCCATCCACCGAATCCCTCAACACGGTGTATGTCATGCACCGAATCCCTCAACACGGGGTAACCCATCCACTGAATCTGTCAACACGGGGTAACCCATGCACCGAATCTGGCAACACGGGGTAACCCATCCACCGAATCCCTCAACACTCGCAGCTCCTACAGAACTATAATTCCCAAAATCTTCTTTATAAGGGCACATTTTATTGAACTTCTTTTTATAACTAAAATAAGAGAAAATAGGTTGGATCCTCCATCCAACTTTTCTTCTCTTATTGGAGGCAGAGAACGAGACTTAGAGAATATCGCCCCACATGAAGGGGCAGCAGGGGCAGGAGTGGTGGTAGGTGCCAGTGGTTATTTCCTGCTGTGACACAATAAACAACTCACTGCAGTCACCTGAGTAAGCACAGCCAGGAGGGGGTGAGACAAATGCTGCTTATCACAGATCTCCCATCAGCACAGAGACATCCGGGTCCTGGGTGACACTGATCTGGGGGGTCCTGGGTGACACTGATCTGGGGGTCCTGGGTGACACTGATCTGGGGGTTCTACGTGACACTTATCTGGGGGTTCTGGGTGACACCGATCTGGGGTTCTACGTGACACTGATCTGGGGGGTCCTGGCTGACACTGATCTTGGGGGTCCTGGGTCACACTGATCTGGGGGTTCTACGTGACACTGATCTGGGGGGTCCTGGGTGACACTGATCTGGGGGGTCCTGGGTGACACTGATCTTGGGGGTCCTGGGTCACACTGATCTGGGGGTTCTACGTGACACTGATCCGGGGGTCCTGGGTGACACTGATCTGGGGGTCCTGGGTGACACCGATCTGGGGGGTCCTTGGTGACACCGATCTGGGGGGTCCTGAGTGACACTGATCTGGGGGGTCCTGGGTGACACTGATCTGGGGGTCCTGGGTGACACTGATCTGGGGGGTCCTGGGTGACACTGATCTGGGGGGTCCTGGGTGACACTGATCTGGGGGTTCTACGTGACACTGATCTGGGGGTCCTGGGTGACACTGATATGGGGGGTCCTGGGTGACACTGATCTGGGGGTCCTGGGTGACACTGATCTGGGGGTCCTGGGTGACACTGATCTGGGGGGTCCTGGGTGACACTGATCTGGGGTTCTACGCACCACTGATCTGGGGTGTCCTGGGTGACACCGATCTGGGGGGTCCTTGGTGACACTGATCTGGGGTGTCCTGGGTGACACTGATCTGGGGGGTCCTGGGTGACACTGATCTGGGGGTCCTGGGTGACACCGATCTGGGGGGTCCTTGGTGACACTGATCTGGGGTCCTGGGTGACACCGATCTGGGGGGTCCTGGGTGACACTGATCTGGGGGTCCTGGGTGACACCGATCTGGGGGTTCTACGCACCACTGATCTGGGGGTCCTGGGTGACACTGATCTGGGGGGTCCTGGGTGACACCGATCTGGGGGGTCCTGGGTGACACTGATCTGGGGGTCCTGCGTGACACTGATCTGGGGGGTCCTGGGTGACACTGATCTGGGGGGTCCTGGGTGACACCGATCTGGGGGGTCCTGGGTGACACTGATCTGGGGGTCCTGGGTGACACTGATCTGGGGGTCCTGGGTGACACTGATCTGGGGGTTCTACGCACCACTGATCTGGGGGTCCTGGGTGACACTGAGTTGGGGGTCCAGGGTGACACTGATCTGGAGGGTCCTGGGTGACACTGATCTGGGGGGGGTCTGCGTCACACTGATCTGGGGGTGTCTGCGTCACACTGAATGTGGTGACACCGATCTGGGGGTCCTGCGTGAGACTAATCTGGGGGTCTTGCATGACTGGTTTGGATTCCTCAGTTGTTTCGGATCCTCCTGGGGCCGCTCCCAGCTGACGCCTCGTACAGTTGATTCCAGTGACTAACGGGAGCTATTTATATTTCATTCCAAGTTTTCAGAGTCTGGCTCCCAGTTCCCCGCTGCCCCCTCCGCTCTCAGCTCTGTGAGTTTTACACCAGAGCCACAATGTGATATACTTCCCCAGATTTATTGTAGCCTTCAAAGATATATATACTGGAATAGACCCATGAAACACGTCCTACCAACTGTTGAGGAACTACAAGTACCAGCATGACCAGCTGAGAGCCACAGAAGGCCTGTGACCCAGAACCTCACCTTGTCAGTGGCTCATATGATTATTTTACTGACCTCAGCTAACAGCCTCAAATCTGCATTCATTTCACCCAATATATTATGTAAGGTAACCCTGTTCCTGAACAGAAATTGTTACAGCACTGCTCTGCTGATGTAAATAAAGTGCTGCCCTCCCCTACTTGTGCATGTGACACCCGGGGGCGTTATGTCACCTGTAAGTCAGGTAAGATGCAGCAAGGAGTGACCCTGTGACAGAGTTATCCCTTCAGCCCTCAGATCAGTGCAGTTACAGGCAGAGCACAGTAAACAGTCAATGAATGAAGTCAAGTTTGTACCTTTATATTTCTCCCGGACATCTTCATACGCCTGGATGTAGTCCTTCTCCTCTGCATCAGGGGGCAGATTAAAGCTGGCCATGGTTACTAGCGCTCTCTGACCTTACCCTATACTTCTAGCTACCCCTCGTCCCTCTCCCCTCCTTATAGCTCACTTCTCCCCTGCAGCCCTCCTGGGACTCTCTCTATTTCCCCTGCAGCTCTCTTATAACTCTATATTCTGACCTTAACCCCTCTATAATCTCTCTCCTCCCCCCTTTCTCTCTCCCTCTTACCCCTGTAGACTGTCCCTCGTTGCCCTTCTCCCCTACTCCTGTCTGCTTCTGTCTTCCCCTGCTCTCAGACACAGCTGTCTCCCAGGCCCTCTCTCACATACACATACCCATGCTCGGTCAGATCCCAAAAAGGCTGAGCCAAGCCCCACAGCAGGGTCACTTCTCAGCCCTACCTCTTAAAGTGACAGCAGCTGCAGACCTCACACTCTGGATGTCTGACACCTTTTGTGTCCTTTTCACCATTTGCCTTTTGTCATATCCTTGTGTTTGATTTCTATTTTTATTAATACTTGGAACACTTTCTGACCCAGCACAGCATCATCTGAAGCTACAAGAGCTAGCAATTTAATTTTAAAGATACAGTCACTTCAATTACACAAACTCAACTTATATCTGTACTGTCACCCACTGAAAAGTTTACGGACGTGCTTCCCCCCTCGCTGGACATCAGGGGGTGGGTAAGCGGAAGCAATCAAATGCCGCAAAAAAATTATTGTGATTGTCCCCCCACCGCCGTCGCTATTTTATAGTGGTGAATGGTATTTATTTGACAGTTCTGTGTGAAAAAACCAGCAGAGACCCAGGAAAAATGGCTGCATGTATCTGAGAAGATAGACAGATATGCGATAGATAGATAACATCCTAACCAAGTCCACTAAATTCATCATTTGGAGGATTCGATCACACTAAGCTCTGCCCACACTATACAGCACAGAATGTACTGACAGCTTTCCCCCCAGAAGCTATTCTCTCATGTTGTCAATCATGCTGCCTTGATAAGTGAATGTGTGAGGTTGAAGTGTGTATGGGGAGCATAAACTGGTAGGACGGGATGTGAAAATACCTTTCATTCATCACTGCTACTGATTGTGACCTGATTCTGTCACACACCAAGAAATAACCAGAAAGTGTCACTTCACACTCAGTAACCAGCTATGGCTGAACAACCAACTGTGACTATCCGGGAACCAGAGTCCCGTCCACCTCCAAACTTACTATCCCGTACCCACTTCCCTCCCTCCCTTTCTCCTGTGCTCTTTGGAGCTCCAGATCCATCCACAGTAAACTTCCCTCTATCCACGACCTGTTCCTTTACAACTCTCTTAACCTTCTTACCATCACCGATACTTGCCTTTCCTCCACTGACACTGGTTACTCTGCTGCTCTCTCCCATGGGGGCCTCTCATTCACCCACTTTACCAAACCCGGATGACCGTCCAGGAAGGTAACTTTCAAGTAATTTCCCCTGAGCTCTGCTTCTCATTTTCCTCCTTTGAAGTCCACTCTATCCGTCTCTTCTACCGCATCCACCTACGTGTCTCAGTCACACCTGGTGTTGCTGAACTTTTGTGGCACCATATAAATAAAGACTAATAATAATAATACACACCTCTAACCTTCCACACTCTGAAATTCCAGGACCCAGAGTCCCCTCCAC
Source organism: Mixophyes australis (assembly GCA_036250195.1). Lineage (NCBI taxonomy): Eukaryota > Metazoa > Chordata > Amphibia > Anura > Limnodynastidae > Mixophyes > Mixophyes australis. The sequence continues at coordinate 1,993,675 of JAVHZZ010000005.1, read as the reverse complement.
CTCCAGACTGTGACTATCCAGGACCCACAGAGTCCCGTCCACCTCCAGACTGTGACTATCCAGGACCCACAGAGTCCCGGCCACCTCCAGACTGTGACTATCCAGGACCCACAGAGTCCCGTCCACCTCCAGACTGTGACTATCCAGGACCCACAGAGTCCCCTCCACCTCCAGACTGTGACTATCAGGGCCGGACTGGCCATCTGGCACTTCTGGCAAATGCCAGATGGGCCGATGGCTGAATGGGCCGGCCCGACTCCTCCCGTCTTCTTGGTGGAACCAGCCACCTCTGCTTCGCGCTCCTCAGCTCCCTCCCCCGTTATGTTGTGCACTGGTGCACTGTTACACTGGTGAGTTTCCTGGGTTTTTTTTGTTTGTTTTTTTACTGAAGAGGGGGGGGGTGCCCGCGATATTTTGGGGGGGGTCGCGTGGGTGCCCTCATTCTCGCGCGGGCGGGGGGTCAAGAGTGTGGAAGAGCCATGTGGTGCTGGGAAAGGGGGTAAGATAGCCAGGGGGTGCTGGGAGAGTGGGTGAGTGAGCCAAAGGGGAAGGGGGCGCTGGGAGGGGGGTGAGAGAGCCAGGGGGAAGGGGAGAGAGGGGGTGAGAGAGCCAGGGTGGTAGGGGGTGCAGGAAGAGGAGTGAGAGAGCCGGGGGGTAAAGGGTATAGGAAGACGTGTGAGAGAGCCAGGGGAGTAGGTGGTACAGGAAGATGTGTGAGAGCCAGCGGAGAAAGGAGAGAGGGACAAAGGAGAAGATGGTGCAGGGGCATATGTAAAAGAAAGTGTAAAGGGAGAGACATCTTAAGAATTTGAATGTCAGGGATGCAGCTATCATAAAACACAAGTAATAATGAAGAATGGAAATGCACAGAGGGGACAAGTGTTAAAAAAAATAAAAAATCAAGCCTTCATACTCCATTCACTTATATTTTCTATACCCCCACTCCTAAATTTCTGCTTGGACCACTGCCCTCTATTCCTGCTCCCGACTGCCTGTGTGAGCTGACAGCTGTTGATCCCTCCTTGCCCAGCACCCAGTAGGAGAACAGAACACAGGATGCCATAATCAGGTAAGTTTGTATATTTTCTCATGTGCAATGTGTTTTTAACCATCCTTTTTTGAACTGGGGACACTACAGCGTATCCAATAATGTTTAACACTATGTATTGCTCATTATTGCGCTGTAATGTTTTTTGCATATTTATCTGTACAGAGATTTTTAATTAAGAGGAAAAAACATTACTTGTCATAAATTTTATCTGTAATTGTGTCAATATATCTATTTTGTTTGCATTGTAAATGATGTATTAAGCTGCTCTTGGGACTCATACTCAGTATCTGATATGCTGTACCAATTTTTATTTGTGAATGAGTTTTTGTCTGAGCTTTACTAATGATTTGGGGGCACTACTATGGCATAATGTTATTTGGGGTCACTATTGTGGCATAATATGATTTGGAGGCACTGTTGTGACATAATATGATTTGTGGGCACTACTGTATGGTATATGTTTTGGGGGCACTACTATGCCATAATATGATTTGTGGGCACTTCTGCATGACCAAATATGAATTGAGGGTAATACTATGTGGCATAATATGACCTTGGGGCACTATGATGTGGCATAATATGAACTGGGCACACTACGGTGTGGCATCATATGAACTTCGGCCAAAGGCAAGTCTTTCATTGTTGAATATGATGGGAGCCCAAAGAAGTTGCTGTATCGGGGCCCAAAATTCCTCTTGTCAGCCCTGCCTGTGAGTCAAGGGGGTAGACGTCTCCAGGTAAATAATCTAAATGTTTCCTATCTAATCAAACTGATGGATCACATCCAATTATTTCTCACCCACCTCCTCTATCCCCCTTAATTTATATACTGTGTTATTTAAAATGAATAGAAAAGACGCATATCCAATTACTGTAGTAAAACAAAAATATTTTTCTCTGACATTTTGCTGTAGATGGAAATACTTTTAATGCGGCCGTGTGCGTTCAACTGATCATTCAATAGTTATGTTTTTTTTAGATATACGTTAGTTTTATTTCATGTGGAATGATTCATGAAAATTCTGCCATTACTATTTAATTGAGAGAAAAGGATACCTGTTACCTATATGTGTGTGTAAGTACTCTGTTCGTTGTTGCTATTTTGTGGGAGATTTGAAAAAAGCAAAACATTGTTTCCTACAGTGGCGCCTGTATAATTGGTGGGTATTGCTGTAGTATGGGGTGGCGTGCTGGTGGCAATGTTGTAGTGTGTTTGGTGCTTAGTATTGCTAATAAGTAGGAGAGGGTATTGCTATAATGTGGGGGTGATGCTGGACGCTGTAATGTGGGGGGTGACGCTGGACGCTGTAATGTGGGGGGTGATGCTGGTTGCTGTAATGTGGGGGGTGATGCTGGATGCTGTAATGTGGGGGGTGATGCTGGACGCTGTAATGTGGGGGGTGATGCTGGTTGCTGTAATGTGGGGGGTGATGCTGGACGCTGTAATGTGGGGGGTGATGCTGGTTGCTGTAATGTGGGGGGTGATGCTGGACGCTGTAATGTGGGGGGTGATGCTGGACGCTGTAATGTGGGGGGTGATGCTGGACGCTGTAATGTGGGGGGTGATGCTGGACGCTGTAATGTGGGGGGTGATGCTGGACGCTGTAATGTGTGGAGTGATGCCGGTTGCTGTAATGTGGGGGGTGATGCTGGACGCTGTAATGTGGGGGGTGATGCTGGACGCTGTAATGTGGGGGGTGATGCTGGTTGCTATAATGTGGGGGGTGATGCTGGACGCTGTAATGTGGGGGGTGATGCTGGACGCTGTAATGTGGGGAGTGATGCTGGACGCTGTAATGTGTGGAGTGATGCCGGTTGCTGTAATGTGGGGGGTGATGCTGGACGCTGTAATGTGGGGGGTGATGCCGGTTGCTGTAATGTGGGGGTGATTGATGTAGTATGAGTGTGTGTGGGGGGTTATTTATTGCTGTAATTTGGGTACTAATAATGTATTGTCATGGTATTTATTGATGTAATTGGGGTGCTAACAATGTAATGTTGAGGGTCATTAGGAGAAATAAATACCCCCCCACACACACTCATACTACATCATGTTGTACTGCACCAACATCAGTGTTCAACAATATAGTGCATGGAGCCCACAACACGAGGGCCTGTGTGCTTTAAATGCCAGGGCTGATTTTTAGTCCCAGTCCGGCCCTGGTGACTATCCAGGACCCACATCTAAAGACTTGTGTCTATACAAGACCTACAGAGTCCCTTCTATTACCAGCATGTAAGGAGCCAATTCAATTCTTTGCACTGTGCCTCCAGTACGGTCACAAGGCCACTCTGCAGTGATGTAACATTGCGGTACAGAGGTATCGGCCACGTTGTAGTGGGACAGTGTCTATGCGGTACAGAGGTATCGGCCGCGTTGCACCGGGACAGTGTCTATGCGGTACAGAGGTATCGGCCGCGTTGCACCGGGACAGTGTCTATGCGGTACAGAGGTATCAACCGCGTTGCACCGGGACAGTGTCTATGCGGTACTAAGGTATCGGCCACGTCGTACTGGGACAGTGTCTATGCAGTACAGAGGTATCGGCCACGTCGTACTGGGACAGTGTCTATGCGGTACAAAGGTATCGGCCACGTCGTACCGGGACAGTGTCTATGCGGTACAGAGGTATCGGCCACGTCGTACCGGGACAGTGTATATGCAGTACAGAGGTATCGGCCACGTCGTACTGGGACAGTGTCTATGCGGTACAGAGGTATCGGCCACGTCGTACTGGGACAGTGTCTATGCGGTACAGAGGTATCGGCCACGTCGTACTGGGACAGTGTCTATGCGGTACAGAGGTATCGGCCACGTCGTACTGGGACAGTGTCTATGCGGTACAGAGGTATCAACCGCGTTGCACCGGGACAGTGTCTATGCGGTACTAAGGTATCCGCCACGTCGTACTGGGACAGTGTCTATGCGGTACTAAGGTATCGGCCACGTCGTACTGGGACAGTGTCTATGCGGTACAGAGATATCGAGCATGTCATACCGGGACAGTGTCTATGCGGTACAGAGGTATCAGCAACGTCGTACTGGGACAGTGTCTATGCTGTACAGAGGTATCAGCCACGTCGTACTGGGACAGTGTCTATGCGGTACAGAGGTATCAGCCACGTCGTACTGGGACAGTGTCTATGCTGTACAGAGGTATCGGCCACGTCGTACTGGGACAGTGTCTATGCGGTACAGAGGTATCAACCGCGTTGCACCGGGACAGTGTCTATGCGGTACTAAGGTATCCGCCACGTCGTACTGGGACACTGTCTATGCGGTACAGAGGTATCAGCCACGTCGTACTGGGACAGTGTCTATGCGGTACAGAGGTATCAGCCACGTCGTACTGGGACAGTGTCTATGCGTTACAGAGGTATCGGCCATGTCGTACCGGGACAGTGTATATGTGGTACAGAGGTATCGGCCACGTCGTACTGGGACAGTATCTATGCGGTACAGAGGTATCAGCCACGTCGTACTGGGACAGTGTCTATGCGGTACAGAGGTATCGGCCATGTCGTACCGGGACAGTGTATATGCGGTACTAAGGTATTGGCCACGTGGTACTGGGACAGTGTCTATGCGGTACAGAGGTATCAGCCGCGTTGCACCGGGACAGTGTCTATGCGGTACTGAGGTATCGGCCATGTTGTACCGGGACAGTGTCTATGCGGTACAGAGGTATCCGCCACGTCGTACTGGGACAGTGTCTATGTGGTACTACGGTATCGGCCACGTCGTACTGGGACAGTGTCTATGCGGTACTAAGGTATCGGCCACGTCGTACTGGGACAGTGTCTATGCGGTACAGAGATATCGACCATGTCATACCGGGACAGTGTCTATGCTGTACAGAGGTATCAGCCGCGTTGCACCGGGACAGTGTCTATGCGGTACTGAGGTATCGGCCATGTTGTACCGGGACAGTGTCTATGCAGTACAGAGATATCAGCCATGTCATACCGGGACAGTGTCTATGCGGTACAGAGGTATCAGCCATGTCGTACTGGGACAGTGTCTATGCGGTATAGAGGATCGGCCGCTTTGTACTGGGACAGTGTCTATGCAGTACAGAGGTATCGGCCACGTCGTACTGGGACAGTGTCTATGCGGTACTAAGGTATCGCCCACGTCATACCGGGACAGTGTCTACGTAGTACAGAGATATCGGCCATGTCATACCGGGACAGTGTCTATGCGGTACAGAGGTATCGGCCATGTCATACCGGGACAGTGTCTATGCGGTACAGAGATATCGGCCGCGTTGCACCGGGACAGTGTCTATGTGGTACAGAGCTATCGGCCATGTCGTACAGGGACAGTGTCTATGTGGTATAGAGGATCGGCCACTTTGTACTGGGACAGTGTCTATGCGGTACTGAGGTATCCGCCACGTCGTACTGGGACAGTGTCTATGTGGTACTACGGTATCGGCCACGTCGTACTGGGACAGTGTCTATGCGGTACAGAGGTATCGGCCACGTCGTACTGGGACAGTGTCTATGCGGTACAGAGGTATCGGCCACGTCGTACCGGGACAGTGTCTATGCGGTACTAAGGTATCGGCCACGTCATACTGGGACAGTGTCTCTGCGGTACAGAGGTATCGGCCATGTCGTACCGGGACAGTGTCTATGCGGTACAGAGGTATCGGCCATGTTATACCGGGACAGTGTCTATGCGGTACTGAGGTATCGGCCATGTCATACCGGGACAGTGTCTATGCGGTACAGAGGTATCGGCCATGTTATACCGGGACAGTGTCTATGCGGTACAGAGGTATCAGCCATGTCGTACTGGGACAGTGTCTATGCGGTATAGAGGATCGGCCACTTTGTACTGGGACAGTGTCTATGCGGTACAGAGATATCGGCCGCGTTGCACCGGGACAGTGTCTATGCGGTATAGAGATATCGGCCATGTGATACCGGGACAGTGTCTATGCGGTACAGAGATATCGGCCGCGTTGCACCGGGACAGTGTCTATGCGGTATAGAGGATCGGCCACTTTGTACTGGGACAGTGTCTATGCGGTACAGAGGTATCGGCCATGTCATACCGGGACAGTGTCTATGCCGTACAGAGGTATCAGCCATGTCATACCGGGACAGTGTCTATGCGGTACAGAGGTATCAGCCATGTCATACCGGGACAGTGTCTATGCGGTACAGAGGTATCAGCCATGTCATACCGGGACAGTGTCTATGCGGTACAGAGGTATCGGCCATGTCATACCGGGACAGTGTCTATGCGGTACAGAGATATCGGCCGCGTTGCACCGGGACAGTGTCTATGCGGTATAGAGATATCGGCCATGTCATACCGGGACAGTGTCTATGCGGTACAGAGATATCGGCCGCGTTGCACCGGGACAGTGTCTATGCGGTACAGAGGTATCGGCCATGTCATACCGGGACAGTGTCTATGCGGTACAGAGGTATCAGCCATGTCATACCGGGACAGTGTCTATGCGGTACAGAGGTATCGGCCATGTCATACCGGGACAGTGTCTATGCGGTACAGAGGTATCAGCCATGTCATACCGGGACAGTGTCTATGCGGTACAGAGGTATCAGCCATGTCATACCGGGACAGTGTCTATGCGGTACAGAGGTATCAGCCATGTCATACCGGGACAGTGTCTATGCGGTACATAGGTATCGGCCATGTCATACCGGGACAGTGTCTATGCGGTACATAGATATCGGCCGCGTTGCACCGGGACAGTGTCTATGCGGTATAGAGATATCGGCCATGTCATACCGGGACAGTGTCTATGCGGTACAGAGATATCGGCCGCGTTGCACCGGGACAGTGTCTATGCGGTATAGAGGATCGGCCACTTTGTACTGGGACAGTGTCTATGCGGTACAGAGGTATCGGCCATGTCATACCGGGACAGTGTCTATGCGGTACAGAGGTATCAGCCATGTCATACCGGGACAGTGTCTATGCGGTACAGAGGTATCAGCCATGTCGTACTGTCACACTGCAGAGTGGTAACATTTATTTCTGTGTTCACCTATGAGGAATCTCAGGAATCCAGTAAGGAGTTGTCGTCTTGCCATGTAAGTGGCAGGTTTCTCATAAATCTGTTGTCGGCAGTGAGAGATATTCATCACACTTACTCTCGTACGTATGCTAGAAATTCTCATGCAAGTTACGGTGTAAAAAGCAGAGAGGCCTCATTCTGTTCTGATCAATGACTTCTTTATTAATGATTTAACGTTGTTAACCCATCGCTTCCCCCAATTCCCAACTCACGCGGTGTCATTACTATGCAGTATTTATAAAGTGTCAGCATTTAGAAGGTACACGGTGACTTCCATAGGGACTACCAGGCGATGGGAGCTTGACACAGATCCACTTGCTAAGCCTGGCTCACTGGATGCCATCATTGTGCCCACACAGCGCTGGCACAGACGTACCATGTATTATAGGCATCCAAGACATTCAGTAAACCCTACGGAGAACATCTGTTACTTATATGAACTAACATTGTAAAATCTGAAATGTAACGTGTCCTCCACACACATCATTTCTGGCTGGTTCTACACATTTTACTTGTTACCAGATATCCGTCTAACTTGTCTGTGCTTAGACAGGCAGAAAACAAATCAATGGGTGAGAATGCGAATCGGCAGCGTACGAGGAGGTTATAACACACCAGTCTCATGATAACTGGTCCTGGACCATAACTGGTCAGTGGCCTATCTCCGAGCAGCATCAGAGGAGACCCTGTAGGAGGGGTGTCTGATTCCTTGTGGCAACCACAATATTGTTATTAACCTTTCATTCATATCGCACCCCCATATAATCCACAAATGCTGCTAGACTCTCTCCATGGGGACAGCGACATGAAGCGTAATCTGATTGTTATAACTCTGAATCTTACACCTCTATATCTCCCAGCCTTCCCTGAAGTCCTTCATGGATGGATAGTGACTTTCCCAGGTTCCCCACCATTTCCCCAATCACAGAAGGGTCCCGGTACTTAGATTGGGGGCAGTGTCTGCACAAGAACCGAGGGGGGAGAGATGAGATGCAGCCATCCAATCAGGAGGCAGCTAGGATGTTTCCACTTACCTACAGCAATACAGAAGATGACCAGTAGAGGTCAACGTCACAGTACCAGGGCTTTCTGTATTAGGAAGGGGCTAATAGGGGCCTATGTCAAAATTAGGATTTCTGCATTAGAGCAATTACCAGCTGAGGGAGTGCAGGGTTAAATTATTGTCATATATCGATAACCGGTATGAGAATGGTTTATTATTGGGAGCTCCATCATGTTGATAAGAATGATGTTTATCGTAGAGACAAATCCATGAAATTCATCAAAAAATGATCGCTGGAGCAGTAAGAGTTCACTGGGACAGTCTGTCCAGATTTAAGTTAAGTTAAATAAATAAAAACAGATACATTTTAAAATATATATTTGTAAATATTTTACTTTAAAAATGCATCATTCTGAAAATAATTAATTTGTTTAACTATTTTGTACTGTTTGTGCCATTGTAGATGTATAGCTGATAACTCCCCATGTAATGCTGGGGATACCGGTGGGGTAGTTATTGCCAGTGATAACCCCTGTGGTATATACTGCAGGTTGTTCCTCATTGTTGGCAAAAACTCAAGTTTTTGTCGCCAATGGGGCTTTGTTGGTGTTTTATAAAAAGGCCCCTATTACACTGTTATATAAGGTCTACATTGAGCTAACCTGTCAGATTTACTATTTCATGTAATATATATATATATTCCTATTCTGGTCTGTGATGTTAGATGTGTACTGACCTGTTTTCACCAATAAAGATTCTGCTGGATAGTAACAGGTGTGAATGGCACCTACATGACCACAGCTTATACTGATATTATTGTACTATACAATGTTATACTCGCTCAGTATCTGAGGAGTGGGATCCTCCCGTCCCTCCCTTGTGGGATTTACCTCCCTCTTTATATAATATTGATCTGTGATGGCTGCAAACAATTATTCTGCCCAGCTGAGTATGTGTTGAGGGAGGTGATCTTCAGTCCCCGGCAATCCCCCCGATAACCTGATAACAGCCAGACCCGGGCAGGTAATAAGACAGCTTTGCCTTATTACGCATTGACACAGCCCAAGGTAGCCCAGTATGGGAGCGGCTCCGGGGGGCAGATGCCCCCCAGCTCACCCTTCCCCCGGGCCGGTCCCACAGTGGGCTACCTTGGGCTAATAGGCTGCTGAGTGGAATATTGCCCCCCGGGCTACAATTTTCCAGCCGGCCCCTGGACATACTGTTACATACAATAAATGGCAACATGTTCCAGTGACTGGTCTATCAGGACACAGAATCCATCCGCTCGGCACCATGATATATAATGTGTGTTACCGGCTGAACCTCCATCACAATGAGGCGGACGTCCCAGTATGGATAATCTCCTGTATTATGCTCTGAGCAATAATCTTTATTTTTATACAGTGAATACTGTTTCTATATAGAGATTGTAAATGCCATATCCCTGAAGCATACAGCTGACACTCTAATACTGTGTGCCGTAAGACATGAGTGGACCAATGTCACAAGTAGCCGAACTATACGGGACTCCCATACATGTGAGTAATATTCCTGTATGTATCATTAACGGGGATGGTTCATGTGAGTTAGGATGAAGGGGGCCAGAAAGTCCTAATGAGATCTAATAAGACTGATATAGTGGCCTTTATACCTCTGTCTGTGTCTGCTATAGACCAGCAGATCTGGGGGCAATGCTGCTTTACTGGGACATATAAGTTGCTGTTTGCACATCGCTCCCCAAAACTTAATGGCAATGCTAATATCAGAGACGTGTGAATACCTTCTGTCTTACCTCCACTCACCAGAGAACAAGGGGTACGAGGGGTGGGAGAGGGGGTATTATTATTGTCATGTTCCATCTGACATTGTGACATCTCCAGTCCTGTAATATATTCTGCCTTTCATGTCCGGATGCTGCAGTGACATTGGATGGAGGGAGGGGGGATCTTCACCCAACTACATTCCCCCAGGTCCTGACTGTGGGAACCACTTCTAGGGAACACCATGTTGAAGAGATTATAATTAATTTCAGAAATAATCTGCCCTCATTTTCCACTGAATCATTTTTTGTCATTCTCTCCCCCCCTCCCGAGTCCTGTGATAATTAATGGTGCAACACGGTCCCTTTAACTTAACCAAGTTACTCCCAGAGCCTCAGGGGTCTATTTATGACCCTTCGTTTTTTTCACTTGATACTTTTCAATCCTTATCTCCTTGATAAGGATTGAAAAGTAACGGCTATGTATTAAAAAACTTCTCAGGGACAGCAGTGCCGATAACCTGCTGTCCCTGAGATGTGACTCACCTGATCATCGCAGTCTTTTCTCAAGTTTAAAGGCTGCGGTGATCTTCTCTTTTTCTTTTTTCTATTTTCTTTTTTGTTAGTGCGCATGTGCCGACTGAATAGTTGGTGCATGCGCACTAGCATCCTGGACGGCAAACTGTAGGATGAGTGACAGGGAGGGATCACATGATCCCTCCACACATACTCTTCAGAGCAGAGCTGGACAGCGCAAAAGTTTTCAGATATGTTAATGTGCGCCAGCTTCAGATGGCGCCAGCTTCAGATGGCACCAGCTTCAGATGGCTCCAGCTTCAGATGGAGTACATTAACATGTAGAAAAAGAGAAAATTTTCTCTAGTTAGACTTTAATACATAGCGGTTCTGAGCACTTCCCATACACTGTTATGGGGAGTGCTCAGAAAAACGATAGCAAATGCAAAGCAGCAGATATCTGAGAGATCTGCTGCAATGCTTCAATAATACATAGCAATTTCACGGTAAACACCCGAAAACTGTTGTTTTCGGGTGTTTAACACAGGAAAAATCCTTGATAAATAGACCCCATAGAGAGGTGATGTTATATGCAGCAATATTCTGTTTCACTATAACACCACACAGACATTTATTTTAACTAGCCACTGGTTCCCATGAGCTTACCATCACTGCAGGACTTAGTGCTAATTCCTCCCCTATACACAAAGGGTCTTTTTATAAAAAGTAAACAAACAATAGTTACATATATATTATATATTGATATTCTGCATTGTGTAAATTGTGATCTAAATAACCCACTGAGTTTCCTGACACACAGCATTCACGGTGTTAAAACTCTGCCATCTAGTGGACACAATGAGTTACAACATCCAATGGGAAATTCCCAGAAAGAAGATGTAAGGGTTGGGGACCAGATGTACTTATATAATGTAAGCTCACTGGCCTAGGGCACACACGTCTACCCTCCTCTTCTGTATATACAAACCCTGAACTAAAACTCCCCACTTCTCTGTGGAGTCTGGATGTGTTACCTTCTCACTGAGGGGCCATTTATAAAAGGGCGAGGAGCCCAATGGCGAAAACAAGTGTTATTTTCAGCAATAGGCCTTGTCATTTCTTCCCTCTGTACTTCAAGTGGTAGCTTCCACATACGGATGGTAATAGCAGAAGAAGATGCTTTATTCTCTTATTGTTCTTTATCTATTCTTTGAATAAAACTTTTTTTAATGGTTTTGAAATGTTTTTATTTTAATTATTTGCGGAACAGTTGTGCATCAGACACTGCATGGAATACCGATTCCTGGTGATTATATTGTTACTGATATAAAGCGGGGTGCTGTACATTGCTGCAGGGACACAGACACATGTATTACAATGTGTCTGGATGACTGCGGGATGTTCTGTACATACCAGTGACTGATCATGGCAGACTCCTATCAGGACTATACTTATATTGCTGCTGTGCAGTGTTCTGTGTGTAGTATTAGCACACATGGCGCTGAGAGCTTCTGTCTGCTGATAATACGTAATGTTCTCCTATTTCTTTATTGACTCCGTATACTTGGAAAAGTTGTATGTTCTGTATTGGAGAGCAGCCGGCAGCATTATTATTATTTACAATGGAGAAGTCTTGTTTTATTGTAGATATATTTGGTGCCTGACTTTTTCTGGGGTATTTTCTCCTCTGATAACGTCTCTCTCTTCAGGATTTCCATCTATCATACTCTGTGACTGTCATATTGATGTCATTCCCCCCCCCCATACCTTCTATCTGGTCTCCCTGCTTCCCATTTTAGCCCCCTACAATCCAACCAACATGGGGCTCCAGGAATTCTCTGTGATGCTTCTCGTTCTGTTTCTGCTCTAACGATAACCTCTCTAGGAAACCTTCCACCCTGCACTGCTCCCTATGTTTCTTCTTGGAGGGCCCACAGTGCTGGTATAGGGAGGGCAGGGCCCGCAGCGCCGGTATAGGGAGCGCAGGGCCCACAGCGCTGTTATAGGGAGGGCAGGGCCCGCAGCGCCTTATAGGGAGCGCAGGGCCCACAGCGCTGGTATAGGGAGCGCAGGGCCCGCAGCGCTGGTATAGGGAGCGCAGGGCCCACAGCGCCGCTATAGGGAGCAGGGAGCACAGGGCCCGCAGCGCCGCTATAGGGAGCAAGGGCTCGCAGCGCTGGTAGAGGGAGCGCAGGGCCCACAGCGCCGGTATAGGGAGCAGGGAGCATAGGGCCCGCAGCGCCGGTATAGTGAGCGCAGGGCCCACAGCGCTGGTATAGGGAGCGCAGGGCCCACAGCGCTGGTATAGTGAGCGCAGGGCCCACAGCGCTGGTATAGGGAGCGCAGGGCCCACAGCGCTGGTATAGGGAGCGCAGGGCCCACAGCGCTGGTATAGGGAGCGCAGGGCCCACAGCGCTGGTATAGGGAGCGCAGGGCCCACAGCGCTGGTATAGGGAGCGCAGGGCCCACAGTGCCGGTATAGGGAGCGCAGGGCCCGCCACACTGGTATAGGGAGAGTTGGGCCCGCAGCGCGGTATAGGGAGCGTTGAGCCCACCACACTGGTATAGGAGCGCAGGGCCCGCAGCGCTGGTATAGGGAGCGCAGGGCCCACAGCGCTGGTATAGGGAGAGCAGGGCCCACAGCGCTGGTATAGGGAGCGCAGGGCCCACAGTGCCGGTATAGGGAGCGCAGGGCCCGCCACACTGGTATAGGGAGAGTTGGGCCCGCAGCGCCGGTATAGGGAGCATTGAGCCCACCACACTGGTATAGGAGCGCAGGGCCCGCAGCACTGGTATAGGGAGCGCAGGGCCCACAGCGCTGGTATAGGGAGCGCAGGGCCCGCCGCGCTGGCTGCGAGAGGAACAGACCCTCTACCTGCCTCTGGTCTGTGGATTGAGTACTGTCAGCACGCTGCGGCATCCTCACCCTAATTTCTCAGTGTCATTTCCTACTTAATGGAGTCACCTGTCCAGACACATGAAACCAGACACGTATGAAACACAGGATGTATAATGTTTGCATGCGACATACTACATAAATAATCTAAGTGAACCAGGCACCACAACCTCTAAAACAATTCATATTTAATTAAAAAAAAGTATTAAAAACAGTTTAAAAACTTCAAACCATCAAGACAAGTATGGCCATGCTAAAAATAACTAAAAAATAAATAAGTATATCTCTAGATCAATGTTGCAGTCCTTATATAGAACAATTCTTGCTTAAAATCCAATAGCTGGCAGCCAAATGGATAAAAATAGATAGAACCAAACAATTAGAGAACATGTGTTTATTACAGTAGTGAAGAAAGTCCTCCGTTGTCTGAGGGATTGAAAGGCGTCCTCACCTGACTAAGCGTCAACGTCTCTGCAGCATCTAACGATCTCAGTTAGGGCATAGTTGCCTACTCTCCCGGAATGTCTGGGAGACTCCCGAATTTTTGGGAGTTCTCCCGGGAGAGCGGGACAACATCCCGGGTCCAGCTCACCTCGTTTGTGAAGCAGGTGGGGGCGGGGCTAAATGCATTATCCATAGGCTGAGATGGGCAATGATTGACAGAGGCGTGGCCTAACAGCGCAATTCACATGGCCACGCCCCCAAGATGAAGCCCCCTCCCGTTCAGCTGGCTGCAAAAGATGGTAAGTATGAGTTAGCTGATCCGCGTGCGTTCAACTTCGTCCTGTTGGAACGCAAATCCACTTCCTTGTTCCTGTTGTGCGCACGACCCTGCTGCATTCAGTGTGTCAGAGTAAATCCAATGGACCATCGCCATATTACAGAAATGCCAATTTTTGGGGCATGGTGACATCATCGCGTCACCATAGTCCTGCCCACTGTTGCAATTTGTGACATTGTGTGGTGGGGGTGGGATTTAAGCCCCACCTCCAACCGGTGTCTGGGAGAGCAGGCACATGTGGCATACTAGGAATGGCATCATGCAGCGTGTGTTACCCATACATGTCCGGCCTGGCCTCTCTGATAGTTACAGGGCATTTATTCAGACTGATTACAGGAGGTGGCAGTTATTGCAGAGCGCACATGGGGCGTGTGTCAGAGAGATAACGTGCGTCAGTCACAAACTATACACACAGGAAACCAGCTTCACATCGGTGCAACTATGTATATAAAAGTATGTAACATGTATGTACTATGACCTGCGCGGGCTGCTGGCCGGTGCCGGTTACCACAGATGTAGATAGTTTGTATTCATCTCAACTGTATCCCCACTCTAAGGGGGAAGGAGGGGGGTTGAGATGTGACAAGGTAACTTGGTAATTATACCAGTGTTTTTTCTCTCCCAGGTTCACACTACAGATCGTTAATGATTTCACCAGTGACTGAAAGTCCCGATCAGCAGCAGATTCCTGGGTACACGCTATACACATGTTACACGTGTTACCGTCAGATCTGTGCTCTTCATCTGTCATAACCATCAGCTAAAGAGATGGTGACTGCACCCTCCATAGAGATCTATGGACACTGCCGGTCCTGGGTGCAGACACTGCAGAATTGGAACGATATTGTTCTATTGATGAACAAGCTTTTTAGTGCAGATTAAAAATGAAATGAAACGATACGATGAGCTTTGGAACAATATTTGTTCATTGTTGGAGTGTAGACACTAATGTGATATCTGACCTAACAGTTGTTTATTGTGTGATTAGTGAGATAATGATAGTACCGGCAGTGTCAGCCTGGGGCATGAAAAGCCCACCGGGGGGACTGCAACACTAAGGGCCCACCAGAGGGGGTCTGGTCAGCCATCATAGAGGTGGGACCAGACACTAGAGGGGGATTGGTCAGTCGGGGGCCCTATTTGGAAAAAATATTGGGTACATTTAGAAACGCCAACCATCCCTGCCATTAAATCAACAGCACCCACATTTAATAATTAGGCCTCTCTCCATCCTCAACATTAAAGTAATAGTGCTCACATTTAATAAATAGATCTATTTCCCTCCAACCAACCCCAACATTAAATTAAAAGTATTCCCATTTAATAACTAAACCTATTACCCTCCCTCCAAACAGCCCCAGCAATAAATTAATAGCATTTACATTCAATACATCCATTTCCCATGACCATTCTTAGCATTAAATAATTAATATTCACATTTAATAGATACCCCTCCTCCCCACACTCAACCCCACATTAAATTATAGATCCAAACCACCTCAGCACTAAAGGTCCCATCACCCACTCCCTATAGTGTTCTCTGTGCAGCCCCCCTCACTATAGTTTAGTATAGATAGGCAGCCCCCTATGTCACACAGTAGTGCCCCCAAAACAATGTTTTGCCACACAGTAGTGCCCCAATGTTATGCCACGCAAGTGTCCCCAATTCATATTATGCCTGCAATAGTGCCCTCAATTCACACACACACACATATACACACACATTTTATATATATATATATGTGTGTGTGTATATCCGTCCCCGTAACGATCCAGGAGGATGTATATTCTTCCGGGAATCTGGGAGGACTCAACGAAATTCAGAAGCATAGGCAAGTGTGCTCTACACCCTAGTGAACACCACTATGTCTATTGTTCCAGTTTCCTCCTATTGTCTCCCTTTATAATGTAAGCTCTCACGACCGGGGTCCTCTTCATTATGCCCCCTGGTGGTACCTCTGCTTCACGTCTGCCCAATCTGCATCTTCTTCTCAGTCCCTGTTTTGTCTTATTCTGAATTGTCTGTATTCAGTGTGATTTGTTCCGGTAATTGTATCCATGTATTTATCATTCTGCTTCTCTGCACCCATTGTTCTTATCTGTATGTAAATCTGTTCCAACCCCTATGTACGGAATTCTTATAAAGAAGATATAATAATAATAATACCACACATGAGGGCCGATTTATAAATTGCCCACTGTGTATGGCCTTTTCCCCTTCACAAGACCTTTTTCATACTTAACTAAAAATAAAGACACGGAGACAAATATAAGATGGTTAAATAAGGTCACAGTTTTTGGTGGTGGAGTAAGAGCACCACGGCTCAGCTACCAGACCGATACCTAAAACCAAGCGTGGAAATGGGGAACCTCGGTGTTTCCACTTAAAACGGAAACTAGTCCTAAATTGCCTGGACAGTGCTAACCTGGCGTCAGAGTGACTGTACCCCTTCTAAACTCACAATGCCCCCCCTCACTGAGATGGACAAGGACCAACCAGTTATGGTTTCCTCGAAGGGGACAGCGACCTGCGGTCATTCCTGATAGTGCCATAGGTATCAGCCGCTGATCACAGTGCCTTCCTATCAGCTGTGCCTGCTCTGTGGTGAGGGGTAAAATAGGCACTAACTACCAACCTGACACCAGGCGTGGGAGCGTGGGAGCGTGGGATCCTGCAAAACAGAAAGAGGCCACCAGGAAGTGAGAGGACATATAAAGGACTCTCCTCTTTGCGTTACTGCTGTTCCTGGTGAAGCTTTTTAATAAATACTCATGAACTTGTAATTATTATTTTTGTGATAAGGCTTGAAAAGGATCATGTTAAAAACGTGGACATTAATAAATAAAGACCATTATGTCTACAGGAGAGAAAGATTTTTATCCTATGTCAAAACTCATTCATTAAAAATTACTAATAATGTCACAATATTCACAATATGCCAGTAAAACAATATACACAGTTACTCCTAGTGATAACTGATTCAGAAGTAGCTGCCACAAAACTGCGCAGCGCCGGGCAGTCACCATGGCTTTATCTGCATATGATGGGTACAATTAAAGTCATATTACCGTTCCTTCCTACGACGCCACCATGTCTGAGATCCTTATTACTGAGCTGGAAAGTGAAACTGGGGGGTGGAGCTAAGCAGCCTTTACCAAACCACACTGATAACCGTCCAATCAGATACAGAGCATTCCTCTATTTATTGTATTTAATTCATTCATCTGTGGCCAAACAGGGATATCACAATGACCTGTCCTGCTGGAGTTCCCTCCATTACTGGCTTGTGCATGAACTGTACATAAAATACACACATATAGTGAGCAGCAGTCACTCAGGACCTACCAATTCTTAATATACTGATTGTAGTTTGCTCAATGTATAGTTATTATATGTTACAGTGTGACCCCCAGAGCTTTGTACAAGAATCAGGATCTGCGATGCTATAAAGTAATTGTCCTTGTAGATGTATGCGGGACTTGGAGCGGACAAGCGACCCATCTGTAACAATCTTACACAGAACCATCCGGCATTTCAGATGATTTATCTCTGGTTTTAATAAACGGCTGATCTGGTCTCTGAAGATCTGGATTTGTATAAACACCCAGGAATCAAATTCTATTGTGTCAGCTCCCAGCTCATGTCTGAGATCTCATTACCACTATATCCTATTAATACAGACTGCAGTAACTAATTGCTGCAGATCTGTCAATGTATGGAAAATGTTACAGATGTGTCTCTAGAAGGAGAGGAGGTGATGTTTCCGTAGGACCTTGGTGTGCACCACAAACTGCTGCCTGTGCCATGTAATATTATTGTTAGTTTATTATATACTGTATATAATCTGCAGGTTCACAGTTAGTTATTATCGTAGCGATGTCCCCGTGGGAGGTGACCGATGCTCAGCTCCCGGTGATGTTGGCTATAAGAGGACACTTACCATGCCAGTCCTGAGCTCATACCCATCAGAGGACCAGCGGTAATTCATAAATAGACTTCACCCTGCAAAGATGATGGTTACCTGCCTGCAACAGCCTTTACTGGCCCGTGGCTCTGGTAAGTAGGGGAAGCCCTGAACCCTATGAAAGATCCCCTCTCACAGGATTAGGGATTATCTCCCTCTAATAAATAGACGCTTATTGTTACTTAAACAGTAGAACATGATCCCTGCTCCAATCACCATGATTACACAGAGGAGGCGTGAACAGTCTGGATACATACACCTGCTCTGTGGAGTAGTACACGCAGGAACAGAGACGTAGCTGGATACATACACCTGCTCTGGGGAGGAGTACACGCAGGAACAGAGACGTAGCTGGTTACATACACCTGCTCTGCGGAGGAGTACATGCAGGAACAGAGACGTAGCTGGTTACATACACCTGCTCTGCGGAGGAGTACACGCAGGAACAGAGACGTAGCTGGTTACATACACCTGCTCTGCGGAGGAGTACACGCAGGAACAGAGACGTAGCTGGATACATACACCTGCTCTGTGGAGGAGTACATGCAGGAACAGAGACGTAGCTGGTTACATACACCTGCTCTGCGGAGGAGTACATGCAGGAACAGAGACGTAGCTGGATACATACACCTGCTCTGAGGAGGAGTACACACAGGAACAGAGGCGTAGCTAGATACATACACCTGCTCTGCGGAGGAGTACATGCAGGAACAGAGACGTAGCTGGATACATACACCTGCTCTGTGGAGGAGTACATGCAGGAACAGAGACAGAGCTGGATACATACACCTGCTCTGCTGAGGAGTACACACAGGAACAGAGACGTAGCTGGATACATACACCTGCTCTGCGGAGGAGTACACGCAGGAACAGAGACAGAGCTGGATACATACACCTGCTCTGCGGAGGAGTACATGCAGGAACAGAGACAGAGCTGGATACATACACCTGCTCTGCGGAGGAGTACACACAGGAACAGAGGCGTAGCTAGATACATACACCTGCTCTGCGGAGTAGTACATGCAGGAACAGAGACGTAGCTGGTTACATACACCTGCTCTGCGGAGGAGTACATGCAGGAACAGAGACGTAGCTGGATACATACACCTGCTCTGAGGAGGAGTACACACAGGAACAGAGGCGTAGCTAGATACATACACCTGCTCTGCTGAGGAGTACACACAGGAACAGAGACGTAGCTGGATACATACACCTGCTCTGCGGAGGAGTACACGCAGGAACAGAGACAGAGCTGGATACATACACCTGCTCTGCGGAGGAGTACATGCAGGAACAGAGACAGAGCTGGATACATACACCTGCTCTGCGGAGGAGTACATGCAGGAACAGAGACGTAGCTGGATACATACACCTGCTCTGAGGAGGAGTACACACAGGAACAGAGGCGTAGCTAGATACATACACCTGCTCTGCGGAGGAGTACATGCAGGAACAGAGACGTAGCTGGATACATACACCTGCTCTGCGGAGGAGTACATGCAGGAACAGAGACGTAGCTGGATACATACACCTGCTCTGAGGAGGAGTACACACAGGAACAGAGGCGTAGCTAGATACATACACCTGCTCTGCGGAGGAGTACATGCAGGAACAGAGACGTAGCTGGATACATACACCTGCTCTGCGGAGGAGTACATGCAGGAACAGAGACGTAGCTGGATACATACACCTGCTCTGCGGAGGAGTACATGCAGGAACAGAGACGTAGCTGGTTACATACACCTGCTCTGCGGAGGAGTACACGCAGGAACAGAGACGTAGCTAGATACATACACCTGCTCTGAGGAGGAGTACACACAGGAACAGAGACGTAGCTGGATACATACACCTGCTCTGAGGAGGAGTACACACAGGAACAGAGGCGTAGCTAGATACGTACACCTGCTCTGAGGAGGAGTACATGCAGGAACAGAGACGTAGCTGGATACATACACCTGCTCTGTGGAGGAGTACACGCAGGAACAGAGACGTAGCTGGATACATACACCTGCTCTGCGGAGGAGTACACACAGGAACAGAGACGTAGCTGGATACATACACCTGCTCTGCGGAGGAGTACACGCAGGAACAGAGACAGAGCTGGATACATACACCTGCTCTGCGGAGGAGTACATGCAGGAACAGAGACAGAGCTGGATACATACATCTGCTCTGCGGAGGAGTACACGCAGGAACAGAGACAGATCTGGATACATACACCTGCTCTGCGGAGGAGTACACGCAGGAACAGAGACGTAGCTGGATACATACACCTGCTCTGCGGAGGAGTACATGCAGGAACAGAGACGTAGCTGTGCACACGGTATTATAACAAACGATACAGCTCACACCACAACTCTTGTCTCCAATTTCCTGGCAGAAAAAGTGAGGCCGACATTGGTACATTCCCGGTGTGAGTCTATGTATGAGCTTTGTCTCAGTGAGATATGACGTCCTCTGTTGAATGATCACTAAACACCCAGAGTGATTGGGACTATGTGCTGGGACCGACATGTTTCACCCCAAAAATACAGAGCAACAATTATACACATACTACACGGTAGTGTCCAGGGGCCGGCTGGCAACACTCAGCTCAGCAGCCTATTAGGGCATATTAAAGGGGATAAAATGCAGGTGGCCCCAGTGATCCAGCCCAAGGTAGCCCACTATGGGACCGGCCCGGGGGCCAGATGCCCCCCACACCCGCTGGTTATGTTCTTTGGTGTAACACCCACAGCAAACTAAGTATTTACACTGTCATAGATTCATATTTACATATACAATAATTTATACAATACGAATATACCTTATAAGCATCACTGACTATATGTCCATGTCCTTCCCTTGCTGGGAGCCCCTCCCTAATACAGATACATCAAAACCTTACAGTGGTGTAAAGAAAAAAAAGATGGCTACTGCCAGTGTAGCAGGATCTATAAAACATATCCCAACAGATCTACATAACTACACAGCATGTCCTAACAGATCTACAGAACAAGATACTCAAGATATCCTAACAGAGCTACATAACTACACAGCATATTATAACAGATCTACAGAACATGATACACAAGATATCCTAACAGAGCTACATAACTACACAGCATATTATAACAGATCTACAGAACATGATACACAAGATATCCTAACAGAGCTACATAACTACACAGCATATTATAACAGATCTACAGAACATGATACACAAGATATCCTAACAGAGCTACATAACTACACAGCATTTTATAACAGATCTACAGAACTTGCATACATGGACGGCGTTAGGATCTGGTCTGGTGAGTGACACACTGGGGTCATCGCTGTGTAATGAGCATATTCACATATTATTTGAGTGAATTAAAGTAATATTTTTCTTACCCGCAATCCTTATGACTGCTCTCTCTGCCGCATCCAGCACGGTGCCCCCACCAGAGGCCGAGGACGACCTCTTGACACGCTGGTTCTTAGATAGGTTCCAGGGCAGTGTGTCCCCCGGGGTAGGTGAACCACTGCTAGCACTAGAGCTATCCTCGGCCATCCTGGACCTCTCCTTCCTGTCCAGCGACATCAGCTCCTGTAAGAGGATAACGCCAATCAGTGTGATCCCTGCACTTGTAGCGGCTCTCACTAGTACACCTCACTAATACACCTCACTAATACACCTCACTAATACACCTCACTAATACACTAATACACCTCACTAATACACCTCACTAATACACCTCACTAATACACCTCACTAATACACCTCACTAATACACTAATACACCTCACTAATACACCTCACTAATACACCTCACTAATACACTAATACACCTCACTAATACACCTCACTAATACACCTCACTAATACACTAATACACCTCACTAATACACTAATACACCTCACTAATACACCTCACTAATACACTAATACACCTCACTAATACACCTCACTAATACACCTCACTAATACACCTCACTAGTACACCTCACTAGTACACCTCACTAATACACCTCACTAATACACTAATACACCTCACTAATACACTAATACACCTCACTAATACACCTCACTAATACACCTCACTAATACACCTCACTAATACACCTCACTAATACACTAATACACCTCACTAATACACCTCACTAATACACCTCACTAATACACCTCACTAATACACCTCACTAATACACCTCACTAATACACTAATACACCTCACTAATACACCTCACTAATACACTAATACACCTCACTAATACACCTCACTAATACACCTCACTAATACACCTCACTAGTACACCTCACTAGTACACCTCACTAATACACCTCACTAATACACTAATACACCTCACTAATACACTAATACACCTCACTAATACACCTCACTAATACACCTCACTAATACACCTCACTAATACACCTCACTAATACACCTCACTAATACACTAATACACCTCACTAATACACTAATACACCTCACTAGTACACTAATACACCTCACTAATACACTAATACACCTCACTAATACACCTAATAGTATTAGTGAGGTGTATTAGTGAGGTGTACTAGTGAGGTGTATTAGTGTATTAGTGAGGTGTACTAGTGAGGTGTATTAGTGAGGTGTACTAGTGAGGTATACTCACTAGTACACCTCACTAATACACCTCACTAATACACTAATACACCTCACTAATACACTAATACACCTCACTAATACACCTCACTAACACACCTCACTAACACACCTCACTAATACACCTCACTAATACTCTAATACACCTCACTAATACAACTCACTAATACACCTCACTAATACACCTCACTAATACACTTCACTAATACACCTCACTAGTACATCTCACTAATACACCTCACTAATACACTAATACACCTCACTAATGCACCTTCCTTTCTCTACATACGTCCATAATCTTCTGTAATATATCACACTCATACCCTCCTCACTGGTGAGGACAGACAGCATTATACCATTATATAATGTATAAGGACAGTATAGTGTTTTCTGTATTTGTTAGTCAGTATAGACAGACACGGGCACTGTGGGTAATAATTGTGTAGTCTGTAGGACTTGATTTATCGATAGGTGAAAAGTCCTTTTGCTGGTAAACATGGTAAGTACTCATAACCAGAGCTACAGACAATCAATGTTATTTCTTTATTATCCCACAGCACAGTGCTGTATCAGGGGTATAGGGTTTCACAGGCAATAGGGCTTTTTGCGCATTGATAAATCAGACGATACCCCATCCTTTAGGAGATAACCGCCTGACTGTGCTCCAGTAATGGGCAACACGGTGGCTAAGTGGTTAGCAGTTCTGCCGCACAGCAATGAGTTTAATTCCCGACCATGGCCTTCTGTGTGGAGTTTGTATGTTCTCCTCGTGTTTGCCTGGGTTTCCTCCGGGTGCTCCGGTTTTCTCCCACATTCCAAAAACATACTGGTAGGTTAATTGGCTGCTATCAAATTGATCCTAGTCTGTGTGTGTGTGTCTGTGTGTGATAGGGAATTTAGACTGTAAGCCTCAATGGGGCAGGGACTGATGTGAGTGAGTTCTCTGTACAGCGCTGCGGAATTAGTGGCGCTATATAAATAAATGATGATGATGATAATGAAGGTGCAGACTGCTCGACTTAATCGGCTCTTTACTAGAGAGTCAAAAGTTAGTGCCCATCAGTGGGATGTATCAGTCCTTCACCAGAAAGTAAAAATAAAACTTAAATGACTTGAGAGATGCTTTGTTTATATCAGAAGGGTATTCCTATGTGTGAGAGATGCTTGTTCACATCAGATGATTACTCCCACGTATGAGGGATGCTTTGTACAAATCATATGAGTATTCCCACTTGTGTGAGAGGTGTTTTGTTCTTATCAGATGAGTACCTTCATGTGCGAGAGTTACGTTCTTATCAGATGAGTACCTTCATGTGTGAGAGATCCTTTATCACATCAGATAAATATTGCCATGTCTGAGAGGTGTTTTTTTTTAAATTAGATTAAAACTTTGAGATCCTCTACTGGCACTATCCATACTACTCTGTGAGGGGTCCTATATGGTCTGGCACTGGCCAGAGATGGTGATAGCGGCCTGGGGTTATATGGTGCATTACATTGTCACATTAACACTACAGCCATAGTTACAGAATTATTAATATACAGATAACACACAACCATTCTTGAGATAATCAGATATTATAATGAGCAAATCCCTCTCCATCTGGTACTTGCTGCCTTAGGCTTTATTTAATGTAGCTGTCCTGACTGTGATCTCATAAATATTCATACCTGCCTGGAAGATAACTGACTGCATTCAGAAGGGAAAATACAATGTAACACACAGTAAATGGGATATATCTGTATTTATATGTGGCCGGATCAATTAATGATTAGTTGTGTAGGTGACAGGCGCTGGTGAAGTGTGTGTACAGTGCCACCAAGAGGCTGTATAATGGCATTGAGAGGTAACAATATGAAGCTACACTACATGGTATGTGCACAGCTCACAATAACAACATTATAATGACTTGTTCTCATCCTATAACAGTCTCTGAGATCTCAGTACCACTCATTCTCCTGCTGGGTGCTGGGCTGTATGTACTTGTAGCTGAAATGGCCAAACACTGTTTAGAGGGGGGTCCACATACGTCTGCCCATGTAGGGTACCTAGTGATAACTAGAGGTTATATAACGGGATTATGGTGTAATAGAGGCACCTACAATAATAAGAGGATATTCAATGCTACATTTTCACACAGTGCTAAACACTATATTAATCCTGTGCTGCACCAAATGAACTCTATGCTGTCACTGTGTGTGGATGGAAGGAATCACACGTACACATCCTCACACTGGTCCCCACAATAACACACAAAGTACACACAATGTCCTGACACGTACACTTACTGCTGCTTGTGTCGTCACGTGGTTCCTGGCTCCTATCTGCCAGCACTAACGAATTAATCACAATTTACACACTTCCTCTTACCAGTGCAGCCACGCCTGTCTAACGGCACTGACACACACTACTGTACACATTGTATATCATGTAACACAAACATCTTCATATACTATCACTGTGCAAATCTGCACTACAACCACTTTATCCTGTCACCAAATAGATTCTATCTGTGCATTGCTCCAAGCGTCTGATTGGTTGTGGTGGTTTTGGGGAAGATTTGCACCTTGAAATCTATATCACGGTGTCTCTTTTTATATCACACAATTGAGGTCATTTGCAAATATGTAAAGATAGAGCAGGTTTTGTGGAAATGCAGCAAATTCTATGTAACGATCATATATTTTACATATTCAGGTGGGGTGTGCACAAAATGTTCACTTAGTAATGGAAGAAGCTGCACAAAGTGGGGTCCCTGCATAGTGGGGGTGAGGTACCTGCCAACCTCAGCACACTGCCCGTTGGGAGATCCACAGACCAAAGATAACAAGGGTACCGCTGATAAACAGGATGTAAGCTCGAATGAGCAGGGCCCTCTTCCCTCCTGTCTCCATACCTGTTCTTCTGCTCCGTGTCTATTGCATCTGCCTGCCTGGAGTTTCTGAAGTACTGGTACTTTGTGTTTATTGTCTTGTACTGTTTTACCCTGTATAGTCTACTGTTTGTACCATGTACGGCGCTGCGGAAACCTTGTGGTGCCTAACAAATAAACGATAATAATAATAATAATAATAAACAATTCAATAAATGTAATAATATCCACAATACATAACATTTATAGTGATCTGGACACTGTAACATCAGATCTAATGTAAATATATATATATATATATGGAATTATAAACAATTACAATATGTAAATATATATTATATCTGCAAAATCCAGTTATCCAGTTCACAAAACAGGACTATAAATAGATGATGATGAGTTTATATATATATATATATATATATATATATATATATATATATTGTGACAGGATGGAACTCCTATGCCACCCTGTCCGTGCTGCTGGGGACCGGCTGGGCTGGCCTTGCCACGTCCCCTTTCTTCATCCCAAATTGTGCCCTTTTAATCGCAGTAGGAGGGGTTCTGCTGCCACCACTAGGCTCTTTCGCCGGCACCTAGATACGCGTCCTTCAGGGTAACTCTCGCTGCTAGTGTACCCCCTTGCTGGGCACTTGGCTAATACACCTGACCTCTTCCTTCAGATCAGGGTTGCTGTGGACGGATCCCCCCTGGTCTATCACACACACACTGGCCAGAGCTGCAGGTAGCGGGCAGAGCGTTGGTACTGGATGCTGGGTCCCAACCTCAGTGCAACCAGATAATGGATTAGATTGGTCTAATCTGTAGGTCACAGGAATTACAGCAGGTAAGTAGGTGTCAAAGCAGGATCTGGAAGCAGTGATGTTTATTAGCTCAAGTAGCCCTTATAAGGACAGTTACACACTAGTTTATGGTACTAGTGATCTCCAGAACGGTACAGATGGAATAATGATACATTACATGGTCAAACATCTCTTTATATACAGTTCTGCACACATACCCTGGCAGGACGTAATCCGGCCTCCTGCCCCTTTACCCAGCCTGCACATAGATCAGCCTGGAGGGGTTATCACCTTTTTACATAGCTGCTAGCGGCACCACAACATCTATAATATTACATCAGATCTCAGGATGTAAAATCCTCTACACTTGGAGTTAATGCAATTTTATAATTTTACCAAAATTTACACTAATTTGTGATTTCCCAAATCACATGCTGTCTACATTCTTCAAACTAAGAAGACATGTCGAACACTTACACATCAAAAAGGCCTAATTAACTTAAATGAGGATTTCCTCTCAAACTTACACAACAGATTTCCTTAAACAAATACCTATTGCATCAGAAATCGATACATTTGCAATGATATATATTGACGCACTGCAGTAAGAATTTAAATATATTTATACAATAAGTTATTTATAAGTGATCCAGCCACAACGTGCCTTCATTAATCAGGCCCAGTGCACATTACAGACCAGTGCTTGCATCACGCAGTGCACATTACAGATCGGTTCTTGCGTCATGTACATTACAGACCGGTGCTTGCGTCACAGTGCACATTACAGACCGGTGCTTGCGTCACAGTGCACATTACAGACCGGTGCTTGCGTCACAGTGCACATTACAGATCGGTTCTTGCGTCACGTACATTACAGACCGGTTCTTGCGTCACACAGTGCTTATTACAGACCGGTTCTTGCGTCACAGTACACATTACAGACCGGTGCTTGCGTCACACAGTGCACATTACAGACCGGTGCTTGCGTCACACAGTGCACATTACAGACCGGTGCTTGCGTCACACAGTGCACATTACAGACCGGTGCTTGCGTCACGCAGTGCACATTACAGACCGGTGCTTGCGTCACACAGTGCACATTACAGACCGGTGCTTGCGTCACGCAGTGCACATTACAGACCGGTGCTTGCGTCACAGTGCACATTACAGACCGGTGCTTGCGTCACACAGTGCACATTACAGACCGGTGCTTGCGTCACACAGTGCACATTACAGACCGGTGCTTGCGTCACGCAGTGCACATTACAGACCGGTGCTTGAGTCACACAGTGCACATTACAGACCGGTGCTTGCGTCACGCAGTGCACATTACAGACCGGTGCTTGCGTCACGCAGTGCACATTACAGACCGGTGCTTGCGTCACACAGTGCACATTACAGACCGGTGCTTGAGTCACACAGTGCACATTACAGACCGCTGCTTGAGTCACACAGTGCACATTACAGACCGGTCTCTGCTGACACCAGTTTAGCAAAGTATTATGTTACACAAAGCGAATATATATGACACAGGAAAAAGCCCAGTGTCCCGTTACTTTCACAGGTGACGCTTTAGTCAAACTAGCATGAATCAAGGAGTATGAATCTCAAGATGCCCTCCTACTGCCCGGTCATCGATGGGTCCCCGGATAGTGGATCTGCATGTAGCATTGTGCGATTGCGATTACATATGACAATGCTCATGTGAACAAGTCACATCCACCTCCTATCACTTTAGAACACACATTGGTCATAAAATGGCTGCTCCTTTCAGCTTCTTGAAATCATGAGGGGACACCGGGACTGCTGTCATTCATTCCTCCCAACATTTCAGTCCCCAACAGCGGGACAGGGGGCGTGGCCTCATAGCGATGAAGGTGTGTCCATGCCATGATGAGTAGATGGCCACACGCCCAGAGGACTGCCTAGTGCTGTATAGTACTAAGCTGCCCATTACAGACCTCCCTTCCCCTCCAAACACTGCAACACCTAGTTCACAGTGAGCGTAAGATACCTCCCACGGGACAAACATGTCCGCGAGCAGGACAGAGCCCTAAAACCGATACAGTCCTACAAAAATCGGGACAGTTGGGAGATATGATTATTGCATTTAAACAGAGCTGAGAAAAGTTGTGACGAGATTCCACGCAATTCGAGTTTCACAGTGGAATGGGCCATTCTGCAGGGGTTCCGTCTATGCAATCTTCAAAATCTGCTTCATCATTCCGCACTGTATATGCGGAATAACAAAGCTTTGAAGACTTTGAGATACTGGTTCTGTTGACGCCATCTCAGAACAGAATAAACAGAATATAAGCTCTGCAGACCAGCATCTTCGTAGTAAGGCTCAGTTCTCTCTATCTTTTCATAAAAGATTACTTGGGCAGCACAGTGGCTCAGTGGTTAGCACTTCTGTCTCACAGCACTGGGGTCATGAGTTCAATTCCTAACCATGGCCTTATCTGTGTGGAGTTTGTATGTTCTCCCTGTGTTTGCATGGGTTTCCTCCAGGTGCTCCAGTTTCCTCCCACACTCCAAAAACATACTGGTAGGTTATTTGGCTGCTATCAAAATTGAACCTAGTCTCTCCCTCTCTGTCTTACTGTGTCTGTGTCTGTGTGTGAGTGTGTGTATATATTAGGGAATTTAGACTGTAAGCTCCAATGGGGCAGGGACTGATGTGAATGTACAGCGCTGCGGAATTAGTGGCGCTATATAAATAAATGATGATGATGATGATTATTTACCACCTGTATATTTTGTGGTAATGGGGAAATTCATAATAAATTGCCCCAACTTACTGCAACAGCAAGAACCTCTCCCCAAGCTCATTGGAATATTCTGCAAGCTCCTCACCCCAAATTCTATCTTTGAGTTATATTTACTAAACTGCGGGTTAGAAAAAGTGGAGATGTTGCCTATAGCAACCAATCATTTTCTAGCTGTCATTTTGTAGAATGTACTAAATAAATGATAACTAGAATCTGATTGGTTGCTATTTGCTACTCCATTTTTTTGAAACCCACAGTTTAGTAAGTATACTGCTTTGTCTTGTTGAGATTAATACTTGCACCTCTGAACTGCAATTAAGGAAAGTCTGAGCCCCCTCTATTGCTGGGCCATAGGCTACCACCCAAAACGTCCATGTTATTCATCACTGGAGTACATTACATCATGGGTTTCCTCCGGGTGCTCCGGTTTCCTCCCACACTCTAAAAACATACAGGTAGGTTAATTGGCTGCTATTAAAATTCACCCTAGTCTGTCTGTGTGTGCGTGTTAGGGAATTTAGACTGTAAGCTCCAATGGGGCAGGGACTGATGTGAGTGAGTTCTCTGTACAGCGCTGCGGAATTAGTGGCGCTATATAAATAACTGATGATCATCATCATCATCATCTACAATGCACATTGTGGGCCGGATTGATCAAGGAATGTAAATGCACATACAAGACATAATTTCTTTAAAATCGCTTTGCGCATGCCCAGAACTGGACAATATGCCAGTAAACGCAGCATGGAGGGGACTGGGCGTATGCCCGTAGTCAGTGTACAGTAAGGACGTGCCAAGCTCGAGCGCACGCAGCAGCATCCGATCCAAGCTCCGGCATCTCTCAGGGACGTGTTTTTCAGCTGTATCACTTGCACCAGCTACAAGTCGGGTGTAAGTGCTGATTACTAGTGATGATGCACTGTAGGGGGGACAGTACACTCTATATACTGCACTGTAGGGGGGACAGTACACTCTATATACTGCACTATATGGGGGACAGTACCTACTATATACTGCACTGTAGGGGGGACAGTACACGCTATATACTGCACTGTAGGGGGGACAGTACACTCTATATACTGCACTGTAGGGGGGACAGTACACTCTATATACTGCACTGTAGGGGGGACAGTACACGCTATATACTGCACTATATGGGGGACAGTACCTACTATATACTGCACTGTAGGGGGGACAGTACACGCTATATACTGCACTGTAGGGGGGACAGTACACTCTATATACTGCACTGTAGGGGGGACAGTACACTCTATATACTGCTCTGTAGGGGGGACAGTACACTATATACTGCACTATAGGGGGGGCAGTACACACTATATACTGCACTGTAGGGGGGATAGTACGCACAATATACTGCACTGTAGGGGGGACAGTACGCACTATATACTGCACTGTAGGGGGGACAGTACACTCTATATACTGCTCTGTAGGGGGGACAGTACACTCTATATACTGCACTATAGGGGGGCAGTACACACTATATACTGCACTGTAGGGGGGATAGTACGCACAATATACTGCACTGTAGGGGGGACAGTACGCACTATATACTGCACTGTAGGGGGGACAGTACACTCTATATACTGCACTGTAGGGAGGACAGTACCCACTATATACTGCACTGTAGGGGGGGCAGTACATGCTATATACTGCACTGTAGGGGGACAGTACACTCTATATACTGCACTGTAGGGGGACAGTACACTCTATATACTGCACTGTAGGGGGGACAGTACCCACTATATACTGCACTGTAGGGGGGACAGTACACTCTATATACTGCACTGTAGGGGGGACAGTACATGCTATATAATGCACTGTAGGGGGGACAGTACACTCTATATACTGCACTGTAGGGGGGACAGTACATGCTATATACTGCACTGTAGGGGGACAGTACACTCTATATACTGCACTGTAGGAGGACAGTACACTCTATATACTGCACTGTAGGGGGACAGTACACTCTATACACTGCACTGTAGGGGGACAGTACACTCTATATACTGCACTGTAGGGGGACAGTACACTCTATACACTGCACTGTAGGGGGACAGTAACCACTATATACTGCACTGTAGGGGGACAGTACACTCTATATACCTCACTGTAGGAGGGACAGTACACACTATATACTATACTGTAGGGGGGCAGTACACACTATATACTATACTGTAGCGGGGACAGTACACACTATATACTTTACTGTAGGGGGGACAGTACACTCTATATACTGCACTGTAGGGTGGACAGTACATTATATATACTGCACTGTAGGGGGGCAGTACCACTATATACTGCACTGTAGGGGGGACAGTACACTCTATATACTGCACTGTAGGGGGGACAGTACACTCTATATACTGCACTGTAGGGGGGACAGTACACACTATATACTGCACTGTAGGGTGGACAGTACACTCTATATACTGCACTGTAGGGGGGACAGTACACACACTATATACCTCACTGAAGGAGGGACAGTACACGCTATATACTGCACTGTAGGGGGGACAGTACACTCTTTATACCTCACTGTAGGAGGGACAGTACACGCTATATACTGCACTGTAGGGGGGACAGTACACTCTATATACTGCACTGTAGGGGGGACAGTACACTCTATATACTGCTCTGTAGGGGGGACAGTACACTCTATATACTGCACTATAGGGGGGGGGCAGTACACACTATATACTGCACTGTAGGGGGGATAGTACGCACTATATACTGCACTGTAGGGGGGACAGTACGCACTATATACTGCACTGTAGGGGGGACAGTACACTCTATATACTACACTGTAGGGGGGACAGTACCCACTATATAATGCACTGTAGGGGGGACAGTACACTCTATATACTGCACTGTAGGGGGGACAGTACATGCTATATACTGCACTGTAGGGGGACAGTACACTCTATATACTGCACTGTAGGGGGACAGTACACTCTATATACTGCACTGTAGGGGGGACAGTACCCATTATATACTGCACTGTAGGGGGGACAGTACACTCTATATACTGCACTGTAGGGGGGGACAGTACATGCTATATACTGCACTGTAGGGGGACAGTACACTCTATATACTGCACTGTAGGGGGACAGTACATGCTATATACTGCACTGTAGGGGGACAGTACACTCTATATACTGCACTGTAGGGGGACAGTACACTCTATACACTGCACTGTAGGGGGACAGTAACCACTATATACTGCACTGTAGGGGGGACAGTACACGCTATATACTGCACTATAGGGGGGACAGTACACTCTATATACCTCACTGTAGGAGGGACAGTACATACTATATACTATACTGTAGGGGGGCAGTACACACTATATACTATACTGTAGCGGGGACAGTACACACTATATACTATACTGTAGGGGGACAGTACACTCTATATACTGCACTGTAGGGGGGACAGTACATTATATATACTGCACTGTAGGGGGACAGTACCCACTATATACTGCACTGTAGGGGGGACAGTACATGCTATATACTGCACTGTAGGGGGGGCAGAACCACTATATACTGCACTGTAGGGGGGACAGTACACTCTATATACTGCACTGTAGGGGGGACAGTACACTCTATATACTGCACTGTAGGGGGGACAGTACACACTATATACTGCACTGTAGGGGGGACAGTACACTCTATATACTGCACTGTAGGAGGGACAGTACACACTATATACTGCACTGTAGGGGGGACAGTACACAATATATAATGCACTGTAGGGGGGACAGTACACACTATATACTGCACTGTAGGGTGGTCAGTACACTCTATATACTGCACTGTAGGGGGGACAGTACACACTATATACTGCACTGTAGGGGGGACAGTACATTATATATACTGCACTGTAGGGGGGACAGTACCCACTATATACTGCACTGTAGGGGGGACAGTACATGCTATATACTGCACTGTAGGGGGTGCAGTACCACTATATACTGCACTGTAGGGGGGACAGTACACTCTATATACTGCACTGTAGGGGGGACAGTACACTCTATATACTGCACTGTAGGGGGGACAGTACACACTATATACTGCACTGTAGGGGGGACAGTACACTCTATATACTGCACTGTAGGAGGGACAGTACACACTATATACTGCACTGTAGGGGGGACAGTACACAATATATAATGCACTGTAGGGGGGACAGTACACACTATATACTGCACTGTAGGGTGGTCAGTACACTCTATATACTGCACTGTAGGGGGGACAGTACACTCTATATACTGCACTGTAGGGGGGACAGTACACACACTATATACCTCACTGTAGGAGGGACAGTACACACTATATATTGTACAGTGGGAGGGGGCATTATTCATCTAAACCCCCCTAGACATGATGACAGAGTTAGACGCACTCCGTCTTTACTCACCAGGGAGCTCTAATCACTAATTCCTTGGCACAGACATCATGAGATGGTGCTGGGAGCAGGTGGCCTGTTTTGCATATTACTAGTGTTGTACTCACTGGTTTATTCTGTAATTAATACACAGGGGGACATGGAAGAGAAAAGTTACACACTTGTCTATCTTTACTCTGAATCCATCCAGACGGTACACAGGGAGGTGTTACACTGTGTGAGGGGGAAACATTGAAGCGCTCAGTGTACAGATACACCCTTGGGGAAGAAACAGAATAATACACCATAGAACAGACACAAGAAGGACATATTGCCCCCACTCCTGTATAATAACAGTGCAAGAGTCAGATAAGCGGGTGGATGATAGAAATTTGGAGAAGCTGCATTAATTAGGGGGATGGGTCAGAGAGACACAGGTAACCATGACATAGACATGACTGTGCTTACACGCAGGTAGGACCGTGTAGAAGGACACAGGTAACCATGATACAGACATGACTGTGCTTACACGCAGGTAGGACCGTGTAGGAGGACACAGGTAACCATGACATAGACATGACTGTGCTTACACACAGGTAGGACCGCGTAGGAGGACACAGGTAACCATGATACAGACATGACTGTGCTTACACGCAGGTAGGACCGTGTAGAAGGATACAGGTAATCATGACATAGACATGACTGTGCTTACACGCAGGTAGGACCGTGTAGGAGGACATTGGTAACCATGACATAGACATGACTGTGCTTACACGCAGGTAGGACCGTGTAGGAGGACACTGGTAACCATGACATAGACATGACTGTGCTTACACACAGGTAGGACCGTGTAGGAGGACACAGGTAACCATGATACAGACATGACTGTGCTTACACGCAGGTAGGACCGCGTAGGAGGACACAGGTAACCATGACATAGACATGACTATGCTGACACGCAGGTAGGACCGCGTAGAAGTATACAGGTAACCATGACATAGACATGACTGTGCTGACACACAGGTAGGACCGCGTAGAAGGACACAGGTAACCATGACATAGACATGACTGTGCTGACACACAGGTAGGACCGCGTAGAAGGACACAGGTAACCATGACATAGACATGACTGTGCTTACACGCAGGTAGGACTGCGTAGAAGGACACAGGTAACCGTGACATAGACATGACTGTGCTTACACGCAGGTAGGACCACGTAGAAGGACACAGGTAACCATGACATAGACATGACTGTGCTTACACACAGGTAGGACCGTGTAGGAGGACACAGGTAACCATGACATAGACATGACTGTGCTGACACGCAGGTAGGACCACGTGGAAGGATATACAGGTAACCATGACATAGACATGACTGTGCTGACATCCAGGTAGGACCGCATAGAAGGACACAGGTAACCATGACATAGACATGACTGTGCTGACACGCAGGTAGGACCGCATAGAAGGACACAGGTAACCATGACATAGACATGACTGTGCTGACACGCAGGTAGGACCACGTGGAAGGATATACAGGTAACCATGACATAGACATGACTGTGCTGACACGCAGGTAGGACCGCATAGAAGGACACAGGTAACCATGACATAGACATGACTGTGCTGACACGCAGGTAGGACCGCATAGAAGGACACAGGTAACCATGACATAGACATGACTGTGCTGACACGCAGGTAGGACCGCATAGAAGGACACAGGTAACCATGACATAGACATGACTGTGCTGACACGCAGGTAGGACCGCATAGAAGGACACAGGTAACCATGACATAGACATGACTGTGCTGACACGCAGGTAGGACCACGTGGAAGGATATACAGGTAACCATGACATAGACATGACTGTGCTGACACGCAGGTAGGACCGCATAGAAGGACACAGGTAACCATGACATAGACATGACTGTGCTGACACGCAGGTAGGACCGCATAGAAGGATATACAGGTAACCGTGACATAGACATGACTGTGCTGACACGCAGGTAGAAGCACACATACCTCCATGTCACACAGAATTAATTCATGTACATTGCAGATAATCAGATAAAGACCTCACACTGGTTTAATGTCTGCTGCGCAGTGCTCACTGGTGTTTTCTCTCATTGCCCCCTGTATTTCGGTGACTCCCAGCCACCCCATGACCCAAATGTGGCACCACCTAAATTATAGAGTCACTTGTCACAGATATAGAAACAATGAGTTATTGCTGCAATTTAACAAGAAAATATCTCCAGGCAGCCGGCGCGGTACCGCGCTGTATTGTGCATCATCAGAGTCTATAGCTGCTATCTGATCACATGCACCGGACATTACCGCTAGACCCCCAACTATCTCACCAGGACAAGTCATGGTACAGAACCCTGTCTGACAACTGTGTCCTTTCTATCATTACAGTGCAGGTATGATGGGTGCTCTGTTCTACACCCTCCACACATTATACACACTACATCTCTCAGGAATCCAGATATTAGACACCCAAATGAAGTTCAGTTCAAAAGTCCAAAGGCTAAGAAAGAAATGAGAGGACCCTTGGCTGTCTCTGCAGGCGGCGGTGTATGCACAAGAGGAGAATCAGTGTGTACGTTACAGATACAACACAACAATGTGTACAGCACAATACCTCATGTACATCTAGTAGCCCATGGGCCGGTAACTAGATCTGCAGGACCTCGTGT
The DNA here is from genome assembly GCA_036250195.1 of Mixophyes australis. Taxonomy (NCBI): domain Eukaryota; kingdom Metazoa; phylum Chordata; class Amphibia; order Anura; family Limnodynastidae; genus Mixophyes; species Mixophyes australis. Next base: position 1,957,484 of record JAVHZZ010000005.1, on the reverse strand, counting down.
GAGTGCACATATAATAAGATAATCACTGCGTAACGTAGTGGTGCTATATATAATATATATATAATAATAATATTATATGCTGACATGGTACCGCACACCTCCAGCTACACCGCCCCCTCCCCTACTCTGGAGGCTGATGCTGCTCTGCAGTCTATTCTGCTGAATGCAGAGCTTTGGGTGGAATGGGTTAATGCTGGGCTTGTTTTAGTTTACCACGGTGTGCGGTGATATAGACACTAACTTGCCCCACGCTTTATATGCTGCAGAGGTTATAGACCCCATCTAGCAGCCCCTGAGTGTGTGTGACCCCAATACCAGAATCTTCTGCAGCCTCCTCCATTCTTGTTATACACATGGACTACAAGAGGCGCTGAGGCTAACGCTAACCTCCAAGAGAGGCTGGAGGAGGATCAGTGCCGGTCACCTCTCTGTGTCCCTTCCATCTATCCAGTGCCCACCTGTCCTCACACACCTTCTCCTCCCCGAGTCACCGTCCTTTATCACCCCCCCCCCCCCCAGTCTCTGTCCCCTGTCACCCCCCCAGTCTCCCTCCTCTTCTGACACCTGACTCCTGCACTGTACAGACCCGGTGTTACCCCCATGTCCTGTCTCCTCACCGCAGCATCCTGGGATCACCGCAAGAAATCCATCTCAGTGCCAGGCTGAAAATATTGGAGAGAAGGAGGCAGACAGCTGGGGAGGGGAGGAGAGAGGCACAAGGCCCTCCTAGGAAGGAGGCATTTCACGCCCACAGCAGGCAGATCCTGGAAAGAGAGACAGGGAGGAGAGACAGCACATGACAGGGAAAGTGAGATGTCTGAGACAGAAAGAGAGAGTGAGGGAATAACGGGCACCTGTGTCTAATATCTAAGTAACATGAATAATAGATACAATGTAACAATTGTAATGAGTGCTCTATACAATGTATCATGTACTGTCATTGCAGACACTGTACAGGATGTGTATAATATTGTGTCACTGTATGTGTGTGCAGCCATTGTGTGTGTGTGTGTGTGTGTGTATATACACTGTTGATGTGTAACATCTGTGCAGCAGTGAAGATATTTGTACGACATGTTCCAGTATTAGACATGGAGAATGGGAAGAGGGCAAGCAGGTGACAAGGGGTGGGGGGGATAATTGTGCCCATTTCCCACAATCCATCTGCTCACCTGTCCCAGGTGATAACATGTACATGTCAGAGTCAGAATCCACAAGACTGATGTAGTTCTATAATGGGCAAACTCTGCAATAAAATCTACTCACACGACGTGATAGAGGGCTCAGCTCTGCATTATATATTACTATAGTCATACCTGTATTACTCAGAGAGAAACATACTATATACCAGATATTACATGGGTGACCTCTGTATGGGACACTACATGTCTCAGGTCTGTATGTCATATTACATATGACAGCTCTGCATGTTTATTGCATTTGTCAGCCCTTTATGAATATTACATTGGTCAGCCCTGTACGGATATTACATGGGTCAGCCCTGTACGGACATTACATGGGTCAGCTGTGTACGGATATTATATGGGTCAGCTCTCTCTGGATATTACATGGGTCAGCTGTGTACGGATATTACATGGGTCAGCTCTCTCTGGATATTACATGGGTCAGCTGTGTACGGATATTACATGGGTCAGCTGTGTACGGATATTACATGGGTCAGCTGTGTACGGATATTACATGGGTCAGCTGTGTACGGATATTTCATGAGTCAGCTGTGTACGGATATTACATGGGTCAGCTGTGTACGGATATTACATGAGTCAGCTGTGTACGAATATTACATGGGTCAGCTGTGTACGGATATTACATGGGTCAGCTCTCTCTGGATATTACATGGGTCAGCTCTCTCTGGATATTACATGAGTCAGCTGTGTACGGATATTACATGGGTCAGCTGTGTACGGATATTACATGGGTCAGCTGTGTACGGATATTACATGAGTCAGCTGTGTACGAATATTACATGGGTCAGCTGTGTACGGATATTACATGGGTCAGCTCTCTCTGGATATTACATGGGTCAGCTCTCTCTGGATATTACATGAGTCAGCTGTGTACGGATATTACATGGGTCAGCTCTCTCTGGATATTACATGGGTCAGCTGTGTACGGATATTACATGGGTCAGCTGTGTACGGATATTTCATGAGTCAGCTGTGTACGGATATTACATGGGTCAGCTGTGTACGGATATTACATGAGTCAGCTGTGTACGGATATTACATGGGTCAGCTGTGTACGGATATTACATGGGTCAGCTGTGTACGGATATTACATGGGTCAGCTCTCTCTGGATATTACATGGGTCAGCTCTCTCTGGATATTACATGGGTCAGCTGTGTACGGATATTTCATGAGTCAGCTGTGTACGGATATTACATGGGTCAGCTGTGTACGGATATTACATGAGTCAGCTGTGTACGAATATTACATGGGTCAGCTGTGTACGGATATTACATGGGTCAGCTCTCTCTGGATATTACATGGGTCAGCTGTGTACGGATATTACATGGGTCAGCTGTGTACGGATATTTCATGAGTCAGCTGTGTACGGATATTACATGGGTCAGCTGTGTACGGATATTACATGAGTCAGCTGTGTACGGATATTACATGGGTCAGCTGTGTACGGATATTACATGGGTCAGCTGTGTACGGATATTACATGGGTCAGCTCTCTCTGGATATTACATGGGTCAGCTCTCTCTGGATATTACATGAGTCAGCTGTGTACGGATATTACATGAGTCAGCTGTGTACGGATATTACATGAGTCAGCTTCGTACGGATATTACATGGGTCAGCTCTCTCTGGATATTACATGGGTCAGCTGTGTACGGATATTACATGGGTCAGCTGTGTACGGATATTTCATGAGTCAGCTGTGTACGGATATTACATGGGTCAGCTGTGTACAGATATTACATGGGTCAGCTCTCTCTGGATATTACATGGGTCAGCTGTGTACGGATATTTCATGAGTCAGCTGTGTACGGATATTACATGGGTCAGCTGTGTACAGATATTACATGGGTCAGCTCTCTCTGGATATTACATGGGTCAGCTGTGTACGGATATTACATGAGTCAGCTGTGTACGGTTATTACATGGGTCAGCTCTCTCTGGATATTACATGGGTCAGATCTGTACGGATATTACATGGGTCAGCTCTCTCTGGATATTACATGGGTCAGATCTGTACGGATATTACATGGGTCAGCTCTCTCTGGATATTACATGGGTCAGCTCTGTACGGATATTACATTGGTCAGCTCTCTCTGGATGTTACATGGGTCAGCTCTGTACGGATGTTACATGGGTCAGATCTGTACAGATATTACATGGGTCAGCTCTGTACGGATGTTACATGGGTCAGCTCTGTACGGATATTACATGGGTCCGCTCTGTACAGATATTACATGGGAAAGCTCTGTACAGATGTTACATGGGTCAGCTCTGTACGGATATTACATGGGTCAGCTCTGTACAGATATTACATGGGTCAGCTGTGTACGGATGTTACATGGGTCAGCTCTGTACAGATATTACATGGGTCAGCTGTGTACGGATATTACATGGGTCAGCTCTGTACAGATATTACATGGGTCAGCTCTGTACAGATATTACATGGGTCAGCTCTGTACAGATGTTACATGGGTCAGCTCTGTACGGATGTTACATGGGTCAGCTGTGTACGGATGTTACATGGGTCAGCTGTGTACGGATATTACATGGGTCAGCTCTGTACGGACGTTACATGGGTCATGTGATTCTCTCGACTGTAAGCTCTCACAAGTGTGCCCTCTTCCCTCGTGTCCTCCTCCCTCATTACCTATGCCACCAGCATAACTGTGACTCTTCTCCTTTCCTCTATCAGTGGCTCTGCCCCGCCTGCTGCACCCATCCTCCTCTGCACAGTTTCCGCCTACGCAGATTTGATCCCTGTTCCCTGACCTCTCATGCCACGTTCCTCATAGCATAGTGAGAGGTTATACCCTGTCTACCTCTTCAGTGATGCTGGATCAGCTTCTCGTTGCTGTGTGTTGTAATGTTATGTTATACTGTTTTACTGAACGACCCTGCGGAACCCCTCTAGCCCCTTATAAATAAAATATAAAAATGGTCTGCATTGCTTATAGGAGTGAAGGAGAATATTCAGCAGTGTAATTACCGTCATCTTTTCTTTCACTGCTGGTGTCCGCACTTGTTCCTTCTGTAATAGAACTTTTGATGATTGCTGTACCTGCTTCACTTCCAGTGATGGGAGATGTCTGGCCTTGTCCTTCTTTCTACGTCTCTTCTGCACAAAACAATAGAGGTAAATTGTACAGTAATACAGAGAATAGGAATGACACACTGTTATATTGTGGTGTACATCAGAGACCGGCACTGCACACTGTAATGTACATCAGAGACCGGCACCGCACTCTGTAATGTACATCAGAGACCGGCACTGCACACTGTAATGTACATCAGAGACCGGCACCGCACTCTGTAATGTACATCAGAGACCGGCACCGCACTCTGTAATGTACATCAGAGACCGGCACCGCACTCTGTAATGTACATCAGAGACCGGCACTGCACACTGTAATGTACATCAGAGACCGGCACCGCACTCTGTAATGTACATCAGAGACCGGCACCGCACTCTGTAATGTACATCAGAGACCGGCACCGCACTCTGTAATGTACATCAGAGACCGGCACCGCACTCTGTAATGTACATCAGAGACCGGCACCGCACTCTGTAATGTACATCAGAGACCGGCACCGCACTCTGTAATGTACATTAGAGACCGGCACTGCACTCTGTAATGTACATCAGAGACCGGCACTGCACTCTGTAATGTACATCAGAGACCGGCACCGCACTCTGTAATGTACATCAGAGACCGGCACCGCACTCTGTAATGTACATCAGAGACCGGCACTGCACTCTGTAATGTACATCAGAGACCGGCACCGCACTCTGTAATGTACATCAGAGACCGGCACCGCACTCTGTAATGTACATCAGAGACCGGCACCGCACTCTGTAATGTACATTAGAGACCGGCACCGCACTCTATGATGTACATCAGAGACCGGCACCGCACTCTGTAATGTACATCAGAGACCGGCACCGCACTCTGTGATGTACATCAGAGACCGGCACCGCACTCTGTAATGTACATCAGAGACCGGCACCGCACTCTCTTCCATATATCACGTCCAGCAGTCACAGCTTTATGTGTCCGCGCAGCACACACATCACTAATAAACAAGTATATCTTCACCAGGGTCCACTAGTAACCATGTAGCTGAGATAGCTACTCACCTTGTCTGTAAGCCTGTCCTGATGTTAGACAGCCCTTCATTCATTTATGCCATTACACAGTGACAATGCTACAGGCGAAAATAAGAATTCTCCCAAAATCTAAATAAACCAGTTCTGCCTCTCCACCCACCCTAATCCAAAGGTCTCATTATGGGATTGTCTTGCAGCAGCCCCGCCACAAGATTATATCACTGGAAGACTCAGCTGCTCAAATATATATATAGACACACACTTTATGGGATTGTATATTATATTGTTCAATGGAAGTCTGCAGATACATTCCTTGCAGCTATGTACCAGGAGCTCAGTATGGTGCGGTTATCACTGGAATTGTTGGGTATTGGTCTAGTCCACCTTATGGTGGGAAGAGCTGCGTAATGTGTAGAACACTTGTAACTGCTCCACATATGGTTCAAGCAGACTTCAGAAATCTATTTATCCGCTTAATGCTTTTATAGAGCAGACCTATTTCTCAGTTTGGGAGCAGTCAGCGAGACTATTTGTGATTAGCTGTTCTTCTGTATGGGGGCACCCAGGCTGCTAGTTCATGTGTCCTCATTTTCCATTGTTAGTGGCCCATTGGCCGAGTACTGATTACAGTAACTCTGAGGTTCTGTATAAACCACTTGTCACCCGTAGATTCTCTCTACAACGGTAACAGGCAGACATGAGCAAATTCCACCTACATAAATCCTTTTAATAAACCGTCCTACAAAATAAAAGGATAACGTTTGCCACATAACGCTATGTTGGCGCTTCTCTGCTTCAGGATTGTAATCTTAATGAAACTAGAATGCGAGATACAGAGAAATCTTATTGGAAAGCATACTACCGTCTGTGCAAGACCTAGGAGTTGGCAGAATATTCATATTGCATCAGCACAATGAACCAAAGCTCACAGTTAAACCCCACATTGCAGCAGCTTAAATACAATAAAATCATTGTCATGTGGCCTATTTATTAATAATCAGAGATATGACTCGGAGTGATAGAAATCCTATTATCGCCATATGTTATCAATAAGGCAATTCTGGCCGGCACTTTTGAGAGTTAAATGACTGCTTCACCGGCCAGTATTAGGAGATCTGCGGATACTTAACGGTTCACACATGCGCAGCTGAGCTTGAGGCCAGGATTTGGAAAGATGGCGATAGGATGATTTGTACTGCCACGTCCTTGTTAAATAGCCTTTTCCATGCATCGCACGGGAAGGTTATCTCTGGTGATAGCCCACAAATCTTTTCGGTCAGGGGTCCCCTTCCAACGTGATGAGACGGGAGCAAGGTTGGAAAGAAGAAAGGGGGAGATCTGAGGCATCCAGATAAATAAAGCTGGTGAAGGCTATGTCAACCCCAGAGCATATATAGACATTAGAATGTCTGGTACTTGTATAGGCAAATCAGCAGCTCTTACTAATATGCGCTGGAGTGATGTCTCTCCAGGAGAGGTCAGACGGATCCTGGGATGTGTAATCTCTCCAGGGGAGATCAGGAGGATCCTGGGATGTGCTATCTCTCCAGAGGGGATCAGACGGATCCTGGGATGTGCTATCTCTCCAGGGGAGATCAGACGGATCCTGGGAAGTGTTATCTCTCCAGGGAAGATCAGACGGATCCTGGGATGTGTTATCTCTCCAGGGGAGATCAGGAGGATCCTGGGATGTGTTATCTCTCCAGGGGAGATCAGACAGACCCTGGGATGTGTTATCTCTCCAAGGGAGATCAGGAGGATCCTGGGATGTGTAATTTCTTCAGGGGAGATCAGAGGGATCCTGGGATGTGTTATCTCTCCAGGGGAGAACAGTGGGATCCTGGGATTCTCCAAAGGAGATCAGAGGGATCCTGGGATGTGTTATCTCTCCAGAGGAGATCAGGAGGACACTGAGATGTGTTGTCTCTCCAGGGGAGATCAGACGGATCCTGGGATGTGTTATCTCTTCAGGGGAGATCAGGAGGACCCTGGGATATGTTATCTCTCCAGGAGAGATCAGACAGACCCTGGGATGTGTTATCACTCCAAGGGAGATCAGGAGGATCCTGTGATGTGTAATCTCTTCAGGGGAAATCAGAGGGATCCTGGGATGTGTTATCTCTCCAGGGGAGAACAGAGAGATCCTGGGATGTGTTCTATATCCAGGGGATATCAGAGGGATCCTGGGATGTGTTATCTCTCCAGGGGAGATCAGGAGGATCCTGGGATGTACTATCTCTCCAGAGGGGATCAGACGGATCCTGGGATGTGTTATCTCTTCAGGGGAGATCAGGAGGACCCTGGGATATGTTATCTCTCCAGGAGAGATCAGACAGACCCTGGGATGTGTTATCACTCCAAGGGAGATCAGGAGGATCCTGTGATGTGTAATCTCTTCAGGGGAAATCAGAGGGATCCTGGGATGTGTTATCTCTCCAGGGGAGAACAGAGGGATCCTGGGATGTGTTATATATCCAGGGGATATCAGAGGGATCCTGGGATGTGTTATCTCTCCAGGGGAGATCAGGAGGATCCTGGGATGTGCTATCTCTCCAGAGGGGATCAGACGGATCCTGGGATGTGCTATCTCTCCAGGAGAGATCAGACGGATCCTGGGAAGTGTTATCTCTCCAAGGGAAATCAGGAGGATCCTGGGATGTGTTATCTCTCCAGGGGAGATCAGACAGACCCTGGGATGTGTTATCTCTCCAAGGGAGATCAGGAGGATCCTGGGATGTGTAATCTCTTCAGGGGAGATCAGAGGGATCCTGGGATGTGTTATCTCTCCAGGGGAGAACAGTGGGATCCTGGGATTCTCCAAAGGAGATCAGAGGGATCCTGGGATGTGTTATCTCTCCAGAGGAGATCAGGAGGACACTGAGATGTGTTGTCTCTCCAGGGGAGATCAGACGGATCCTGGGATGTGTAATCTCTTCAGGGGAGATCAGGAGGACCCTGGGATATGTTATCTCTCCAGGGGAGATCAGACGGATCCTGGGATGTGTTATCTCTCCAAGGGAGATCAGGAGGATCCCGGGATGTGTAATCTCTTCAGGGGAAATCAGAGGGATCCTGGGATGTGTTATCTCTCCAGGGGGTCTATTTATGACCCTTCGTTTTTTTCACTTGATACTTTTCAATCCTTATCTCTTTGATAAGGATTGAAAAGTAACGGCTATGTATTAAAAAACTTCTCAGGGACAGCAGTGCTGATAGACTGCTGTCCCTGAGAAGTGACTCACCTGATCATCGCAGTCTTTTCTCAAGTTTAAAGGCTGCGGTGATCTTCTCTTTTTTTTTTTTTCTCTTTTTTTTTCCTTTTTTGTTAGTGTGCATGTACCGACTGAAAAGTTGGTGCATGCGCACTAGCATCCTGGACGGCAAACTGCAGGATGATTGACAGGGAGGGATCACATGATCCCTCCAAACATGCGCTTCAGATGGCGCCAGCTTCAGATGGCGTACATTAACATGTAAAAAAAGAGAAAAGTTTCTCTAAATAGACTTTCATACAAAGCGGTTCTGAGCACTTCCCATACACTGTTATGGGGAGTGCTCAGAAAAACGATAGCAAATGCAAAGCAGCAGATATCTGAGATATCTGCTGCGATGCTTCAATAATGCATAGCAATTTCACGGTAAACACCCACAAACTGTTGTTTCCGGGTGTTTAACACAGGAAAAATCCTTGATAAATAGACCCCCAGGGGAGAACAGAGGGATCCTGGGATGTGTTATCTCTTCAGGGGAGATCAGAGGGATCCTGGGATGTGTTATCTCTCCAGGGGAAGTCAGAGGGATCCTGGGATATGATGTCTCTCCAGCGGAGATAAGAAGTATCCTGGGGTGTGTTATCTCTCCGGGGGAGATCAGATGGATCCTGGGATGTGATCTCTCTTCAGGGGAGATCAGAGGGATCCTGGGATGTGTTATCTCTCCAGGGGAGATCAGACGGATTCTGGGATGTGATCTCACTCCGGGGAGAGATCAGATGGATCCTGGGATGTGATCTCTCTCCGGGGGAGATCAGGAGGATCCTTGGATGTGTTATCTCTCCATGGGAGATCAGACGGATCCTGGAATAAGTTATTTCTCAGGGGAGATCAGATGGATTCTGTGATGTGATCTCACTCCGGGGGAGATCAGACGGATCCTGGGATGTGTTATCTATCCCAGGGAGATCAGATGGATCCTGGGATGTGTTATCTCTCCAGGGGAAGTCAGAGGGATCCTGGGATATGATGTCTCTCCAGCGGAGATAAGAAGTATCCTGGGGTGTGTTATCTCTCTGGGGGAGATCAGATGGATCCTGGGATGTGATCTTTCTCCAGGGGAGATCAGAGGGATCCTGGGATGTGTTATCTCTCCAGGGGAAGTCAGAGGGATCCTGGGATATGATGTCTCTCCAGCGGAGATAAGAAGTATCCTGGGGTGTGTTATCTCTCCGGGGGAGATCAGATGGATCCTGGGATGTGATCTCTCTTCAGGGGAGATCAGAGGGATCCTGGGATGTGATCTCACTCCGGGGAGAGATCAGACGGATCCTGGGATGTGATCTCTCTCCGGGGGAGATCAGGAGGATCCTTGGATGTGTTATCTCTCCAGGGGAGATCAGACGGATCCTGGAATAAGTTATTTCTCAGGGGAGATCAGACGGATTCTGTGATGTGATCTCACTCCGGGGGAGATCAGACGGATCCTGGGATGTGTTATCTATCCCAGGGAGATCAGATGGATCCTGGGATGTGTTATCTCTCCAGGGGAAGTCAGAGGGATCCTGGGATATGATGTCTCTCCAGCGGAGATAAGAAGTATCCTGGGGTGTGTTATCTCTCCAGGGGAGATCAGAGGGATCCTGGGATGTGATCTCTCTCCAGGGGAGATCAGAGGGATCCTGGGATGTGTTATCTCTCCAGGGGAGATCAGATGGATCCTGGAATAAGTTATTCTGTTCCCAATGCATCCAGGGAGCTGGACTCCTGAACATTGTAAAAATACATAAATCTTTCAAAGCTTTTTTCTAAAGGAAATGTAAAAAAATCTAGCAGTGATTCTATTATGTAACTTCTGTATACTGGTGTCCTCCCCATAAAAAAAATAATATATATCCCCAATTATTATAAATAAAAAGATATTTTGTTTAATCAATAAATCATTTTGTCAATGGTTAATATGTTACCGCCTCCCTAAATAGGCTAACCCCCTGCAGTAGCTGCAATACCTGTAATCCTGTATATATACGGTGAAGAGAAATACGCCCTATCGTTTTTTATTTTCTCTTACAATACATATTTCACCTTTTGATAAACAGACTTCTTAGTGCCGTATGATTGGTAATTGCATCCGACATGGTCCCTCCCCAGGGGTGGTACAGTCCACCGCCAGGGATGGTACAGTCCACCGCTGGGCACCATAGCAAAACTTTGGTAGGGGTCCATGTATTATATATTATTGAAGGTGTAGCTATTACACTGCTAGAATTCCATCCTTATCTCTATATAATGTATACACTGCACACATCTCCCACAGGCACCAGCTGCTATGGAAACACAGACATTATAACCACTTACTAACACACCAGCTACAATATCTATCTCACAACTATGAAAAGTATGTAAGGAAGAGTAAGAAGCAGCGCTGTCTCCCACATACTGCAGAAACACAATGCTCCATCTTGCGTTACAATGTTATAACATAGACACAGGATAACCACCATGTTTCCTGCTAAATGTCGTGTTGTGAGGTCTGCAGAGACCAGAAAAACTACAAATGAGAAATCTAAGAAACTTCTTTACACTGATTTATTTGCTGTGGTTTTTGTGTAAGATTATCTAATGATACAGATTTGTAATGACAGCTAATGGCTGGCACTGTAGGGTTTATATGCCAACCAATCAGAGATCAGCTTTCATTTGTGTGACTACACCAAGCTGCTACAAACTGATTGGATACTACGTATTACCAGCACACCATCAAGTTTTTCATTAACATTATTAGTTAGGTACAATGAGATAAATAAAAGTAGTAAAAACTGAATAATTACATAAATGTGTTAATATACACTGTACATTATAACAATCCTGCCCGGTGCTCGTCTTTTCTCCTTATTGTGCTTATTACATATACACCTCAGTGACATGTGAGCGCATGTTCCGTCACGTGCCTGTTATGTCACTCTCTCTTGCTCAGTGTATTGCCTGGTACTTTCACATTATTATGTCTGTCTTACTGTTACTGACACAGCTTGTTCTTGAACAAACTGTAAATGGTTGGGTTCAGGTGAATTTGATTGCAGCGGTGTCCTGGGATCATAGTGGTGTCCTGGGAACGTAGTGGTGTCCAGTGATTGGAGTGGAGTCACACAGTCATAGCGGTGTCCCAGGATTGCAGTGATGTCCCAGGAATGTAGTGGTGTCCCAGGATCGTAGCAGTGTCCTGGGATCGTAGGTGTGTTATGGGATTTTAGCAGCGTCCGACGATTATAGCGGTGTCACAGAATTGTAGCAGTGTCCCAGGATTGTAGCAGTGTCCCAGGATTGTAGCAGTGTCCCGGGATTGTAGCAGTGTCCCTGGATTGTATCGGTGTCCCAGGATCGTAGCGTTGTCCTGGGATCGTATCAATGTCCCGGGATTGTAGCAGTGTCCTGGGATCATAGTGGTGTCCTGGGAACGTAGTGGTCTCCAGTGATTGGAGTGGAGTCACACAGTCATAGCGGTGTCCCAGGATTGCAGTGATGTCCCAGGAATGTAGCGGTGTCCCAGGATCGTAGCAGTGTCCTGGGATCGTAGGTGTGTTATGGGATTTTAGCAGCGTCCCAGAATTATAGCGGTGTCACAGAATTGTAGCAGTGCCCCAGGATTGTAGCAGTGTCCCAGGATTGTAGCAGTGTCCCTGGATTGTATCGGTGTCCAAGGATCGTAGCGTTGTCCTGGGATCGTATCAATGTCCCGGGATTGTAGCAGTGTCCTGGGATCGTAGGTGTGTTATGGGATTTTAGCAGCGACCCAGGATTATAGCGGTGTCACAGAATTGTAGCAGTGTCCCAGGATTGTAGCAGTGTCCCGGGATTGTATCGTGTCCCAGGATCGTAGCGTTGTCCTGGGATCGGATCAATGTCCCAGGATTGTAGCAGTGTCCCGGGATCGTAGCGGTGTCCTGGGATCGTATCGATGTCCTGGGATTGTAGCAGCGTCCCAGGATTATAGCGGCGTCCCCGGATCATATCGATGGGCCGGGATTGTAGCAGTGTCCCGGGATTTTGGCAGCATCCCAGGATTATAGCGGTGTCACAGGATTGTAGCAGTTTCCCGGGATTGTAGCAGTGTCCCGAGACTGTATTGGTGTCCTGGGAACTTAGTGGTGTCCCGGGATTGTAGCGGTGTTCTGGGATTGTAGCGGTGTCCAGGGATTGTAGCAGTATTCTGGGATTGTAGTGGTGTCCCATGATCGTATCGGTGCCCGGGATTGTAGCGGTGTCTCGGGATCGTAGCGGTGTCCCTGGTTTGTAGCAGTATTTCGCGATTGTAGCAGTGTACAGTGTGTTCAGCTCTGGACCTGAATGTTTCTCTCATCTCTGGTATAGAGCTCAGCTTCCTTGTGGAAGATTGTTTCCTATGAGAGGTGCAGGGAATACACTGACACAGTATGCGGATTGTTACGATGTCTCACACTGCATTATCTGCTTCCCCACAGTCTCAAGCTGACAGCTAATTGCAACATTGTGTCCAACACTTAAAACAGTACAAAGTACATTCATATTATTTGATGTTATTATTTGCATCTGTCACTTTATTCTCTGACTTCCCTTCGTCCTTCGGTATAGGCTGCTGCTACCTACTGAGGACAGCCTATGAGTTCTCCACAGCAAAGTCCATCAGTCCCTTGTAGGGTCCCTGGAGAATAATGGGATTTCCATTATATCTGCATCTCAGATATATCAGTGTTCACTACTACTAATAATAGTACTACTAATACTACTGACTGGTTTACAGCTGGTCACTGGGAGTATATCGATGATACCAGAAACCTATCAGGGCTTCAATTCATCTTTGAATGCAAAGAATTCTTGCTGCAGCCTATGATCTCATTGGTGGAACGAGGAGGGGATGGGTGTATGAATGTAGTCAATGTACAGTAAGGCCGAGCCAAGCTCGAATGCAGCAGTGTCCAATTCAAGCTTTGGGGATCTCTCAGATACGTGATTTTCAGCTAGATCACTTGCACCAGCTACAGGTCAGGTGTAAGCATCAATTACTAGTGATGACGGCTGTGTATACAGCTAGAACATGTGTTTGCACTCAAGAGCAACTGTAAAAATGTATTTTATGTACAGCAGACTTTCATAGCGTACTAATAAATGTATTTCATGTAAAAAAGCAACACTTTTTAATTTTTTTTTTTACTAATGACTATATTTTTAACAGGTGTTAATTTATTTATTAATATTTTTTAATATGAGCGTTCTGCTAGTACTTCATATTACACATATGTATTGTTCGTAACCTGCAGTGTCTTGTCTGTCAAAGCAGAGCACACCTAGATGTGAAATTTATGTAGTATATCTAATGACTGATTGTTATTTTCTGTTGAATTCATGTATGACAATGTATATTGCATGTAACCTTGTAATGTAATCTCAACGTGTGCTTTGCTAGTTGACATGAGTTTGAATTTATGCAAATATCATTAATCTTTTGAAACTAGGCAGGCCCGGGATAGATAAGGGTCTTGGGGGAATTTGAATCCCCTAAGTTGTAAACCATCTAGCTAGCCAAGCAGAACGAGCAAAGGTGGGATATTAGGTCTTGTGAACATTCCGATCTCAGGACATCCCTAGCTCCTTTCAAAAAGAACTGTGATATTTGGGAGATCAATCTGTCCTTTGACAGCTAAACTCCTAAGGTGGGGGTGAGGGCTATGTGGAAAAAGGAATTAAAATCTTCAGTTTTAGACATCAGATTGTGCATTTTCTTGAGGGGCATATCAAGACGGAACTGTCCCATTTTCCTCAATTGTGTTTCCTCACACACCAAGTCTGCCTAGTAAGTAGTATCTCTGATTTTATTTCCTATTTTATTTTCTGAAACTCATTTGTGTAACGTATTGTATGTAGTGTTATTAATTTTTGTAAATAAGCCTTGGAAACATTTTGCAGCTTAAATAAATTTAATCTAGTGTGTTCTCTGTGATTCTTTGTGAATTTACGAAGCCAAGGAAGGCGCATGCTACATGTGTATGTGATTTATGTGTGAAACATTAATAAGTGCTTCTGGTGAACGTAAGGACACCATAATAAATCCTTTGTGGTGGCAGAAAAGGTGTAACCATTGCTAAGTGACTAAGGTGACCCCAGTCACGACCAGCTGTTCAGATTGCTGTACCTGGGACAGGCCGGGCGTTCTTGACACTAGACCCTTAAGAAGAGACGTTGTTTCAGATCTGCTTGTACTTGAATATGGACGTGCATATGCCGGATTTATGATTGTTTTGCATTCCTTAATGAATCAGGTCCAAAATGAGAAATGGAAAAGCAGTACAACAAACAAAGCGTATATTTAGGACAAGTCAGTTATATAGACACATTGGCTAATAACAGAGATGCAGCCAAACAGAAATAGAGAACAAAGCGTCCAAGTGTCTTGGAAAACATACAGAAGCATTTACATGGTGTGAGTGACAGTATGTTACTGCTATAGTATTGAAGGGTGGGGGAGGGCCTCAGGGGTAGATGTCGGGGGTAAAGCATGTTGAGGAAGTGTCGGGTAGTGAGGCATCATGATACGCGTACCACCGGTCCCACAATTCTGTGAAAGGTGGCAGCCGTTCTCCTGACGAGAAGGGGGGTTACGGTTTCTCCAGTTCCGAGCTATTTGGCAGCACAAGAGATGTGTGCACAGGGTATTAGTAAAGTGTGGACGTACTGTTTTGAGTACTGTTTTGAGTACTGTTTTGAGTACTGTGCATGCAGAACAAAAATATATTCACATACATTCATATCAAGATTTTTGGATGTGTGTGATTTACACTGGAGAGGTGGAACTGGTAATTGTAACTGAGTTAGTCGCAGCCGCAGATATTAGTGTCAGGAAGTGTTACTCTTACTAGTGCAGGACTGGTGCAATCTATATATGTGATAATAATGATGATGACAGCAGTACTATGTAGCCACTGGTGATGGCTGATTGCAGATTGACCTCTCCAGCTGATAGCAATGGAAACACCAACATTTCTTCTATTCTATATCAAGTCAAGTTACGGTTGTCTATTTGTATTAGTTAATTGTTGTTTCTATATGGATTTTTCATTGACTAAACAGCTTTGTTGAAGGTGTTGTATTTAATATTTTGTTTAATATCTTGTTAATATGGTGAATGTGACTTTTCCTTTTATTAATAACATCCGTCTCTCTCCTACTCTGTGCTTCTTCAAACGTGCACTCAAAACTCACCTCTTCCTCAAAGCCTACCAACCTCTACTTAACCCCCATCTCCTCCCTTTAGCTCGTCCTCCCTTCTCTCCTCTTGCCTCAACTGGCTCCTCTTGTGCCTGGTCTGTTTACCCTCCCTTAGGATGTAAGCTCATATGAGCAGGGCCCCCTCCCCTCCTGTCTCCATACCTGTTCTTCCGCTCCGTCTTTACTGTATATGACTGGCCGGAGTTTCTGAAGTATTGGTACTTTTTGTTCATTGTTCTGTATGGTGTCACCCTGTATAGTCTACTGTTAGTACTGTGTGCGGCGCTGCAGATACCTTGTGGCGCCTAACAAATAAACGATAATAATAATAATAATAATTATGCTCTATTGTATCTGATCCCACCATCCTAATTGAGGCTCAGCTATGGGTGTCAGAGACAGTCAGTAGATACAGCCCAGCTAGTGACTGCTGTCTGCTCCTCAGATATATTTATTGATTTTCCTGTGAAAGCAGAAAGGGGGAAGTGAAGGTTTCTGTGAAATGTAAGTCAGGGGTAATGCGGGACAGATGTCTAAAGGATGTAAAAGCCTCAGAAAGTCTCTGAGGACGGTGTAAGGTGTCTCCTGAGCATGATGTCATCAGGGTGGATTAATAGCCAGAAAGACTACTGTCTTCCTCAAAGTCTGAGCACGGATTCCCGCTATATCTTAGGGATGACAGTGGGTCGTCAGGGGGCAAGTTGAACCATAATGCTACTGATTTCTGCAGAGAATGGCCCTGACCACCAGTAGAAGCAGGATGTGCAGGGTCATTTCTGTATCTGGACTTCACAATCACACGTTTACTTAGGAATTTGCTGGCGCTATATAAATAAATGTTGATGATGATGATAAAAGGTTTCTCATTTCCTTTGGTAGAAACACCCAGGAAACATCTTGTAACAATTCTGCTGTCACCGGCATCAGCCACAGAGATTAGATCCTCACCTATTTCTTGCTGTTTATATCCCGGTCACTCTCAGATTATCAGCCTGAATGTCACACATGATGGAATGATAATATCTTCCCCTTTATCCTTCCAGACTTCTAAATACTGTGCTTACAGTGTATATTATAACCAGAGGATTCAAAGCCTAACGCCTAAACAGGAATGTAGGATGTAATAGTGGAGGGGTGATCTGCGCACCTTTTGTTTAATGTCGGGACAGCTGAGATTACTCTCATGTTGATGAAGTTGTTTAAAGTCCATACCTCATATTTAGTCGCTGACTTTCTATAACCTGCCTAGTAGCAGATATAAGTCACCTCTCTCACATCCCACAGAGAACATTATTACATATACACAATACTCCCACCCTGAGGGGTCTCATTATTATTATTATTACCATTTATTTATATAGCGCCACTAATTCCGCAGCGCTGTACAGAGAACTCACTCACATCAGTCTCTGCCCCATTGGAGCTTACAGTCTAAATTCCTTAACACACATAGACAGAGAGAGAGAGAGACCAGGGTCAAATTGATAGCAGCCAAATAACCTACTACTATGTTCTTGGAGTGTGGGAGGAGACCGGAGCACCCGGAGGAAACCCACGCAAACACGGGGAGAATATACAAACTCCTCACAGATAAGGCCATGGTCGGGAATTGAACTCATGGCCCCAGTGCTGTAAAGCAGAAGTGCTAACCACTAAGCCTATGGTGAAAGCTCTAATCTCACAACCCTGGACAGCTGCTTTATCACGGCCAGATACCAAGAAGGGCGAGTGGCAGCATTAGCCAATGAAATCGGGTATCCACATTTGGCCTCCCCCATGTTCCCATGATCGGAGGTCCAGGTATTGTAAGCACTTATCCAATCAGCAGCCCAGAGAGGGTGAATCTGGATCATAAAGAGCGGGGTAATAAATGTCAAGGGGCCTTCAGGTTTTGGGCATACTGCTCAGTGAGGGTCACCTACCCCCAAGGATTTATGGACAGCTGCAGAAAGTACCAGACTTAGCATCGGGAATCATTAGAGGAACAACTAGGAACAGTCCTACAAAGGGGAAAGATTACAGGTTTCTATTTTATTTTGGTTGAAACTCCCAGGAAAAAACTTGTCAATAATCCTGCTATAGAAAAGAGATGAGACTATAGGTAGGCGGCGAGGTATAGGAAGGGGGTGAGGTATAGGAAGGGGGTGAGGTATAAGATGGGGGTGAGGCTATAGGAAAGTGATAAGACTATAGGTAGTGGATGAGGTATAGGAAGGGGATGAGACTATAGGTAGGTGACAAGGTATAAGATGGGGGTGAGGCTATAGAAAGGGGTGAGGCTGAAGGAAGGGGACAAGGCTATAGGATGGGCATGAGGCTATAGGAAAGTGATGAGACTATAGGTAGTGGATGAGGTATAGGAAGGGGGTGAGGCTATAGGAAGGGGGTGAGGCTATAGGAAGGGGGTGAGGCTATAGGAAAAAGGATGAGACTATAGGAAAACGGATGAGACTATAGGTAGGTAACAAGGTATAGGAAGGGGTGAGGTATAGGAAGGGGGTGAGGCTATAGGAAAACGGATGAGGCTATAGGAAAATGGATGAGACTATAGGTAGGTGACAAGGTATAGGGAGGGGTGATGTATAGGAAGAGGGTGAGGATAAAGGTAAGGGACAAGGCTATAGGAAGGGGGTGAGGATATAGAAAGGGTTCTAGGATATAGAAAGGGGCGAGTGCCAGTGGAGCAGCCCAGTTTCCTTTGCTATCAGGTGGTCAACTGAGCATGGTCAGATTTCCGTTTGAGCGCTCCCATTTTTCGGTGGCTGTTCTTTTCTCACACTGCTGAGTGTTTTGTTGGTGGAAAGCTCCGGGATGGATACTGCTTTTCATACCCAGGTCCAAGACTGATATTCTTGGAATTACACTTGTTAGGTGTGTGTATATATATATATATATATATATATATATGTGTGTGTGTCTTATATAAACTGTAAAGTAATACAATGTTTCTATCCTGGAGGTGTCAGCAAAGTAGGAGGTCCGTTCCGCAATGCTCTTACGCTGTTTGCGTAAGAGCTAACTACTGTATTATGGTATTTTCCCACACTAGTGGGGAAATTACATAATACTGTATCTAGCGCTTACGCAATTAATGTAGCGCATTGCGCATGAGCTACGCTACTTGCGTAACCTGTATTTACTGTATTACAGGTTACGCAAGTAGCGTAGCGCATGCGCAATGCGCTACGTTAATTGGTTAGCTCTTACGCAAACAGCGTAAGAGCATTGCGGAACGGACCTCCTACTAGGTAGGAGGTGTTTGCGGCGGCTCCTGTTTGTTTTTATTTTTTATCTTCAAGCAACACTAAAGAGTCGGGATGTTACAAATATGTGCCCCTTCTGGGCGAAGAGTTCCTGTTGGGAAAGATTCCCTTATGGAGGTACAAATGGCTGGGACTGGGGCAAGCCGGCAAGATGGATTTACAAATAATAAGTGACATTGGAGCAAGAAAGAAGACATCATTGGTAAGTATTTGGGTTTTATTATTTTAATAAATACTTGTGGTTTAAAAGAGGGTGGTTAGTGTCTTTATTGTGGGTTTTATTATTTTTAATAAATGTATGTGGTTTATAAGAGGGTGTTGTGGCTTTGTAAACTTTTTTCTTTGTGGAACTACAGGGCCCAGCAAGCCAGGGATGTCAGGGCATGTTGGCACTTGTGGTTCTCCAAGTGCCAACATGCCCTGGCTGCCGTGGGTATGCTGGTGCTTGTAGTTATACAAGCACCAGCATGGCCACACTGTTTTTGGCAACCTGGCTGGCTGGGACTTGTAGTTCCACAAACAAAATTGTTGTCCGTTTGTTTTTTTTACTACTTTACGCCGTATTACCCTACTACCCACAGCCCAGGGGTGGTAGGAAGAGCCCTAGTGCTATCAGCACTGGGCTGGTTCTTTCTAGGGGGGTGGGGGGGGCGCTAGTTTTTTTCAGCGGACCCCACTCCCTAGGGAATCCAGCCCAGCGCTGAACAGTCTAGGGTTGGTTAGTCATTATGGCAGGGGGACCCCTGCCGTGCGTCCCCCTGCTATAGTGCCGCCAACCCTGGCTGGTTTGCCTAGTGCTGGTAAAGTGAAAATTGGGGGAACCCCACGCAAAATTTTTCCACGATTTTCACGGGACCAGCACTAGTCAGGCAGCACTAGGGTTAAGCATAAATAGCGGGGGGACCCCACGCTTTTTTTTTTTTCAACTTTTATCTGTTCTTTACCATTTTAACACTGCCAGGGCAGTGTAACAGTGATGTGTTTGTACAACACGCTGCTATCAAGCAGCGTGTTGTATCTGGCGTGTTTAGAAGCAAACTCTCCTGAGTTTGCTAACTCGCAGCTTCATACATTTGAGAGCTCTATAGCTACAGTGGTGAGTTTGATCTCTGGCGATTTTGCAAACAGCGATTTTGACAGAAGCACAACTCTGGCGATTTTGCATGAAATCTCAGCTTCATACATCGGCGAGTTTCAACTCTCCTGAGAAAATCGCTGGAGTTGCAAACTCGCAGCTTGATACATTTACCCCTAGATGTCTTATGTCTGCTGTCAGGTATATTGGAGAGTTTATGTTACCATAAATACATTGTAGCACTGATGTAAGTTGTTGATATTGCTCTGATGATTTTTTTCTCTTCTGTCTGGATTTGCGTCGTCGCCAGTGAAGGGCCAGGTACTGCGGTTATGACATGGACAGGGTGAGATACTGTGATACCACCTAAACCTCATTCTGTAGCATCTCCTTCCCATCCTCCGTACGTCCGGTAAGTGCTCATCCGAGTGATACAATGTTCTGTGTTTTGTTATGTGTGATTATTTATGTGGTGTTTAGTCTTTGGTGGATATTATAAATATAACACGTCTATGTAGGGTCTGTACCTCCATGAAGGCCCGGAGATGGTGACTTTCAAGAGGTGCTGATAAAATGTTTGAGTTGGAGGTAATTATTATTATTATTAGCATTATGATCCTTTATTTATAGGGCGCCATATGAGGTCCGCAGCGCCGTACGGAGGGCAAACAACAAGACAGTACTTGGTGTAACAGTACAGTACAGTAAGAAATAAGACTACAACTCTCAGCACAGCTACTAGAGTACAAGTGGTATCAGCACAGGCTGAAAGCTGTGCCCATTAGTGTGGGTGCAACTAGCAGGTTTAGAGCCACTAAAGGAGGTGCGGTGGAGAGGTAGTGACCAGAAGCTGAAGTCTCTGTTATATAGAGGTTATTGGGGCACGTGATCCACTTTTTAGTGCAACAGCTGCCATCCTGATACCCTTATTCTGCCATTGGAGGAAGCACAGAAGTGATGGACACCCCGTCATCTCTGTCTCTCACATCGCTGTATAAAATATCACACACAGAGTAAGTTCATTCATTAGAGATCCGGAGAGCGAATGTTCACAGAGGGTTAATAAGCGAGAGGCACTTGACTCCGGATGGGCCCTGAACACTGGAGAGTCCTTGTTTTCTGCCCATTTATTAGGTCCAAGATTTCACATCAATAAATAGCGTCTATTGTCCTCTGTCCCTTCATCCACTGCCCAGGTCTACAATGTGTCCCCAAGCAACAACCATCCATCTGTTCTGTGCCAACACAGACAGGGCACTCCATGCCGTCACCCCCCACATACCAGACTCACAATCACTTATATACCAGGCTGCAGTCTCTACTCATACTCACTTATATACCAGGCTGCAGTCTCTACTCACACTCACATATATACCAGGCTACAGTCTCTTCTCACACTCACATATATACCAGGCTGCAGTCTCTTCTCACACTCACATATATACCAGGCTGCAGTCTCTTCTCACACTCACATATATACCAGGCTGCAGTCTCTTCTCACACTCACATATATACCAGGCTGCAGTCTCTTCTCACACTCACATATATACCAGGCTGCAGTCTCTTCTCACACTCACTTATATACCAGGCTGCAGTCTCTACTCATACTCACATATATACCAGGCTGCAGTCTCTTCTCACACTCACATATATACCAGGCTACAGTCTCTACTCACGCTCACTTATATACCAGGCTGCAGTCTCTACTCACACTCACATATATACCAGGCTACAGTCTCTTCTCACACTCACATATATACCAGGCTGCAGTCTCTTCTCACACTCACATATATACCAGGCTGCAGTCTCTTCTCACACTCACATATATACCAGGCTGCAGTCTCTTCTCACACTCACTTATATACCAGGCTGCAGTCTCTACTCATACTCACATATATACCAGGCTGCAGTCTCTTCTCACACTCACATATATACCAGGCTGCAGTCTCTTCTCACACATATATACCAGGCTGCAGTCTCTTCTCACACTCACATATATACCAGGCTGCAGTCTCTTCTCACACTCACATATATACCAGGCTGCAGTCTCTTCTCACACTCACATATATACCAGGCTACAGTCTCTACTCACGCTCATTTATATACCAGGCTGCAGTCTCTACTCACACTCATATACTAGTCTGCAGTCTCTACTCACGCTCACTTATATACTAGGCTGCACACTCTACTCATGCTCACATACCAGACTGCAGTCTCTACTCACACTCCTATACTAGGCTGCAGTCTCTACTCACGCTCACATACCAGGCTGCAGTCTCTACTCGCACTTACTTATATACTAGGCTGCAGTCTCTACTCAGACTCATATACTAAGCTTCAGTCTCTACTCACAGTCGCATATCAGACTGCAGTCTCTACTCACACACATATACTAGATTGTAGTCTCTTCACACTCACATACCAGGCTGCAGTCTACTCACACTCATATTTCAGGCTGCATTCTGCACCCTCACTCACTAATATATCTCACTGTAGTATATACTCACACTCAAGATGAGTGTGTGTGTCTGTATCTATGGGATCTATTTACCGATATCTGAGCTGAAGCTGGCAGTGACGTGGCTCCTGACCCTTACTGTACACAGGGCCGGTGCTAGGGTCCATGGCGCCCTGGGCATTTTATAAAAATTGGCGAGGCTATTGCTCACCACCGCCGCCTCTCTGCTCCGTCTCCTCCCCTTCACTCACTGACACTAGTGGGTGGAGGGAAGGAGACGGAGCAGAGAGGCGGCGGTGGTGAGCAATAGCCTCTCCCCCCTCCCCCGTGCATCTGAATGCTGTGCGGCGGCCGTGACAGGTATGGCCAGCGGTCGCCGCACAGTTTTAAAGTAATTTACATTCTTCTGGCGCCCTCCAGAGCCCGGCGCCCTAGGCAAGTGCCTAACCTTGCCTAATGGGAGCGCCGGGCCTGACTGTACACAGGCTGTGCTCTCACGCCCCCTCCCTCGTCAGCTCTGTCTCTCCGAACGTAAGTCGCTGCTTCTCAAACCCGTATTGTGACATACACTTGCGCTTTGTTTATGAGGTTTTCGTGCAGTATAGATAGATTTTCTATCACTGTGATAAGCGGTAATAGATTATCTTTATAGTAAATTGGACGATAGTCTGGTGGATGCCTATAGATTTCCCGCTTTCCATAGGGAGCTCATCAGTCTTTACTGGTTTGCACCATCATAGAAAACATTCCCTCATTTTGCCAAACGCACCATTTTGGATATAATGTCTTCGCCTCTCCAGGGCCGTAAACCCACTTTCTCACAGCCCCCACTACATCCATGAATCCTCCTTCTTCTCATGTCCTACGAGATTTGCACTACAGTCATGTCCAAAAGTTCTGAGAATGACACAAGTATTGGTTTTCACTAGGGATGTGCACCGGCGACTTTTGGTGTCTCGTGTTTTGTGTTTTGGATTCGGATTTTCTTGAGGTTTTGGGTTCGGATTTGTTTCGCAAAACACCTGCCGAAAGGTTTTGGTTCGGATTTAAGGTTTTGGATTCGGATTTTTTTTAAAAAAAGCATAAAAAGTTCAAAAATCAAGTTTTTGGGCTTATTTTCACTCCTACGCTATTATTAACCTCAATAACATTCAATAACAATCATTTCCACTAATTTACAGTGTATTCTGAACACCTCACAATATTGTTATTAGTCCAAAACGTTGCAACGAGGTATCTTTCTGGACTGCGTAGTGGAGTGGTCCCCACAATATAATAAGAAAACCATCAACTGGTCTTAATCGCACCAAAAAATGTACCTGGACTGCGTAGAGGAGTGGTCACCACAATATAATAAGAAAACCATCAACTGGTCTGAATCGCACCAAAAAATGTACCTGGACTGCGTAGAGGAGTGGTCACCACAATATAATAAATACACCCTCAACTGGTCAGAATTCCACCAAACAAGTATCTGGACTGCGTAGTGGGGTGGCCCCGGTACTAAATTTGGTACCACAATACCTCCTCCAAGTTCCAAGTGTAGTGTTTATAACATATTAACACTACACTAATTCTAGCACGTCAATACCTCTTGTTTTAAATAATGACAGGGCATTTAACTTTTGATTTAATTTTTTGAATTTGTTGACATTTTCTTTTACTTTTTGAACATGGCAAACGACTGTTGAATGGTCACATAATGCCAAAAAAAGAGTTGCAAGATGGAATTGTCCTTGGGCCCTCCCACCCACCCTTATGTTGTTGAAATAGGACATGCACACTTTAACAAACCAATCATTTCAGCGACAGGGCCTACCAAACAACTGTGGCTGAAATGATTGGTTTGTTTGGGCCCCCACACCAAAAAAACAATTCATCTCTCCCTGTACAAACTAAACAGGCTCTACTGAGGAAAGATGTCGTCCTCATCCTCAACCTCTGATTCCTCTCCCCCTACAGTGTGTACTTCCTCCTCCTCACACATTATCAATTCGTCCCCGCTGGACTCCACAACCACAGGTCCCTCTGTACTATCTGGAGGGCAGTGCTGTACTTCATTGAGGAATTGATTATTCATTTTTATAAACATCATTTTTTTAACGTTGTGAGGAAGCAACCTCCTTCGCCGCTCACTGACCAGGTTCCCCGCTGCACTAAAAACTCTTTCCGAGTACACACTGGAGGGGGGACAACTCAGGTAAAATAGAGCCAGTTTGTACAGGGGCTTCCAAACTGCCTTTTTTTCCTGCCAGTAACAATATGGACTGTCTGACATATCTATTTGGATGGTGTCAGCAAAATAATCCTCCACCATTTTTTCAATTGTGACAGCATCCAATGCAGTGACAGTAGACATGTCTGCAATGGTTGGCAGGTCCTTCAGTCCGGACAAGATGTTATCAGTATCCCCGCCAGCGGCTCTTTTAGGAAAACTGAGCTTTTTCCTCGCAGCCATAGATGTGGAAGAAAATGAGGGTGGAGCTGTTGGCATGTCACGGTCCTCTTCAGAGGACAATCTCCTGACCAGCAGGTCTTTGCACCGCTGTAGAGTTGTGTCCGCCGGAAACAGAGACACAACATACGCTTTAAACCGAGGATCGAGCACGGTGGCCAGAATGTATTCCTCTGACTTTAAAAGAGTGACCACCCTCGGATCCTGGCAAAGCGTACGAAGGGCTACATCCACAAGAGCTACATGCTTGGTGTAATCGCAATGGTTTACCAGCTCCTCCCTCACTTTCTCCAGCTGCTTCTGCAACAGCCTGATCAGGGGAATGACCTGACTCAAGCTGGCAGTGTCGGAACTGACTTCTCGTGTGGCAAGTTCAAACGGCTGGAGAACCTTGCACAACACGGAAATCAGTCTCCACTGCGCTTGACTCAGGCGCATCCCCACTCCTTTGCCTATGTCGTAGGTGGCTGTGTAGGCCTGAATGGCCTTTTGCTGCTCCTCCATCCTCTGCAGCATATAGAGGGTGGAGTTCCAGCGCGTCACAACCTCTTGTTTGAGGTGATGGCAGGGCAGTTTCATGCTTTTTTGATGTGCCTCTAGTCTGCGGTAGGCACTGGCTGAATGCCGAAAGTGTCCAGCAATTTTGCGCGCCACCGCAAGCATCTCCTGCACACCCCTGTCACTCTTGAGGTAATGCTGCACCACCAAATTAATGGTGTGGGCAAAACATGGGACGTGCTGGAAATTGCCCATATTTAATGCCCGCACAATGTTACTGGCATTGTCTGACACCACAAATCCCCATGAGAGTCTAAGTGGGGTAAGCCACTGGGAGATAATTTCCCTCAGTTTCTCTAATATGTTGTCAGCGTTGTGCCTCTTATTAAAGCCTGTAATACACAATTTTGCCTGCCTTGGCACGAGCAGCCGTTGTGGAGATGCTGCTACTGATGCAGCTGTTGCTGCGGAAGGGGATGCATCTACCCAGTGGGCTGTCACAGTCATATAGTCCTTCGTTTGCCCAAAACCACTTGTCCACATGTCCGTGGTTAAGTGGACAGTGGGTACAACCGCATTTTTTAGAGCACTGACGACACTTGATCGTACTTCTCTGTACATTTTTGGTATCGCCTGCCTAGTGAAGTGGAATCTCAACGGGATTTGGTACCGGGGACCCAATACCTCCATCAACCCTCTAAATCCCACTCCACTGATGGCGGACACCGGGCGCACGTCTAACACCAACATTGCAGTTACAGCCGCAGTTATACGCTTTGCAATAGGGTGACTACTATCGTATTTTGTGGTCATGGCAAACGACTGTTGGACGGTCAATTGTTTTGTGAAAGACTTAGCGGTCTTACGACTTCCCCTCTGGAAAGATGACCTACTAACAGCAGCAACAGCAGCAGTGGCAGTAGTAGGCGTACCGCTGCAGGATTCTTCGGATGAATCCCGTATTGGAGAGGACTCAGTGTCACGGTTTGGTATTTTGGACTCTGGATCTGTTCATAGATGTTGTGGGAACAGATCCTCGGGGAGTGAGAATATGGTAATACACTGGTAAGTGGTAATGATAGCCTGAGGTTCAAATAGATGCCAGATGCAGGATAAAAGTACAATCAGAGGTTTAATGATGACTGGATGAATATACAGGAAAGTCTTGATATATGTATATATATATATACACACTAGGAGCGTAGTACAAGGTGGGCGGAGCCACCGGCAATATCACATGCAATATGAACAATCAGCATATAGTTATATATGGTTTTGAATGCACAGCCCAGCAATAAGGTGGAAAGAATAAGGCAGCAGGTAAATGGTATCACAGTTGAGCAGCCCACATCAGAGGAGAGATTAACTGTCCAGGTAGCAGTATATGCACAATAGATGCGGCAGTAATCAGGAACCAAATAATGCCTTAATGCTTTCAATAATACATGAACAGTTCAGCCAGAGAAAAGAACAACAAGCAGCTTGATGATACGACCTGTGGAGTGTCATACAGCTGAGATAGTTGCAGCATGAGCTGAATAGTCTGTGGAATAGTACACAGCAGAGACAGTTGCAGTTTGATCTGTATGGTCTTTAACAGCAACACAATCAGCTTGATGATACGACCTGTGGAGTGTCATACAGCAGAGATAGTTGCAGCATGAGCTGAATAGTCTGTGGAGTAGTATACAGCAGAGACAGTTGCAGTTTGATCTGTATGGTCTTTAACAGCAACACAGCAAGGCACTGACGATCCAGGTGAGAGCTCACAGAGTAGGTAGGAACCTAATCAGACTGGTAACATGATCAACAGGCCCAGAGGAAAGAAAGGAAGTGCCTTTTCAAGTCTGGAGCCAACGCAGGAGCCAATAGGAATCTAATTAGAAGTAGACAGGTGATCAGTCTGCACCTGTGCAGATCAGAACTTGGAGGTTTGAAGTCTGTTAATGAGACACCTGTGAGTGTCTCAGTCTTTGTCTGTGGAAGCCAAATGAGCAGCGTGTGACAGTACCCCCCCTTTTAAAGGTGGGCACCGCACACCTAGGATTCGGCTTAGAAGGAAAGTTCTTGTGAAAGTTCTTAACCAAAACTGGAGCATGAACATCCGCAGCACGGATCCAGGAACGTTCCTCAGGACCAAACCCTTTCCAGTCTACTAAATACTTCAAACTTCCTTTAGAGATTTTTGAATCCAATATTTGTTTGACCTCGAATTCTTGATCCAAGTGAACTTTAGGTGCTGTAGAAGAAGTATGGGTAGACGAAAAACGGTTAATGATCAATGGTTTCAACAAGGAGACATGAAACGAATTGGAGATCCGAAGAGCAGCTGGTAAAGATAATTTCACAGAAGCTGGATTATTAATTTTTGAAATAGTATAAGGACCAATAAAGCGAGGAGCAAACTTCATACAAGGAGTCTTGAGACGGATATTCTTTGTAGAGAGCCATACTCTATCACCTATCTTGAAGGCAGGTGCGGCCCGACGTTTTCTATCCGCCGCAAACTTGTAACGTTTGGAAGATTTCTTAAGACAGCTCCTCACTTGATTCCAGATAGAAACAAATCTCCGTTGAACGAGATTAACAGCAGGAACCTGGGTGGGCGGGAGGGAAGTAAACCTGGGAAAGGATGGATGAATCCCATACACAATGGAAAATGGTGATGCAGAAGTTGACTCATGAAGGGCATTATTATGCACAAACTCTGCCCAAGGTAGAAGATCCACCCAATCGTCCTGATTGGCAGCAGAGAACATTCTAATAAAAGTCTCTAAATCTTGGTTTACACGTTCAGTCTGTCCATTAGACTGGGGATGGTAGGATGATGAGAAGTTTAATTGGATACCAAGAATTTTACACAAGGCTCGCCAAAACTTAGACACGAACTGAACTCCACGATCTGACACAATTTCTGCGGGACAGCCATGCAACCGGAATATCTCTTTAACGAAATATGTGGCAAGAACAGATGAGGATGGTAGGCCAATAAGTGGAATAAAATGAGCCATTTTTGAGAACCGATCTACCACAACCCAGATGGTATTATATTTTTTGCTAGGGGGTAGGTCGGTGATAAAGTCCATGCTCAAATGGGTCCATGGTCTGTCCGGAATAGGAAGTGGGATTAATTGTCCAGCAGGAGATTGGCGAGATGACTTGTGTTGACTGCAAATTTCACAGGAAGCAACAAAGTCCTTAACATCGCGATGAAATTTTGGCCACCAATAATTACGGGAGACCAACTCAATGGTTTTACGTATACCAGTATGGCCAGCAAAACGAGTAGAGTGGAACCAAGTCAACAGTTTCTTTCGTAAATCCGGTGGTACAAAAGTCTTCCCAGGTGGTGGTGTACAGTCAGGAGACAAAGTAGAAGTAAATATACACTTGGGATCTAGTATAGGATAAGGTTTCACCTCTTCGGTCTTGGAATCACAGGAAAAGGCTCGGGAAAGAGCATCTGCACGTTTATTCTTCTCACCAGGTTTGAATGTAATTCGAATATTGAAGCGAGAGAAAAAGAGAGACCACCTAGCTTGTCTAGGATTTAAGCATTGAGCGGATTGCAGATATAATAGGTTTTTATGATCCGTAAAGATGGTAACCGGGAATTTAGCTCCCTCTAGGAGATAACGCCATTCCTCCAATGCTATTTTTATGGCCAGTAATTCTTTATCGCCGATGGCGTAATTCTTCTCTGCAGGTAAAAATCTTCTGGAGAAGAATGCACAGGGATGGAACTGGTTAAGATGAGACTTCTGAGATAACACAGCCCCTACTCCCACACTTGAAGCATCAATCTCGAGGAAGAATGGCAAAGACATGTTAGGTTGTTGAAGTATAGGTGCCGAGGAGAATGCTTCTTTTAGAAATTCGAAAGCCTTTAAGGCCTCTGGCGGCCAGGATTTGGGATTGGCACCCTTCCGGGTGAGAGACACAATGGGTGCCACTATAGTTGAGTATCCCTTGATAAAACGTCTATAATAATTAGAGAACCCCAAGAAGCGTTGCACAGGCTTCAATCCTAAGGGAAGAGGCCACTCGAGTATAGCTCGAACCTTCTCTGGGTCCATCTCTAATCTTGAGCCTGAGACAATGTAGCCAAGGAATGACATTTGGGACTTTTCAAATAAGCATTTCTCTAGCTTGCAAAAAAGTTGATTCTTACGAAGACGTGAAAGAACCTCTGCCACTTGACGGCGGTGAGAATGAATGTCCTGGGAGAAGATCAAAATGTCATCCAAATATACAACGACACAATCATAGAGGAGGTCTCTGAAGATTTCGTTCACAAAACCTTGAAACACCGCAGGGGCATTGCACAAACCGAAAGGCATCACTAGGTATTCGTAGTGGCCGTCGCGAGTATTGAACGCTGTTTTCCATTCATCGCCGGCTTTAATTCGGATGAGGTTATAAGCTCCTCTGAGATCTAGTTTTGTGAAAATCTTCGCCCCCTTTATACGGTCGAATAGTTCGGCAACGAGAGGGATGGGGTACCGGTTCTTAATGGTGATGGCATTAAGACCTCTGTAGTCAATACATGGGCGAAGGGACCCATCCTTCTTTTTAACAAAAAAGAAACCGGCCCCAGCAGGAGAAGATGAAGGTCTAATGAATCCACGAAGAAGATTTTCTTGGACGTATTCGGACATGGCTTGAGTCTCTGGCAAGGATAAAGGATACACACGACCTCGCGGAGGGATTTGATCAGGCAACAGATCAATAGGACAATCCCATGTTCGGTGAGGAGGAAGCTGTTCAGATCTGGCCTTGTCGAACACATCCCGAAAAGACAGATACTGACTTGGAAGGTAGTTGGATTGAGATTCAGACGAGAAGCTAGTAGAGGCCAGTGGATGAACACGTGAAAGACAATTTTTAAAGCAATTAGAACTCCAGGATAACACTTGTGAAGTGGTCCAATCCATCTGAGGAGAGTGTTGTTGGAGCCAGGGTAATCCCAGAATGACAGGACTAGTAGAAGATGGCAAAACATGGAAGGATATCATCTCTTTATGTAATGCTCCTATTTGTAGAAGAATAGGCGGAGTGCATTTTTTGACGAGACCATTGGAGATACGAAATCCATCAATTGCAGAAATAGATACAGGATGCTCTAGGAAGGATACGGGTAAGGACCCTTGGGACACGAGAGAAGAAGAAATAAAGTTCCCAGCAGCTCCTGAATCCAGCAAGGCATAGGAGTGAACAGGGCCAGAAGGGCCATATAATATAATTGGAAACGAGCACACAGTGGGTAACGATGATTGAAGAGAAGATTTGACATTGCCTAATTTGACTTCTCCGGAACAAATTAGGCTTTGGTGTTTCCCGATTTCTTGGGACACTTATTAACGATATGCCCTGGATCGGCACAGTAAATACATAATTTATTTTTAAATCTTCGATCGCGCTCCTCCGGAGTCAAGCGCGATCGTTCCGATTGCATTGATTCCTCTCCAGAAGCTGGAGAGAGATAGCGAGTTAATGTTCTGGATACAGAACGACGGGAGTTATCCTTTTCAGCGGCTCTTTCTCTGAAATGTAGATCCACTCTGTTACACAAAGAAATTAGAGCATCCAAAGTAGCAGGTAGTTCCTGGGGGGCAAGAGCATCCTTGATCTTATCAGATAAGCCGTGCCAGAAAGTAGCCACTAGAGCATCATTATTCCAACGTAGTTCTGATGATAAAGTGTGGAAGGAGATCACATATTGCGCCACTGATCGTGACCCTTGACGAAGCCTGAGAATACTTGAAGCTGCAGAGGTAACACGACCAGGTTCATCAAAAATTTTACGGAATGTGACTATAAAGGCAGAGCTGTCGGACAGGAGAGGATCATCACGCTCCCAGAGGGGGGAGGCCCAGGCCAAAGCCTGGCCAGACAATAATGATATTATGTAAGCAACTCTTATTCTTTGAGTAGGAAAGTTCTGAGGTTGTAATTCGAATTGAATTGAACACTGATTGAGGAAACCTCTACAGGCTTTAGGGTCACCATCAAACTTAGCAGGAGACGGAATCCGGAGAGTAGAATGAGAATTACTGGGTAGCTCTGGTGCAGGTGATTCCGATGGAGGAGCCAGTGGAAGAAGTGAGGATATAGCAGATTGAATAGAATCCACTCTAGAGGCCAATGTCTGGAAACATTGAAGGAGTTGGTGTTGAATTTCATCCTGTTGTTCTATCCTATGGAGTAACAGCCGCAGAGTCTGTTTAGCCGGCGGTTCCCCAGGGGAGTCCATTGTGGCCTGTTGATACTGTCACGGTTTGGTATTTTGGACTCTGGATCTGTTCATAGATGTTGTGGGAACAGATCCTCGGGGAGTGAGAATATGGTAATACACTGGTAAGTGGTAATGATAGCCTGAGGTTCAAATAGATGCCAGATGCAGGATAAAAGTACAATCAGAGGTTTAATGATGACTGGATGAATATACAGGAAAGTCTTGATATATGTATATATATATATACACACTAGGAGCGTAGTACAAGGTGGGCGGAGCCACCGGCAATATCACATGCAATATGAACAATCAGCATATAGTTATATATGGTTTTGAATGCACAGCCCAGCAATAAGGTGGAAAGAATAAGGCAGCAGGTAAATGGTATCACAGTTGAGCAGCCCACATCAGAGGAGAGATTAACTGTCCAGGTAGCAGTATATGCACAATAGATGCGGCAGTAATCAGGAACCAAATAATGCCTTAATGCTTTCAATAATACATGAACAGTTCAGCCAGAGAAAAGAACAACAAGCAGCTTGATGATACGACCTGTGGAGTGTCATACAGCTGAGATAGTTGCAGCATGAGCTGAATAGTCTGTGGAATAGTACACAGCAGAGACAGTTGCAGTTTGATCTGTATGGTCTTTAACAGCAACACAATCAGCTTGATGATACGACCTGTGGAGTGTCATACAGCAGAGATAGTTGCAGCATGAGCTGAATAGTCTGTGGAGTAGTATACAGCAGAGACAGTTGCAGTTTGATCTGTATGGTCTTTAACAGCAACACAGCAAGGCACTGATGATCCAGGTGAGAGCTCACAGAGTAGGTAGGAACCTAATCAGACTGGTAACATGATCAACAGGCCCAGAGGAAAGAAAGGAAGTGCCTTTTCAAGTCTGGAGCCAACGCAGGAGCCAATAGGAATCTAATTAGAAGTAGACAGGTGATCAGTCTGCACCTGTGCAGATCAGAACTTGGAGGTTTGAAGTCTGTTAATGAGACACCTGTGAGTGTCTCAGTCTTTGTCTGTGGAAGCCAAATGAGCAGCGTGTGACACTCAGTCTGGCTTCTGACTTGGGCTGCAGGACTGAATCTGATGGAGATCGTGGAGGAAGTTGACGAGGAGGGTGTTGCTGGTGTGTATCCAACTGGACCACGGGATTTAGGTGTCCCTGTACCGATGACAGTCCTAGCCCTAGTTCATGAACTAACCACTGAACTATGAAGGTTATTCAGGTGACGTATAAGGAAGGATGTCCCTAGGTGGGCAAGATCCTTACCCCTGCTTATTTGAACTTTACATAAGCTACATATGGCCATACATTGGTTGTCCGGATTTGGATAAAAATAACTCCAGACCGAAGAGGTGCATTTTTTGGTCTTCTGACCAGACATGACGATGGGCTTTTTCATCCCATGGACATCAGCTGTTTCCCCCCCTGGTGCCTCATTTACAATAACCACATCACCATCCTCATCATCAAGTTCCTCCACAGCGCCAGCTACATCATCAATAGCCTCCTCCCGAGCCACCTCTTCCCGTACAGTGATGGGAAGGTCAGGCTTGACAACCACCAACTGTCACGGGCACTAGGAGTCTTTACCCAGGGATCACCAGATGGTAGGCCTACCAGAGCAATGTAGATGGTAATAGCGTACTCTGGTAGCTGGGTGATCACGGAACATGAAATGATGGCCGATGAGATGCTCAGGAAAGTCTATGACTAGCAACACTGGTAATAATGAGGTAATAATACACAAGGAACTGTATGGACAAGGCACGTGAAGGTAGTCAGTGGTCTGCGATAGCAAGTTGTACCACTGCTATAGTGAGGAGGAATGTCCAACAGAAACAAGGAGGTGATGAGAGTCAGCGGTCTGCGGGTAGCAAGTTGTACCGCTGTCTGAGTGAAGGAATGGAATCCAAGTGGAGGTATCCGGGTAGTCAGTGGTCTGCGGTAGCACGTTGTACCACTGCTATGTGAGAGGATAATGGAACAGGTGATACCGGAACAGGGATCAGTGGTCTGACATCAGCAAGTTGTACCACTGAATATATATGTGAGGAGGTGCACAAGGGAAGACTGCAACACAGGATATACACAGGCACCTTATACACGATCCACAGTAATATGCACAATATAGATATATATATATATAAATGACTGAGCAGGTCTGCAATCTAGAAAGTCTCTTGAAGTAGTCCAGCACAATGATAACACAGTCAATGATAGCAATAGACTCAGCGGATAGCAGACTCCAGAGAGAACCAAACACAGTCCAGCAAGATATGCAATACACAGCACAGTCAATGAGAAGTATGCATACCGTGGTTCAGCAGTAGCAGTCAGATGGGAATGCAGCGGTACCTGAGCGGCTGGAGGCCGACTGGATAGGAAGTCCCTGGATAGGTGAGGCAGCGGTCTAGCAGGTGCAGAGCACAGGTGAGTAGACCAACAGGGACACGAATCCGCAGGAGTCAGCAACACGTGGAACTGGACTCAGAAGGGACCCAGGAGAATGGAGATGATCCAGCAGAGGGTAGTAGATGAGATACAGATCCAATGCGGTCAGGAGGGTAGAGACCAGTGGAACACGTGAAGGCGTGGAGAGCGGATCAGCAGGAGATGGACGATAGCGCCGGCCACAGCAGCAGGACTCAGCGGCACACGGAGGTAACCAGTAGCAACCACAGGAACCAACAGCGATGGGACACAGGAGTGCAGCGCAGGCCAGGAGCTGTTGATCACGAAGTGTAGCAGATAGTAATGCAAGCGGCAGTCTCGAGGAAGATACAACAGAGATGAGGTAAGTCTGCAGTGCACAGGGCAGCGGATAGGAATCAGCTGGCAGTCACGATGATGAACACAGGCGAGTTGCAAGCAGGAGACTGTAGTGCACGGAGGCAGTGGATAGTAATCAGCTGGCAGTCACGATGATGAACACAGGCGAGTTACCAGCAGGAGACTGTAGTGCACGGAGGCAGCGGATAGGAATCAGCTGGCAGTCACGATGATGAACACAGGCGAGTTGCAAGCAGGAGACTGTAGTGCACGGAGGCAGCGGATAGGAATCAGCAAACAGACTTGATGAGAAGCAGGTGAGTGAAGTAAAAGCTGGAGTGCACGGAGGCAGCGGATAGCAA
This sequence comes from Mixophyes australis, assembly GCA_036250195.1. Classification (NCBI taxonomy): domain Eukaryota; kingdom Metazoa; phylum Chordata; class Amphibia; order Anura; family Limnodynastidae; genus Mixophyes; species Mixophyes australis. The sequence continues at coordinate 1,922,582 of JAVHZZ010000005.1, read as the reverse complement.
TGAGCAAACAGTCACATAGAAATAAACTAACGTTGAAGTGGTTTAGAAGACTGTAGTGCACGGAGGCAGCGGATAGGAATCAGCAAACAGTCACGATGATACAGTTGATGGTAGAAGTGGTATGGGAACCACAGTAGTAGAAATGGTTTAGAAGACTGTAGTGCACGGAGGCAGCGGATAGGAATCAGCAAACAGTCACGATGATACAGTTGATGGTAGAAGTGGTATGGGAACCACAGTAATAGAAGTGGTTTGGAAACCACAGGGATAGAAGTGGTTTGGAAACCACAGGAATCAGCAGCGCTGAATACACGAGGAATACAGGAACACCTTCAGAGACTCATGGGGAATGAGACTCCAAGATCAGGCCACGTGGTGTTGACCACAGGTGCTTAATATAGGGAGTGTTGCCTGATCTGCCAATTGAGTTAAAGGGGTATACACTGAAGTATAGAAAAGGGCTGCGCATGCGCAGACCCTCAGGATGGTGGACGGCCACGGTTCCTAAATGTCCGGGAAGAGGCACTCACGGTCCGGTGAGTGACAGTACCCCCCCTTTTAAAGGTGGGCACAGAACGCCTGGAACCGGGCTTGTCCGGATTTTTGGAGTAAAACTTCTTCAAAAGGGCAGGAGCATTAAGATCTTCAGCTTTGATCCAAGAGCGCTCCTCAGGACCAAAGCCCTTCCAATGAACGAGGAAGTGGAGGACTCCTCGCGAAATTTTGCGTCTAGTACCTCGGTAATCTCGAAATCCTCCTCCTGATGGACTTGAACTGGCTGGGGAGCTGAAGGAGGAGTTGAGAAACGGTTGATAATAAGAGGTTTGAGCAAGGATACATGGAAGGCATTAGAAATCCGAAGATTCTTAGGAAGAAGGAGTTTCACACATACTGGATTGATAACTTGAATGATCCTATATGGACCAATAAAACGAGGGGCGAATTTCATGGATGGAACCTTCAAACGAATATTTTTTGTGGATAACCAGACACGATCACCAATTTTTAGTGGTGGAATAGCCCGCCTCTTCTTATCAGCGAAAGATTTATATTTGACAGATGTCTTCTTTAAACAGGTTCTGACCTGAGACCAGATATTTTTAAAGGTCTGACAAACAGTTTCCACCGCAGGAACTTGGGTGGGCGGGAGGGCAGGAAATTCCGGAAAAGACGGATGGTGACCGTAGACCACAAAAAATGGAGTTTTGGATGATGACTCATGGTACATGTTGTTATGGGCGAACTCAGCCCAAGGGAGTAACTCTACCCAGTTGTCTTGATTGGCTGATGAAAATATCCTTATAAAAGTCTCAAGATCTTGATTGACACGTTCGGTTTGTCCATTGGATTGCGGATGGTAAGAAGATGAGAGTGCCAATCGTATGCCCAAGGTTTTACAAAGGGCTCGCCAGAATCTGGACACGAATTGTACTCCTCTATCAGACACAATCTCGGATGGACATCCATGGATACGGAAGATCTCTTTAATGAAATGTTCAGCCAGGATAGACGAGGAAGGCAAACCAGACAGAGGGATGAAATGAGCCATCTTCGAAAATCTGTCCACTACCACCCAAATAGTGTTATGGTTCTTACTAGGTGGTAAGTCAGTAACGAAATCCATACTAATATGGGTCCATGGTTTGGACGGAATGGGTAGTGGTCGCAGCAACCCTGCTGGAGTTCTGCGGGAGGATTTGAATTGCGAACATAATTCACAGGAAGCAATGAACTCTTTGACGTCTCTCCTCATTGAAGGCCACCAGTAACTTCGAGAGAGGATCTCAAAAGTCTTGTGTTCACCGGCGTGTCCAGAAAAACGAGAGGCATGGAACCACGAAAGGATTTTCCTCCTTAGTATAGGAGGCACAAGGGTCTTCCCAAATGGTAGCGTTCTGGTGGATGAAGCAGCCAGTGAGATACATTTGGGGTCTAGAATGGTATGGTTGGAAACCTCTTCTATATCAGAGGACGTAACAAAGGCTCTAGATAAGGCATCAGCTTTTTTGTTCTTGACAGCTGGTTTGAAGGTAATTATTAATTCAAAACGGGAAAAGAAAAGAGACCATCTTGCTTGACGAGGGTTCAAGCATTGAGCAGACTGGAGATATGACAAGTTCTTATGATCCGTGAAGATCGTCACCGGATGGCGAGCTCCCTCCAACAAGTATCTCCATTCCTCTAATGCGGCTTTGATAGCCAGTAATTCCTTGTCCCCGATGGTATAATTCTTCTCTGCGGGTAGGAGACCCCGAGAATAGAAGGCACAAGGGTGGAATTTTTGCTGTTCCGAGCGTTGGGAGAGAATAGCTCCTAAGCCCACATTAGAGGCATCTACTTCTAGGAAGAAGGGGAGTGTCACATCAGGCTGTCGAAGGATTGGAGCCGAAGAGAAGGACTCTTTTAATGTTTGAAAGGCTTGAATAGCCTCAGTTGACCATTGCTTAGGGTTAGCCCCTTTTCGAGTCAGGGCCACAATAGGAGATGCAATGGAAGAAAAGTCTTGAATGAAGCGTCTATAGTAATTGGCAAAACCTAAAAAACGCTGGATCGCACGAAGAGTAGTTGGCTGGGGCCAATGTAGTACAGCATTTACTTTGTCAGGATCCATCCTCAGGCCAACTCCGGAAACTATATACCCCAAGAATGGAATCTGGGGTAATTCGAATGAACATTTTTCTAATTTACAGAACAATGAATTTTTCCGTAGCCTGGAGAGGACTTCTGCCACATGTTGGTGGTGAGAAGGCAGGTCCTGTGAAAAAATCAATATGTCGTCCAGATAGACGACGACACATACATATAATAAGTCCCGAAAAATCTCATTGATGAAGCCCTGAAAAACAGCGGGGGCATTACATAGCCCGAAAGGCATTACCAGATATTCGTAATGCCCGTCTCTGGTGTTAAACGCTGTCTTCCATTCGTCACCGGAACGGATTCTGATTAAATGGTAGGCACCACGAAGATCCAACTTAGTAAAAATACGGGCTCCCTTGATGCGGTCAAATAGCTCAGTGATCAACGGAATGGGATACCGATTCTTGATAGTAATGGCATTGAGTCCACGAAAATCTATACAAGGGCGTAATGATCCATCCTTCTTTTTGACAAAGAAGAACCCAGCTCCAGCGGGCGAGGTGGAAGGTCGAATGAACCCACGCTGGAGGTTCTCCCGTATATATTCAGATGTAGCTTGAGTTTCAGGTAACGAGAGTGGATAGACCCGGCCCCTGGGAGGAGTCTTGCCAGGAAGAAGGTCAATCGGACAATCCCAAGAACGATGAGGAGGAAGACGTTCAGACTGAGCTTTATCAAAAACATCGGTAAATGAAGCATATTGAGGAGGGAGTCCCGGTGAAATAGCTGAGATGGAAGCTTGCTGTACCTTGAGAGGAATGACTTGGGAAAGGCAATGATGGTGACATTCAGACCCCCAAGACGTGACTTGAGGGGTGCGCCAGTCAATCTGGGGAGAGTGACACTGAAGCCATGGAAGGCCTAGGACAATCGGACTTGTCGTAACAGGAAGAATTAAAAACGATATCTCTTCATGATGCAGAGCACCAATCTGAAGGGTTACTGGAGACGTACTCTGGGTGATGAGACCGTTGATGAGACGTGATCCATCGATAGCCGTCACAGTAATGGGAGTTTTTAAGGTAATCACTGGTAGAGACCATTGATTTACTAACGATTTGGAAATAAAATTTCCTGCTGCTCCGGAATCAATCAATGCCTGTGACTCAAAGGTTTTGGTAGCAAAGGAAATAGTCACATCAAAAGCGCAGACTTTAGATTTCATAGACGATGGAGAGGACTCCAGGGACCCTAACTTCACCTCTCCAGAACTAGTTAGGGCCTGGCATTTCCCGATCTCTTAGGGCAGGAGCTGAGGACATGAGTGGAATCAGCACAATAGATACAGAGTCTATTCTTGACTCTTCGTTTCCTCTCCTCAGAAGATAACTTGGAACGTCCAATCTCCATGGGAATCACAGCGGGTGACACTGGACGAAATTGAGGGTTAGAGCGAAGAGGTGCTTTAGCAGAAGTCGTTTTCTCAGCCTCTCTTTCGCGAAATCTCATATCAACACGATGGCATAAAGAGATCAAATCTTCAAGTGACGAAGGGAGCTCTTGAGTAGTCAGTGCATCTTTAATTTTATCGGAAAGCCCCTGCCAGAAGGCGGCAACTAGGGCTTCAGTGTTCCACTGAAGTTCAGAGGCTAAGATCCTAAATTGAATGACGTACTGGCCTACAGTATGAGATCCTTGTCGCAGACGGAGGATGCTGGAAGCAGCGGAGGTCACACGACCTGGTTCATCGAACACACTTCGGAATGTAGAAATGAATTTGGCACTATCTTGTAATATTGGATCGTTCCTCTCCCACAGAGGGGAGGCCCAAGCCAGGGCTTGTCCTGAAAACAAAGAGATAAGATAGGCCACTCTGGAACGATGGGTAGAAAAATTTTGAGGTTGGAGCTCAAAATGGACTGAACATTGGTTAAGGAAACCCCTACAAGTTTTGGGGTCTCCATCGTACTTTGACGGAGTAGGCAGGTGAAGCGTGGAAGCTGTAGACACCTGGGATGGCAATGGGGAAACGGAGGAGAGCACAGGAGCTTCAGTAGTAGCTGTCACAGTCTGTCCAGATGTTCCTTGGGAGGTTAATGACTGATAACACTGAAGTAACAGCTGTTGGCGGGCATCCTGTTGCTCCACACGGCTAACCAGATGTTGCAGCATCTCTTTGGCGGTAGGTTCCGCATCTGGGTCTGTCATGGCCTGATCTTACTGTCACGGGCACTAGGAGTCTTTACCCAGGGATCACCAGATGGTAGGCCTACCAGAGCAATGTAGATGGTAATAGCGTACTCTGGTAGCTGGGTGATCACGGAACATGAAATGATGGCCGATGAGATGCTCAGGAAAGTCTATGACTAGCAACACTGGTAATAATGAGGTAATAATACACAAGGAACTGTATGGACAAGGCACGTGAAGGTAGTCAGTGGTCTGCGATAGCAAGTTGTACCACTGCTATAGTGAGGAGGAATGTCCAACAGAAACAAGGAGGTGATGAGAGTCAGCGGTCTGCGGGTAGCAAGTTGTACCGCTGTCTGAGTGAAGGAATGGAATCCAAGTGGAGGTATCCGGGTAGTCAGTGGTCTGCGGTAGCACGTTGTACCACTGCTATGTGAGAGGATAATGGAACAGGTGATACCGGAACAGGGATCAGTGGTCTGACATCAGCAAGTTGTACCACTGAATATATATGTGAGGAGGTGCACAAGGGAAGACTGCAACACAGGATATACACAGGCACCTTATACACGATCCACAGTAATATGCACAATATAGATATATATATATATAAATGACTGAGCAGGTCTGCAATCTAGAAAGTCTCTTGAAGTAGTCCAGCACAATGATAACACAGTCAATGATAGCAATAGACTCAGCGGATAGCAGACTCCAGAGAGAACCAAACACAGTCCAGCAAGATATGCAATACACAGCACAGTCAATGAGAAGTATGCATACCGTGGTTCAGCAGTAGCAGTCAGATGGGAATGCAGCGGTACCTGAGCGGCTGGAGGCCGACTGGATAGGAAGTCCCTGGATAGGTGAGGCAGCGGTCTAGCAGGTGCAGAGCACAGGTGAGTAGACCAACAGGGACACGAATCCGCAGGAGTCAGCAACACGTGGAACTGGACTCAGAAGGGACCCAGGAGAATGGAGATGATCCAGCAGAGGGTAGTAGATGAGATACAGATCCAATGCGGTCAGGAGGGTAGAGACCAGTGGAACACGTGAAGGCGTGGAGAGCGGATCAGCAGGAGATGGACGATAGCGCCGGCCACAGCAGCAGGACTCAGCGGCACACGGAGGTAACCAGTAGCAACCACAGGAACCAACAGCGATGGGACACAGGAGTGCAGCGCAGGCCAGGAGCTGTTGATCACGAAGTGTAGCAGATAGTAATGCAAGCGGCAGTCTCGAGGAAGATACAACAGAGATGAGGTAAGTCTGCAGTGCACAGGGCAGCGGATAGGAATCAGCTGGCAGTCACGATGATGAACACAGGCGAGTTGCAAGCAGGAGACTGTAGTGCACGGAGGCAGTGGATAGTAATCAGCTGGCAGTCACGATGATGAACACAGGCGAGTTACCAGCAGGAGACTGTAGTGCACGGAGGCAGCGGATAGGAATCAGCTGGCAGTCACGATGATGAACACAGGCGAGTTGCAAGCAGGAGACTGTAGTGCACGGAGGCAGCGGATAGGAATCAGCAAACAGACTTGATGAGAAGCAGGTGAGTGAAGTAAAAGCTGGAGTGCACGGAGGCAGCGGATAGCAATGAGCAAACAGTCACATAGAAATAAACTAACGTTGAAGTGGTTTAGAAGACTGTAGTGCACGGAGGCAGCGGATAGGAATCAGCAAACAGTCACGATGATACAGTTGATGGTAGAAGTGGTATGGGAACCACAGTAGTAGAAATGGTTTAGAAGACTGTAGTGCACGGAGGCAGCGGATAGGAATCAGCAAACAGTCACGATGATACAGTTGATGGTAGAAGTGGTATGGGAACCACAGTAATAGAAGTGGTTTGGAAACCACAGGGATAGAAGTGGTTTGGAAACCACAGGAATCAGCAGCGCTGAATACACGAGGAATACAGGAACACCTTCAGAGACTCATGGGGAATGAGACTCCAAGATCAGGCCACGTGGTGTTGACCACAGGTGCTTAATATAGGGAGTGTTGCCTGATCTGCCAATTGAGTTAAAGGGGTATACACTGAAGTATAGAAAAGGGCTGCGCATGCGCAGACCCTCAGGATGGTGGACGGCCACGGTTCCTAAATGTCCGGGAAGAGGCACTCACGGTCCGGTGAGTGACACCAACACCCTTGGACTCGCCTTGGGGATTTGTGATCATTTCTCTTTAGAAGGCAGAGTTGTTTGCTGTTTTGTTGCTGACAGCATAACTCTCTTCAATTTTTTGTAGGGGGGGGAGGAGGAGGAGGGCTAAGATCCTTGGGTGAAGCTGAACCACTAGTCATGAACACAGGCCAGGGCCTAAGCCGTTCCTTGCCACTCCGTGTCATAAATGGCATATTGGAAACTTTACGTTTCTCCGCAGATGATTTTAAGTTTCTCTTTTTGCTACTTTTTGAGAACTTGGGCTTTTTGGATTTTACATGCCCTGTACTAGGAGATTGGGCATCGGGCTTGCCAGACGACGTTGATGGCATTTCATCGTCTATGTCATGACTAGTGGCAGCAGCTTCAGCATTAGGAGGAAGTGGGTCTTGATCTTTCCCTACTTTATCCTCCAAATTTTTGGTCTCCATTATATGTAGCACAAGATACTGCAGAATGTGTGAACTTGGTAATATTGCAGTACCAATGGACTTATACTGCTGGATTGGTTTGGCAAATTTTTTTATAATTACTTTTTTTTAAAAAAAATGTTTTAAATTTTTTTTTATAATTTTTTTAAATTTTTTTAAACACTTGGGAATAATGGGGAAATAACTATGCCCTTAGAAGCACAGAGCACAGGACACAGCACCACTGGACTGAACAGGACACAGCACAGGACCCAGCAGCACCACTGAACTCAAAATTGACAGAGCACAGCACACAGCACCACTGGACTGAACAGGACACAGCACAGGACCCAGCAGCACTACGGAACTCAGCAGGACAGAGCACAGGACACAGCACCACTGGACTGATACTGCTGAATGTGTGAACTTTATAATATTGCAGTACCACTGGACTTTTACTGCTGAATGTGTGAACTTGGTAATATTGCAGTACCAATGGGCTTATACTGCAGGATTGGTTTTGCAAATTTTGTTGTAATTAAAAAATGTTTTAATTAGTTTTTTGTATTTTTTTTATAACTTTTTTTAAATTTTTTAAACACTTGGGAATATTGGGGAAATAACTATGCCCTTAGGAGCACAGAGCACAGGACACAGGACCACTGGACTGAACAGGACACAGCACAGGACCCAGCAGCACCACTGAACTCAAAATTGACAGAGCACACAGCACCACTGGACTGATACTGCAGAACACAGCACAGCACAGCACAGCACAGCACAGCACAGCACAGTACAGCACAGCACAGAACTAAACAGCACAGCACGAGATCTACCAGGACAGAGGACCACCTAACACACCCTCCCTCTACCCTGATCAATGCCCGAGTGAAGATGGCGGCAACTAGCGGGGAATTTATAGGATCCGAGTATCGCGAGATCCGACAGCGGGATTATGACTCCGAGCCTCGGTTTCAAGTTTTCATTTGGCGCCAATACCCGGATCTGTCTCGGATCCGACTCGGATCGGAAACGTTCGGGTGGGCTCGGATTCACGAAATCCGAGTGCGCTCATCTCTAGTTTTCACACAGTTTGCTGCTTCAGTGTTTTTAGACCTTTTTGTCAGATGTTGCTATGGTATACTGAAGTAACATTACAAGCATTTCATAAGTGTCAAAGGCTTTTATTGACAATTACATTACGTTTATGCAAAGAGTCAATACTTGCAGTGTTGACCCTTCTTTTTGAAGACCTCTGCAATTGGCCCTGGCAGCTGTCACTCAACTTCTAGGCCACATACTGACTGATGGCCGCCCATTTTTGTCTAATCAATGCTTGGAGTTTGTCAGAATTTGTGGGTTTTTGTTTGTCCACCCGACTCTTGAGGATTGACCTAAAGTTCTCAATGGGATTAAGGTCTGGGGAGTTTCCTGGACATGGACCCAAAATTTTGATGTTTTGATCCCTGAGCCACTTATTTGCCACTTAGTTGCCTTATGGCAAGGTGCTCCATCATGCTGGAAAGGCATTGTTCATCACCAAACTATTCTTGGATGGTTGGGAGAAGTTGCTCTTGGAGGATGTTTTGGTACCATTCTTTATTCATGGCTGTGTTCTTAGGTAAAATTGTAAGTGAGCCAACTCCCTTGGCTGAGAAGCAACCCCACACATGAATGGTCTCAGGATGCTTTACTGTTGGCATGACACAGGACTGATGGTAGCGCTCACCTTTCCTTCTCCAGACAAGCGTTTTTCCAGATGCCCCAAACAATCTGAGAAAATGACTTTACCCCAGTCCTCAGCAGTCCAATCCCTGTACCTTTTGCAGAATATCAGTCTGTCCCTGATGTTTTTCCTGGAGAGAAGTGGCTTCTTTGTTGGCCTCCTTGACAGCAATCCATCCTCCAAAAGTCTTTGCCTCACTGTACATGCAGATGCACTCACACCTTCCTGCTGCCATTCCTGTGCAAGCTCTGCACTGGTGGTGCCCCGATCCCGCAGCTGAATCAACTTTACGAGATGGTTCTGGTGCTTGCTGGACATTCTTGGGCGCCCTGAAGCCTTCTTCACAACTATTGAATCTCTCTTCTTCAAGTTATTGATGATAAATGGTTGATTTAGGTGCAATCTTACTAGCAGCAATATCCTTGCCTGTGAAGCCCTTTTTGTGCAAAGCAATGTTGACTGCACGTCTTTCCTTGCAGATAACCATGGTTAACAGAGGAAGAACAATGATTTCAAGCACCACCCTCCTTTTAGAGCTTTCAGTCTGTTATTCTAACTCAATCAGCATGACAGAGTGATCTCCAGCCTTGTCCTTGTCAACACTCTCACCGGTGTTAACGAGAGAATCACTGATCTGATGTCAGCTGGTCCTTTTGTGGCAGAGCTGAAATGCAGTGGAAATGTTTGTGATAAAGCGGGGTTCTACTGGAATGAGGACTTTTTATTCATCACCCATTTCTCACAGTTTAATGTATTTTTCAATCCTTGGCCCAGTCTACGTATATACACCAGAGCATCAGTGTATTATGTGTATTATTATTTTATGTTATTAGGTACATTTTGCCCTTGCTATTACCTGCAATATTGTATGTATTAGAAAAATAAAGAATATTGACATATTGTGTTAAAATAACAGAACAGCAGAAGTCATTTTTCTTGTGTTAGCTAATGCAGTTACCATTTGTCTGAAATGTCCATTGTTATGAGGTGAAGCTTAGATTTGGTTTGTAATCAGAACAATGTCTGAGATAACTAGTTGGCAGCCCATAATAATTAGCGAGGTCAACGGGTAATCTGAGAGGTAATGAGGTTAGAACTTCTAGATGATATGCAATGTGCCTCCACAGTAATATACTGGCTATAATAGCATTGGGAAATGTATCACAGACTCACATTGTGTAATGTGGCAGATACAATGGGGCATATTCAATTGTCCTGTTTCCGCGGCGCGTTAAAACTATCACCGTTATTACGGTTATAGTTAGCTGGATTTCCCTGAGCCACGAACTGAAATCCAGCGAGAAAATTACCGTAGAAACGGTAATAGTGCGCGGACCGCGAGATTTTCTGCGTTTCCACTGACAATTGAATACCCCCCAATGTGTCAAATGTATTGTTTTTTCACGCAAGAAGTGTCATTCCTTGATGTTATATTGTAACCCTTTGTTTAGTGTATTCAGCCAAATAGCTAATTTAGTCCAGCCATTCCATTGTATAATCAGGGTAACAGAGACACTGGGCCTGAGTCATTAAGGAAAGTAAGGCAAAAAAAGGAGTAAATGTTCTCCGGGACAAACCATGTTACAATGCAAGGGGTGCAAGTTAATGTATTATTTTACACATAAGTTAAATACTGTCTGTTTTTTCATCTAGCACAAAAATACTTGTTAGTTATATTTCGCTGATATTTAAATATATGATATTTTTAATGTTTAGTAATAAAAGTTATATTTGATATCAATCTGAGAAGTCCTAGACAATCCCACATCATTATTTGATTGATAATCATGAGTAAGCTCTGCATCACCTCTAAATAACCTTTTTTTCTTTGTGACTGATGAGAGTACCAGCATTTACTGACTGATGAGAGTACCAGCATTTACTGACTGATGAGAGTACCAGCATTTACTGACCAGTAAGAATACCAGCATTTACTGACTGATGAGAGTACCAGCATTTACTGACTGATGAGAGTACCAGCATTTACTGACTGATGAGAGTACCAGCATTTACTGACTGATGAGAGTACCAGCATTTACTGACCAATGAAAATATTGTCATTTGTTGACTGATGAGAACCACCAAAGCACCAATCACTGAACAATGAGCGTGTCAGTATTTACTAGCGGATAAAAGTACTACCATTTACTGTCTGATGAGAACACCACCATTTACTCACACGTGTCAGATGATTCACTTCTATATTACATTTCTGTATAACCCCAGTGTAAGGGGGATTAGGACGGTACAGGCAGCACTTACCTCTGCTATAGGCTGAGATTTCTCCCGTCTCTGACGCTCACCTGAGATACAAGAACAATATCAGTCATTAGTCAGGAATGTGGACACTGCATGTAGACAGGTGTAATGTTCCCCACAGAACCCAGGCTCCATGAAGGATTTACCATGTACAGCACAAAAAGTGTGATTATATTTCCAGTTACAGAGGAGAAATAACCCGACCTCGGATGGTCCACACAATGTCAACCACTAGCCCCATACTTCATCACTACAGGGCATAGTTCATCATCGGTCCAGTACCAGAGTTATACACCTCTGCGGATCTCAGTGCTCCAGCTCTCTGCAGTTCATCTCCTCACTACTACTTCCCCTCTGCCTTACAGTGGCTCGGAGGTTCCACAAATTATCTGCTCTGCACCCCCTAGAGGACCGCGACCTGCAGTTGAGAGGAGCTAAAACCATGTTCCCACGCGGGAATTCCTGGTGAATACCTCTCCTCCATTAGACTCCGCACCTCTCTGTGGGCAGACTGTCACTAGAGCAGAGGTCAGGACAATTCCCATTATCTGGTTCCCGTGACACCCCAAGTGTCAGTGTGTCAGTGTTCTGAGACCCCAAGTGTCAGTGTCTCATTGTTCTGGGACACCAAGTGTCAGTGTGTCATTGTTCTGAGACCCCAGGTGTCAGTGTGCCATTGTTCTGGGACCCCAAGTGTTAGTGTGCCATTGTTCTGGGACACCAAGGGTCAATGTGTGATTGTTCTGGGACCCCAAGTGTCAGTGTGCCTTTTTCTGAGACCCCAAGTGTCAGTGTGTCATTGTTCTGGGACCCCAAGTGTCAGTGTGTCATTGTTCTGGGATCCCAAGTGTTAGTGTGCCATTGTTCTGGGACCCCAAGTGTCAGTGTGCCTTTGTTCTGGGACACCAAGTGTCAGTGTGTCATTGTTCTGTGACCCCAATTGTCAGTGTGTCATTGTTCTGGGACCCCAAGTGTCAGTGTGCCATTGTTCTGGGACACCAAGTGTCAGTGTGCCATTGTTCTGGGACACCAAGTGTCAATGTGCCATTGTTCTGAGACCCCAATTGTCAGTGTGTCATTGTTCTGGGACCCCAAGTGTCAGTGTGCCATTGTTCTGGGACACCAAGTGTCAGTGTGTCATTGTTCTGAGACCCCAGGTGTCAGTGTGCCATTGTTCTGGGACCCCAAGTGTCAGTGTGCCATTGTTCTGGGACCCCAAGTGTCAGTGTGCCTTTGTTCTGGGACACCAAGTGTCAGTGTGTCATTGTTCTGTGACCCCAATTGTCAGTGTGTCATTGTTCTGGGACCCCAAGTGTCAGTGTGCCATTGTTCTGGGACACCAAGTGTCAGTGTGCCATTGTTCTGGGACACCAAGTGTCAATGTGCCATTGTTCTGAGACCCCAATTGTCAGTGTGTCATTGTTCTGGGACCCCAAGTGTCAGTGTGCCATTGTTCTGGGACACCAAGTGTCAGTGTGCCATTGTTCTGTGACCCCAATTGTCAGTGTGTCATTGTTCTGGGACCCCAAGTGTCAGTGTGCCATTGTTCTGGGACCCCAAGTGTCAATGTGCCATTGTTCTGGGACCACAACTGTCAGTGTGCCATTGTTTTGAGACCCCAAGTATCAGTGTACCATTGTTCTGATACCCCAAGTGTCGGTGTGCTGTTGTTTTGGGACTACAAAACCACCATTTCCCAATAGAATGTATTGTCTGTCTGACAACCAGGGCATCCAAAATACAAGTTACACTCCTCTGTTTGATTGATACCCTAGGTAAAAACATTTTGAGTATTTATAATACAGTTGAATGTTGACAATTTCCTGTGACGTTATTCAATATTTTGTGTTTGTTTCATCCTTTATAATGACACTTAGGGACAGTCTGAGCACAATGATACTGGACAGTGTACTGCTGATTTGGGCCATCTGTGCAGAGCGCTGGTGACATCATTAGTGGGAGTGACTGGCGCTCTGCAGAGGATTCCCATATGGAGCAGGAGAGGTGGGAGCCGCTGTGAGGACTGAGCCCTCCTCCACCAGACTTGTGATAAGGGGAAAATGGTGGGAGAACATAGGTGGCAAGGAGAGAGTGAGGAGGGCATTTCTCCCTCTGATAGAGATGCTACTAAGAATTACATCAATCAGAATAACAGAAGTGGTACTGTGCAGTTTTCCATACATACAGCACAAGAACAGACACTTAGGGCTAGATTTACTAAGCTGTGGGTATGAAAAAGTGGGGATGTTGCCTATAGCAACCAATTAGATTCTAGCTGTCATTTTGTAGAATGTACTAAATAAATGAAAGCTAGAATCTGATTGGTTGCTATAGGTAACATCCCCACTTTTTCAAACTCGCAGCTTAGTAAATCTAGCCCTAAGATTTACACTCATCATGCACAATAAGAGAAGTAGTACTGTGCAGTTTTCCGTACACAGAGTATAAGAACAGACATGAAGGGGGGAAATTCAATTGATCGTGTTACTGTAAAAAGTAACGCGGTCTGTGCACTATTTCCGTTATCATGGTAAATTGAACCCGGCTTTCTGCTCACAGCTCAGGGAGCTGCAAGTAAAAAGCCGGTGTTGAAACTACCGTAATATTGGTAATAGGTTTAACGCTGCGCTGCTTTTGGGGGGAATTGAATATCGGTGATTTGCAAGAATCACTATTTGATACAGTAACCCCTAAGAATGACACCCATAGGAGAAGTGGTACTGTGCAGGTGGCCAGTGTGAGTGGGGAGCAGTAACATATATGTAGTTATAATGTGTATATAACAATCCTGCACGTAACCATGTACATCTGTCTCATGGGAAAATTCCTTTCTGACCCATAGATAGCAAATAGAGTATTTCTCCAATCTCCAAGTTGTAGCTTCTATTTCTTGTGAGCAGGGCGTCCAGTCCCTGTATAAATCCATCAGTGACTTCACCTCTCTTGGTAGATAGTCCTGTAGTCTGACCACATTTACAGTCAGGAACCCCTTTCTATGCTGTCTTACAGTGGACGTCCCCTTGTCACCAGCATAGTTCTGAGTATGAAGTCAATCTCCATATTGAGCTCAGATTTCTCTGTACATGATAATTAGGTTACCTGTGAGGCACCTATTTGTAGAAACATATGTAAAGGTTCTGAGAGATCTATGGCTCTGATATACTTCTCAAACACTGCTCTGAAAAGGGAGCAGCATTCGCTCCAGGAAAGAATGGGATCCAGATGTCAGCATCTGTGCAGACATCATATCATCAGTGAGAGCTGGAGCCAAGCAGTAGCTGAACACCAGTCAGTCCCCAGCACAGGAGAAGAGAGAGGGGGAGAGCAGCGGCGGGACTAACAGGATGAAAGCAGAGAGTGGACCAGAAGAAATAGAGATAGGAGAAAGGAGAAAGAGAGTGACTGCAGTAGATAGAGCGAGAGAGAGAGAGAGAGGCCAGGAGATGTGTGAACAGAGTGTGGACAGGAGATGGTGGCAGTGAGTGAAGCAGGAGATAGTGGAAGAGAGTGAGGAAAGGACACAGATACAGAGAGCGAGGGAATGAGATGGATGCAGAGAGAGAGAGAGTAGAAGATGGAAGCAGAGAGAGACAGCAGGAAATAAAGGAAGAAAGTAAATGTCAGGAGATCAAGTAAGAGATTGAGATAGGAGATGGCGGCAGAAATGAAGGCTGAGAGAGAGCACAGGAATTGGAGGAAATGTCATTGAGGCAGAGATGGAGGTAGAGAGGGAGGTAATAAGGTGGAGACAGAGAGTGAGACAGAAGATGAAGGAAAAGAGTGAGGGCAGGAACCGGAGTAAGAGAGAGACAGGAGATGACGATAGAGAGAGGGCAGGTAGAACAAAGGAGTTAGGGTAGGAGATGGAGGCAGAGAGAGACAGCAGGAAATGGAGGAAGAAAGTAAGGACAGGAGATAAAGGCAGAGAATAAGGACAGAAGACAGAGGAAGAGAGCAAGGCAGGAGATGGAGAAAGAGTTGGGACAGGAGATGGAGGCAGAGAGTGAGGGTAGGAGATGGAGAAAGAGAGAAAGGACAGGAGGTGAAGGATGAGAGTGAGGTAGGAGATGGAGGCAGAGAGAGACAGCAGGAAATAGAGGAAGAAAGTAAGGACAGGAGATAAAGGCAGAGAATAAGGACAGAAGACAGAGGAAGAGAGTAAGGCAGGATATGGAGAAAGAGTTGGGACAGGAGATGGAGGCAGAGAGTGAGGGTAGGAGATGGAGAAAGAGAGAAAGGACAGGAGGTGAAGGATGAGATTGAGGTAGGAGATGGAGGCAGAGTGAGGGATGGTGATAGAGATTGAGCGCAAGAGATCTGGGGGGAAGTAAAAGACATGAAAGAGAGACTAGGAATGAATGAAATGGAAAAAGCACAATGCTGTCAGACTGCTAGAACGGGGATCAAAGGAGAACATTAGTAATTGGAAGCGGATGTAGAAGTTAGGAGCAATGGATGCAGCTGCAGAGACTGGTAAGTAAATGAATGTCTGAGAAAGCTGTGTGGGTGCAGTCACTGAATATCAGGGTACCTGTCCACAGGAGCTCAGGGTGCCGGCCTTGGAGTGAGCAGGATAGAAAAAGGATCCACAGGAGGATTGTGCCCAGAACTAATGCTGACACCCAGGCAAAGCGGAGCCAGGATGGGTCACTGAAGAGCACTTCATACGGGGGAAACATCCTAAACAGAGGTGCCAGCTGTACATACACTGCCCACCTCCACAGCCTGTGCTGCCGGGGAGGGGATGGGGTGTGTCTGCTATGGAGGATACACCCAGAGAAGCTCATGTCCCAGATGTGAGTGATGTGCTGCAAGCTAACAGTACCAGTGTTATCCAGCTGACACGTGTCAGACATGTATACACTGATATATACTGTGCAACCATCTGCCTATCATCTGTCTGTGCTGAATCCTGGGTTATACACAGTGGTGGCTCAGGAGCCTAGAAGTGAGGACGTCCGGAGGGGTCCCAGCTATAACAAAACATGAAAGAGTAAATGTATTAAGCAGCAAATCTGTCAAATCGACGATATTCGCCGATTGTAACAACCATATTTAAAATGGCAATATGGCTGTCATAATCTCTGAATAACTGATTTGCCGCATCCGCTGCTTAATACATTTACACCATGGTCTGATAAGTATGGGGCCCGTATAGTAAAGTCAAAAGAGCAAATATGTCAGCTGTACATGCAATTAAATGCTCTTTGTATTGTATGTATGTCACTAGGATGCCCATACTGTACATTATAGGTAGGTGACCTGTGACTGTCTGGTGTAGGTCATGTTGGCACCTCGCCCTCAGTCCTCAGTTAGCCCCTGTTCTGTATACTGTACATTATAGGTAGGTGTAATGTGACTGTCTGGTGTAGGTCATGTTGGCTCCTCACCCTCAGTCCTCAGTTAGCCCCTGTTCTGTATACTGTACATTATAGGTAGGTGACCTGTGACTGTCTGGTGTAGGTCATGTTGGCTCCTCACCCTCAGTCCTCAGTTAGCTCCTGTTCTGTATACTGTACATTATAGGTAGGTGACCTGTGACTGTCTGGTGTAGGCCATGTTGGCTCCTCTCCCTCAGTCCTCAGTTAGCCTCTGTTCTGTATACTGTACATTATAGGTAGGTGTAATGTGACTGTCTGGTGTAGGTCATGTTGGCACCTCACCCTCAGTCCTCAGTTAGTCCCTGTTCTGTATACTGTACATTATAGGTAGGTGACCTGTGACTGTCTGGTGTAGGTCATGTTGGCTCCTCTCCCTCAGTCCTCAGTTAGCCCCTGTTCTGTATACTATACATTATAGGTAGATGACCTGTGACTGTCTGGTGTAGGTCATGTTGGCACCTCTCCCTCAGTCCTCAGTTAGCCCCTGTTCTGTATACTGTACATTATAGGTAGGTGACCTGTGACTGTCTGGTGTAGGTCATGTTGGCTCCTCTCCCTCAGTCCTCAGTTAGCCCCTGTTCTGTATACTATACATTATAGGTAGGTGACCTGTGACTGTCTGGTGTAGGTCATGTAGGCACCTCACCCTCAGTCCTCAGTTAGCTCCTGTTCTGTATACTGTACATTATAGGTAGGTGACCTGAGACTGCCTGGTGTAGGCCATGTTGGCTCCTCACCCTCAGTCCTCCGTTAGCCCCTGTTCTGTATACTGTACATTATAGGTAGGTGTAATGTGACTGTCTGGTGTAGGTCATGTTGGCACCTCGCCCTCAGTCCTCAGTTAGCCCCTGTTCTGTATACTGTACATTATAGGTAGGTGACCTGTGGCTGTCTGGTGTAGGTCATGTTGGCACCTCACCCTCAGTCCTCAGTTAGCCCCTATTCTGTATACTGTACATTATAGGTAGGTGACCTGTGGCTGTCTGGTGTAGGTCATGTTGGCACCTCACCCTCAGTCCTCAGTTAGCCCCTGTTCTGTATACTGTACATTATAGGTAGGTGTAATGTGACTGTCTGGTGTAGGTCATGTTGGCACCTCGCCCTCAGTCCTCAGTTAGCCCCTATTCTGTATACTGTACATTATAGGTAGGTGACCTGTGACTGTCTGGTGTAGGTCATGTTGGCACCTCTCCCTCAGTCCTCAGTTAGCCCCTATTCTGTATACTGTACATTATAGGTAGGTGACCTGTGGCTGTGTGCTGAAGGTCCTGTTGACGCCCAATCTTCAGTTCTGAGTAAGCTCCTGTTCTGTATACTAAGTGACCTCTGGCTCTCTGGAGCAAATGCATTTTACCATCTTCGAGGCAGAATGATTCATGAGAACTGACCTACCGATCTCAGTGTTCCTAGACTAACAGTTTGGGGGGATAATCATGTAACCTCCACAATCCCTCCTAGAACCTTTAATCAAAGTGGGAAACGTTCTCAACTATTATGAAGAATCGGCTCTTCCCACCCATCTTTCTACAATTAGAATTAATCCCCCAGACGTATATAGAGACAGGTACAGCGGTCATTGACACAGAGCCCCCTGCTGGCGGTATTGTAAATAGCCAGACACCAGGAGACACATTCGTTAGTCTCCCGGACATACCGGGAGAGTAGGCAAGTATTATTATTATTATTATTATTATTATTATCTTTGACTTATAAAGCTTCACAAAGGGTCCGTAGCGCCGTACATTACATATACAGAAAACAGAACCAAGACACAACATGATACAAAAATATATACAAACACAGGTGACAGGGTAAAGCAAATCAGATTATATCTGACAGATAGTGAAAGGGATGGTAGAAATCAGCAGGAAGAAGGCCGAAGCTTAAGAAAACAGGGAAAACAGGGCTAGCGAAGCAGCCAAGAGGTACAGGGGGTGATGGAATAGTAGAAGGAGAACACAAGGAAAGAGGGCCCTGCTCCTGAGAGCTTACATCCTAAAGCAAAGGGGGAGACACATAAAGGGTGGTACTAACTAGGGGAGAGAGCCAGGACAAGAAAGTTGGGAGGACTGATAGACTTGAATAAAGAAATGAGTCTTAAGGGCACGCTTGAAGCCTATGAGAGTAGATGCTAACCTGATGGAACGTGGAAGATCGTTCCACAGCAGAGGAGCAGCCCGGGCAAAGTCCTGGAGACAAGAGTAAGAGGAGGTGATCAGTGAAGTAGTGAGGCGGTGGTCACAGGCAGAGCGGAGGGGGTGGGTAGGAGTGTAGGTAGAGAGGAGATTGGAGATGTAGGGAGGAGAAGATATGATATTATATCTTGCTGGGCATTATTACTGATCATGTGACTTCATGCTGGGCATTATTACTGATCATGTGACATCATGCTGGGCATTATTACTGATCATGTGACATCATGCTGGGCATTATTACTGATCATGTGACATCATGCTGGGCATTATTACTGATCATGTGACATCATGCTGGGCATTATTACTGATCATGTGACATCATGCTGGGCATTATTACTGACAATGTGACAAATAATATAAATCTACGAATATGTGAAATATTCCTGTTTGTGACATGTGTGATCACCAGAAAACAAAGTAATTACAAGGAAGAAAATTTAACTTTGATAAATGTGTTTCCTACACAGAAACAGTAAAGACAAAATTATTTTTTTCTGAGAAACCTGAGGAGTTGTCACACACTTATCATTATCTAACATTAATAACACATTTAACCCAACACATAGAGAAAATATTTATTTCTTGAATTAGTGTAAGGTCCAGAGTCAGAACTAGCAAACAGTGGGCCCCGATGCAGGGAGGAGAGAACCGGGGCCCCCGACCCTCTGCATCTGCCATGTAGCGGGCCCCATTATCTCCATGGGCCCCGATGGAGGGAGGTGGGTAGGAAAGAACCGGGGCCCCCGACCCTCTGCATCTGCCATGTAGCGGGCCCCATTATCTCCATGGGCCCCGATGGAGGGAGGTGGGAAGGAAAGAACCGGGGCCCCCGACCCTCTGCATCTGCCATGTAGCGGGCCCCATTATCTCCATGGACCCCTGTGCACTGCACCTGCGGCACCAATGGTAGTTCCGCCAGTGGTAAGGGTACCATATACTAAGATTTAGCTGGTAAATAGGGGGCATTATGTGTAACCCCACTCCCTACAGTCTCCGTTCACTAACTGATCTATTATCTGTTCATGGTCCTCTTAAGATGCAATTATGTGTACATTAGTTTTGTGCTAATTTAAAGGTTTTAAGAACAATTGTTGATCCCTGGAAACATGGGTTCTGGGGATCACGTCCCCCACAATAATCAACAATCATGTTACATACACCTAAAGAACATTTCCAGAATACACACATATCTCACACAAGACAACGCAAAAACCTTAATTCATGCACTCATCATCTCCCACATCGACTATTGCAATTCCCTCCTTACTGGTCTCCCCAAAGTCAGACTTGAACCCCTACAATCTATTTTGCACGCAGCGGCTAGATTGATTTTCCTTGCAAACCGTTCTTCCTCTGCTGAGCCACTCTGTCAGTCTCTACATTGGCTGCCTGTATTTCAACGAATCTAATATAAAATTCTTCTACTAACATACAAGGCCGTCAACAAAATTGCATCAACATACATCTCCTCACTTGTCTCAAAATATCTCCCAACTCGACACCTCCGTTCTGCACAAGATCTACGTCTCTCCTCCACTCTCATCACATCCTCCCATTCTCGGTTACAGGACTTTTTCGGGCTGCACCCACTTTGTGGAATTCCCTCCCACGCACAGTAAGACTTTCCTCTGGTCTTACTGTGGTCTTAGGGTTGTCTTACCTCTCTGTCTGTATGTATTACCCAGTATTGTTTTATTAATGTTTGTTCCCAATTGTAAAGCGCTACGGAATTTGCTGGCGCTATATAAATAAATGATGATAATGATGATAATGAATAGAAGAGTTCATTCATTTAGTTCTGTGGTGCGGTTGGGGAGAAATGGAAACACTAAAAGGCAAATTCCATGCAAAGAAATGTTGTGGCCAAAAGTCTTGTTCAGTCGTAGGATTGGGGCGTTAGCAGCAGCTCTGCATGCCACCTGCTGGTGTGAAGGAGTACTACAGGAGATTTATTGGGAGGATCAACAATAGCAATGTTTCCTCTATGTAAGGACAGATCTCTTTGTGGTCAGATTATATGGCGCTATTGAAGTTCTCAGAGGAATCCGGGACATGCCTGGATAATCATGGGATAGCCCGTGTGACTCACACTGGGGGGATGTCCGCAGGGATAACAAAGGAAGACTCTTACTGTACAAAATAACAGGACATCGCCCAAAAAACAGCCCAGAGCGTGAGAGGAAGGTCTGAGACATTTCAGCGTTAACCCTTCAACAACAGGATCATTGTGGGAACAGTACAGTTTGTTATCCTAACGCCAATCTCACAGGTCAATAAGCTGGGAATTCAGAACCCTCCTCTTCTCAGAACCCACAATCTCTTGTTCACCTCATCACTGGACCCCCTTCTCTCAAACTGAAGAGGACGAGTGTCACTATTCCCCATGTGCTGTGATTTTGTCCTGTACTCTCATCAGATGAAATTATATTTATGGTTACATGAGGGGCACACAAACATCTAAACTGGAGCAATCTAATCAGAAAGTGTCGGCTCTTTTATATTGTTGAAACATGGAACTTGTGTGTAACATAGTAATGCAATAGCCTCATGTTAAGTGTTAACATCTTCACTATCTTCAAGTGGGTGTTCAGTGTAATAGTGTCTTGTAAGAGATACAGCTCTGTTCCTGTGAGACCCCTATACCTGCTGTATTCCTGTGTCCTACAGATAAGGACTAACACTCTCATCCATCCCCTGGCTGTCCTGTGAGACACCTATACCTGCTGTATTCCTGTGTCCTACAGATAAGGACTAACACTCTCATCCATCCCCTGGCTGTCCTGTGAGACCCCCTATACCTGCTGTATTCCTGTGTCCTACAGATAAGGACTAACACTCTCATCCATCCCCCGGCTGTCCTGTGAGACCCCTATACCTGCTGTATTCCTGTGTCCTACAGATAAGGACTAACACTGTCACCCATCCCCCTTCTGTCCTGTGAGACCCCTATACCTGCTGTATTCCTGTGTCCTACAGATAAGGACTAACACTCTCATCCATCCCCCAGCTGTCCTGTGAGACCCCTATATCTGCTGTATTCCTGTGTCCTACAGATAAGGACTAACACTCTCATCCATCCCCCTTCTGTCCTGTGAGACCCCTATACCTGCTGTATTCCTGTGTCCTACAGATAAGGACTAACACTCTCATCCATCCCCCGGCTGTCCTGTGAGACCCCTATATCTGCTGTATTCATGTGTCCTACAGATAAGGACAAGACTCTCATCCATCCCCCGGCTGTCCTGTGAGACCCCTATACCTGCTGTATTCCTGTGTCCTACAGATAAGGACTAACACTGTCATCCATCCCCCGGCTGTCCTGTGAGACCCCTATACCTGCTGTTTCCTGTGTCCTACAGATAAGGACTAACATTCTCATCCATCCCCCTTCTGTCCTGTGAGATCCCTATACCTGCTGTGTTCCTGTGTTCTACAGATAAGGACTAACACTGTCATCCATCCCCCAGCTGTCCTGTGAGACCCCTATACCTGCTGTATTCCTGTGTCCTACAGATAAGGACTAACACTCTCATCCATCCCCCGGCTGTCCTGTGAGACCCCTATACCTGCTGTATTACTGTGTCCTACAGATAAGGACTAACACTGTCATCCATCCTCCGCCTGTCCTGTGAGACCCCTATACCTGCTGTATTCCTGTGTCCTACAGATAAGGACTAACACTCTCATCCACCCCCCGGCTGTCCTGTGAGACCCCTATACCTGCTGTATTCCTGTGTCCTACAGATAAGGACTAACACTCTCATCCATCCCCCGGCTGTGCTGCGTTGGGCCCATCGTCTCTCTGTCATCACTCTGCAGACCTGATCCATAGTAAGTAATCAGGAGACACCAGTCACAGTCACCAGTAAAGATGCGCTGCAGCAGCTACCTACTACACCCAGAAGTGCACCCTTCCAGGTGTCAGTGATATCAGCGAATTCTCTTCTACAACTATTTGACACAGTTGGTGAGTATTTGGTTTGACCAAGTGGCACCACTGGGAGTGGTCAGTAATGGCAGATTGTTGACTGTAAGAAGGACCCCAAACAATCTGTAAGCCCCTGCCAGGATGGCAAAGTAAGCCCAATAGTCAGACTAAAAATTCTGGCCCGCTACTTGAAAGAAGGTATATCTCTGTGTGTGTCTGTGTGTGCAGACTGGATGACCATAATTCAGCAATGTATTTTCTAGGCCTGCTGAATGTATCCAGTGATCAGATGTACATGTTATGGGGGAATGTTTCTGTGTGTGTGGGGGGAGGTTAGAGCTGACATAAACCACCAAGCAAGGAATCGTTTCACATGATTTCTGGCTCCACCATCTCTGGATAAATAAATCCAGTGACTCCAGCCTGTTCCATCTTCATGACAGAAGAACGTTACATAGAAAGCACTGCAGAGAACATTTGGAAAACATGTAACACATAAATGGTATATTGTATGTAAACAGTGTGTGGGTATGAGCAGATGTGAAGGTCATGATACAATGAAAGGGGGACATCTAGTGGTCACAATGGAGCATTGCACTCTGCTCTAGGACAATACATTATTTCTCAGACTTTTTGTATCATTAAACCCCTTATGGGTGGTAAAGATTTACCAAATACTGTTTACCCTTTATATAATCACAGGGATGGAAAGTCAGCAAACCACAATTACAACTGAACCCTACGCGTTTCAGCTGATACAAGTCTTGGGCAGACTGATTCCCTCCCCAGTGATTCTACACAGAGTGGACTCGGAGTGAACACAAATGAACCTTGGAAAAGAATACACAAGAATTGTGTCCTGCAGCCTCTATCTCCTATTGAGCATATAGTGACTAGAGATATAGACTATAATAAAGTTTCCTGTTTAATCTTATCCAGAACGTGATCCATTTGGGACATATCAAGATACAATGAAAATAATAAAACGACAAAGGACACTAGAAGGAAAGAAATCACCAGAGAGCTGCTCATTCTTATATTCAGCTGAGCACAGACACAAAGGGAGGAGCACAGACTGAGATTATTATAAATCACACACAGGAATCTGAATGGATTAATACATTTCATCACCTCCTCTGTATAAATATTGATTCAAGAGTTTAATGTGGTACTGGAATAACATGGGGGACATCTTTTAGCACCAAATTGTTTATTAAACCAAGGAAGTGGTCAGGTCAGAGTTCTGTAAGACACAAGCAGAGAAGGGCAGGACAATAATGATACATTTGGAAAAGGTGAAGGGAAAAAAGAAAAGAAGATGTATTAATGGGGCACGCTCGGATTTTCTAAATAATAAGTTAATTATCCTTTATTTGTTCTTTTTAAAATATTATGAATCATGCTTCCGATCTTGCAACAAAAATTGTAAACAGTACATTGGGTTCTGGAAAATGAAGCAAGTTCATGAAAAGCCATCTTATAGGTTCTACATGTTTATTATCCTTTGGTGTTAAGGCGACTATTTAACAAGCTCCTAATACCCCACAATTTTAAGTATCCCCTTTATTTATAACTAAAGGATTGCAGTAGATATTGGAGATATCTGCTGTATTCCCACTGTCCTCATAGGTTTCTATGGGGATAGCTATTGTGTGTGATTAAACAAGTTCTGAAAATCAAACATTTGCCCTTAGGCGCCATTGAAGCCTATGGGGAGAACATTGCGGTAGAGGGATCTTCGGCCCGGTCACCGCGTCTTACCTGCCCCCCCTCCGGTCACCACCTTGTGATAGTGACCATAGAGGACATAGATGAGGGTTACACTTGTGTGTTCGCAGGTACAGACGCTTACCGTGACTGCTGTAAGAACACTGTTAGTAAATGCTCAGGTCTCTCATTCCTTATCATTGTGATAGAGAAGGAAAATGCTTGTGTATAAAACGTGGTGATTGTTAAATATGCCCTAATTGCCTTAGGAATCATTATGGATCCCATATTCTCTGGTTACTGCGGATCTGATCAGCGTTACCACTTGTAATTCGTATCATCTCAATAAAAGACCATACATATTTTAAGTGTGAAATCCTAACACCAATAATAATTGATCTAGTGAATTGTATGAGAAAGTGCCAAGTGCAAAAATAATCATATTACAACTAATAAAGCATAAGTGTGAGCTGTAATGGTATTAATGTATAACCAAACATCCTAGTGTGTAGAGGTAATTAACACATATAGTCCAGGTGATCCAATAAGTGCAGGAGTCTTAGTAGTGACAATCATATCAATTAATTTACTGCTGTGATTATATACTGATATTCTTCTTCTTATTGTAGTGATGCGAACAACTAAATATGCTGATTTGAATTATATACTGTAATTATTTGTATATAATTGTGCTATAAAAATATTCAAAATGTTCTACAACCCAATCCTTTGTTTAGTGCTTTATTATTCTTACTTTCATATGTACATTCAGTGTTAGTCATATTTCCTATGATGAAAATGCTGACAGCGGATATATTCACTATCGCTGTTTCTAACGTTAGGTATTTCCTACCTGTCAATATTTTATGTGCTGACATTTTGCTGTCGCTGTTATTTGTGTCGCCATTTTTATCATAGAAATTTCGTACCTCTCCCCATACATAATAGTGGCCCTATATTGTTAACTATTCATCAATATTATAAGTAATATAATTGTATTGGTGATTGTATTGATCAGCAATTGTTATCCCTTCATGTTCTGATCATAATAAAGCATCTAATGTTACTTATCATAAAAATGTTGCATCTAAATATTAAATTATGATTTAAAGTACACTTATATTGGTTAGATCTCAGTGGTACTATATAAGAACACAGATATTTTGTTATCATACTCACTTATCATAAAATGTGACAAACTGATGCTCCCTCACTATATTTATTATAGGCACAATCCGTAGGAACACTTAAATAGTGTATATGATATAATGGTCCGACTACTATATTGTATCGATAGTATTTAAATTTCAAGGGAACAATGATATATGGTATTTCCTATTTCACTATTCCATTGTTTAACATATATCAAATAGTTCACCTACAATTTGTTACGAGCCGCAGCGGTACGCCGTATCCTGGCGTGAGGTAGCAGTCAAGCACGTGCATTAGTTACAATACACTGTTATCTTTGTGGCATAGAGTAGGAGGGTGTAGGGATATCCTCCAACTCCAGGGGGAGCTCTCACATAATTCTATTTGTCATTTATATTTTCATACATGTTACTGGTTGTGATATGACCTATGCTAGTTCTGAGCTAGTAATTAATTAGCAGCCTCCTGAGGCTGATTGTCAGCCCTGTCCACCTCCGTTCTGATTTGTCCATCATAGTATTTAAGGTAGTGAGGACTGGGCCTCACTGCTGGTTATAGTTCCTGCTCTGTGCATACTTACCTGGTCCCTGCTCTGTTCCTCTTTTCTGCCTTTGGATTGATCTTGCTGTGTATGACCTTGGACCATGTACTGGACACTGCTATATTGTCTGTGACCTTGATCTCTGCCTGTTACCTGGATTTGTTGTTTGCCGCCAGCCCTGACCTTTTGCCTGGACTACACCACCGCTGTCTGCTGTACTCCTTGACCTTGGCCTGTTTGGACTTTGCTATTCTTCCACCTGGCCCTCGCCTGGCGCTGCGGTAGGGTTATTAACTTGTACTACTTTGAGCATAAGACCTGGGAGCATCCGAGTACCTGTGAGCACGTTCAGCTCTACGGGAAAGGCGAAGACCTCTGTGACCTGTTCTACAAGTTTATGACACTTGCCGTCAGCCATAACACATTTACAGGTAAACCACATAATTATAATGGTCCATCCTCCCGATCATTAGCTTATTTTTATCATCTCTCATTGGAGGTCTCCACCTTTGATGCTTAGGTTAACTTGTTCCATTGCGACAGCCCTCAGTAATTTAGGATTACTCTCATGAGATGTCAAGAAATGCGTCTCCACTGTAGTAAGTGGATTAAAATGTATTTATTCTCTCGCAGCATTTCTAATGTTACCCACATGTTCATCATGTTTTTTTAAAGGGTCTACTGGTCATATTGAGATTGAGATTACATGGGTATGTAAGACAATATATCACGCCCAAACAATTTCAGTTTAGGAATTTGTTAATTTTGCAGATTTTGGAGTATTTATCTTTATATTTTTTGCTTTGAATAGTAAATTGACGCACTTTACAAGCACCACAAGTCAAGAAGCATTTTGCTTTCTTCTAACTATCATGCAGGGTTACTCTTAGATCCTCATCGGATAAAAGCCCTGTGGCTGGATCACTTATAAATAACTTACTGTATAAATTTATTTAAATTAATAGCGCAGTGCGCTAATTTATATCACTGCAAATGTACTAACCTTTTTATTTTGGTATGTGTTTTGGATGGAAATGTATGGACTTCTAAAACAGTATGTCATGTTTGGGTTTAGCAACTTTTATAGAGGATATCTCAGCAAGGTATATATGTGGAGGAGATGTGTTTTTGCAACTGTCTGGAGACAGGTAATCTTATGTTAATTAGACCTTTTCTTCGCTGAGTAACCAACACGTCTTTTGAGCGTGAAAGCACAGGGGAGTAATTATACTTGCTTGTATACTTTCTATGCAAGTGAGCACAGATTAATGTGAATTTTGCAAATTAAATTGCGTTCAAAGCAAGGTTAGAGAAATGTTATATCCTGATGGTAAACATTCAATATAAAACCTCAGACATGGCGTCGCTAGCAGCAATGTAAAAATGTGTTAAACCCCTCCATATCCCCTTTGTCTTATTCTATTTATTAATTCATCAGATCTCTTTTTGAATACATCTTTATTGGAACAGTGCACTTATACTTCAATAGTTCTCCTTTAAGGATCCCCTTTATGACAGGAGGAAAGTGTGCACTGGAATGGTGTATTATTATTATTATTATTATTAATTTTTATTTATAAGGCACCACAAGGTGTCCGTAGCGCTGTACAGGGACAAACAAATTACAATACAATGGGAGACAGCACAGTACAGTAAACAGTAAGCACAGTAACTCAATAAGCTCAACGCACAGCTAGAGAGGTCGGGGAAGGTGGAGGGAGGATCCGCAAACGACGGAGCCCAAGAAGGAGGGCACGGAAGACAGGGAGACCCCCAGGGGGGAGGAGGGAGCAAGAGTGGATGTGGGGTGGAGGACCCTCGAGGAGGAGGGCTAAGTAGCTGGAGAGCAGAGTTAGAAGTGGTAGAAAGAGGAGGAGAGATGGCCCTGTTTAGAGGAGCGTACTATCTAAGGGGAGGGGTGGACAGACAGAGAAACGAAGGGGAGAGAGGGAGACGGAGGCAGAATATAAGGTAGGAAGTTAAGTGGGAGACTGAAAGGCTTTAAGAAAAAGGTGGGTTTTTAGGGCCCGTTTGAAACTGGACAGATTAGGGGAAGTTCTGATGGAGGGAGGGAGCTTGTTCCAGTGGAGGGGAGCAGCGCGGGTGAAGTCTTGGATACGCGCGTGGGAGGAGGTTATAAGGGGGGAAGAGAGGCGACGGTCAGGCAGAACAGAGAGGGCCGGATGGAGCATGAATAGAGAGGAGGGTGGAGATGTAGGGTACAGTGGAGTTGGCGAGGGCCTTGTAGGTGAGTGTGAGGAGCTTAAAGAGGATTCTGAAGGGGAATGGGAGCCAGTGAAGGGGTTGGTAGAAGGGGGAGACAGAAGAGGAGCGGCGAGAAAGGAAAATAAGCCTAGCGGCAGCGTTAAGAACAGATTAAAGGGGAGCGAGATGAGAGTGGGGGAGGCCAGTGAGGAGGAGGTTGCAGTAGTCCAGGCGGGAGATGATCAGAGAGAGAATAATGCATTTGGTGGCATCTTGGGAGAGGAAGGGCCGGATGCGAGCGATGTTACGCAGCTGGAAGCGGCAGGATTTAGCAAGAGAGAGGATGTGGGAGCCAAAGGAGAGAGAGGAGTCGAGGATGACACCGAGGCAGCGAAGTTGGGGGACAGGGGAGATAGAGGTGTTGTCGACCGTGATGGAGAGGTCAGAAGGGGATGAGGTATGAGAGGGAGGAAAAACTATGAGATCCTTATAACCTTATAACATCCCTTATATACGCAGATACGGAGCAGCCAGCACCTGACATAGACTCGTTACTACAAAGAACAGAGGAATTATGGGTCTGCATCACGCAATGCGCTGAGAGCTCTGCATGACATCAGATGCTCCCACCACCCTTAGGAGAACAAATGACTCAATTAGGGGGTATGCTACCGGAGCAGGGGGCCAACAGTAACAGATTCTGGGGGTAGCTACTCTTACACATCCTGGCATGGGTAACTATCCATATTCTTTACCAGGTGGACTGTATCCTGCAGGGCACAGAATACGGCATATTAGTCCAATCATGTTCTGACCGAATGCCTCCGGAGGTGGGGAGTCTGGTGACGGGCCAACAATGGGCTCCATTCTACCATAATAACCTCATGAGACCTGATGCCAATTGCATGTGCTGAGGCAGAAAACTACTTCTAGACCAGATGTAAGAAAAACACTAGATTAGGAAACCAGTCAGTAAATACAGTCCCCCCCCCACCATCATCATTGTGCATGGCTCTGCTAAGAAATCCTGCCAGACCTGTGGCTCTCCAGGTGTAGTGAAGCTATAAGGCCCCCTCCCCCCAGCATGCTTTGCCAGTAGATAGCCATCATCATAGTATGCTGGGATTTGTAGTGCTAGGGTAACCTCACTATACCAGAAGGGAAGGTAGGAGTACACCGACAGCTGCACACTGGACTCTATACACTGCAGGTCTCCATCAGAGGGTAAGTGTTGCCCGTCCAGGCTAGAGAATGGTCAGCCTAGTGTATACACACGCACCAGGCTTTACAGCTAAACATACCCCTCACTTTGCTGAAAACGGAGCATAGTTAATGTGATAGGTGGGGGCATAATATCCAGCATTTTAGAGAGCCAGGAATCCTTCATCTCCACATGTAACTTATATTCTAGACCAACGAGCTAGGAGTCCTGTAACAGCATATCATCCTGTTTGTACTGTGCTACAGCCTGAGTGTTGTATTTTACATCTTCCCCGGTCAGTAGTTATTCCTTGGTCGATGCACAACTCAGGTAATATCCAACATTTATTTTTAACTGGGTCAGTTTTTAATGTCCATCTAACTCCCGAATCTCCAAGGTAAATAAGTGGGATTTGTTAGCAGACAAGAACACAATGTTCCTCATGACCTATCTATGGCTTCCCTTCCTCTCAGATAATCAGTACGACTACATACAATCATTCTTTATTAAAATGCAAACAAGAGGTGTAAAATGCTTTTGGTAGCAGCTAGTTTTCTAAATATATCAGTACTGAGATTACCCTCAATAGTTTTCTGAATTGTTAAATCAAGGAAGTTTATCAGTGTTGTGCTAATTTCAAAGGTCAATTTGAGAAGTTGTTCTTGTTTAATATCTCTGTGAATTCATGGTACAAGATCTCTTCTCTGTCCCAGAGGATCATGATTTCTCCAATGTATCTTAGCCATAAGGTTATATGGCTAGTGTATCTCTCATAGACATTGCTAAAAACAGATTCTTTTTTCCACAACCCAAAGAAAAGATTTGCATAGGCAGGTGCACAAGATGTCCCCATTGCAGTTCCCCTGATTTATATGTAAAAATCTTTCCTCGAAGACAAAATATTTTTTCGTTAGAACAAAGTTTAAGATTGTTATGATGAAATCAATGAAATTATTTTTGGGTCCCATATCAAAATATTATGTAACTGGATGTTCTCCCAGTTCATGTTCTATATTCGTATAAAGGGATTCTACATTATACAATGCCATCATTGCTAGCCGTTTCCCTTGTATTTTTGATAAGACATCGAGGCTGTCTCTGGTGTATGATTGTAGGCTAGTCACGAATGTAAGATGTAAATTAACAAATCTGCTCGCATTTTCCATCAATCCCCCCACCCCATAGACTATTGTCCTCTGTGGTGCATATAACTTTATAATATTGATTAATTGGCAATAATATAGGGCCACTCTTATTGTTATGTAAGTGCATATGGAAATAACAATAATAGAACACTAGATACAAGATTACATTGTAGCACTTTTTGAATATTTTTTATAGCACGATTATATACAAATAATTACAGTATATAATTCAAACAGCACAAAGGGCTAATAATTGCTGATCAGCACACCAATACAGTCATATAACTTTCTAATATTGATAAATAAAATATAATATAGGGTCAGAAATACAGTGACTAATACACTATATATAGCCATCAAAACGCTTCCTTGGCTTGATACAGTTCAAAGTAGCGAATGGCGTGTTGGTGTTTTTGCTTTGTTTGTCTGTTGGCTCCTTAACTCTACATACTGGGATCAGTAGTATTATTTCAAACTTAGAATCTTACAATGAAGGGTTAGGGAGCAGATACAAAGTCAGTAGCTCAGAGCCTCAAATTGCTACAGTTAAGGGCAGTAGAGATTGAATGTAAAGTTACATCAGAGTGTGATGTTTGTGATATGATGCATAACCCTAGATGTATCCTAACCACAACAAGAGTGTATGTGTTACTGAATCTAATGGGACTTAGTTCATATATAGGAGTGTAAACAATCTAATACTCTATACTTCCCATTACAACCAATTAGGCAGACTAAAATTGATTCCTTATATTTAAATAAGGGTGCATTGATATAACCAGTAGTCTTAAAAAATGCATGTGAATGCAACACAGAACCGTGATACTGTAGTTAGTCAGCCAATTAGGGAAAGAGACTATATCTGATTATTGTTACTGGATTATAATCATCTTTGTGCAAGTGTAACATTATAAATAACTGCAATTTGTAATAATATAATAGCTGATTCTTGTTATCAGATCAGACACATGGATATGTAACTATTTCTGTGCACAATGTAACAATATAGATCACAGTGCATCAGTTTTTGACTGCAATTTAAATCCCTTTATTTTATAGCCCCATTATTAGTTCACCATTTTTTTTTATATAATTCACTACTGATTTTGGAACCAAGATTCATAAATATTTTAAAGAGAACAAATAAAGACGAATTGAATTCATTATATAGAACATCCCAGCGTGGCCAACAATACACATTCTTTTCTTTTTAAAGGATCTTGTATGTTTATATGTGTTTGTGTGCAGCTCCCAAAGTATAGAATAGTGAGTTACTCTGGGTGGATATGATTATTTTTGACAATTCTGGTGGATGTTCATTACTTGGTGTAATTGCGACCAGTTGTTACATTTGGATAAGTGTCAGACTCAGGGCTCGCAGACAAGGACAGGTTATGTAGGGTGACATTGGGGGTATCTGCCATAGTAATTAGGAACTGAATCCCTACCCCCCCTACATTGCCTGAGAGGGACGAGGTAGGTGGTGTCTCCGCAGCTTGGAATACTGGGTTAATGAGATAACGAAGGTTAATGCCTCAGATACAACGGAGAGAGTGCCCGGTTACGGGTTCTTCTTTCTATGGGAATGACTGTTCTCTCTGTGAAATATATACTCTGAGAGTAAGTCATCCCTCCTTCATCATCATCATCATCATCATCATCATTTATTTATATAGCGCCAACATATTCCGTAGCGCTTTACAATTGGGGACAAACGTAATAAACTAATAAACAAACTGGGTAAAACAGACAAAGAGGTGAGAAGGTTCTGCTCGCAAGCTTACAATCTATGGGACAATGGGAGATTGACACATGAGGTTAAGTATACATTTTGCATCTTGGCCCAGCCAGACTGCAAAGGTAGGGTGACTCATAAGCTAAATGATCCTGTCACACAACAATGTTGGTCCGGGGGTAGTTGTCTTGTGTGAAATTGTGTAACAGGCTAAAGGTAGTGAGGTTAAGATGGTGGTTGAGGAATATTATAAGCTTGTCTGAATAGGTAGGTTTTCAGAGAAGGCTTGAAAGTTTGTAGAACAGAGGAGAGTCTTATTGTGCGAGGGAGAGAGTTCCATAGAGTGGGTGCAGCCCGAAAAAAGTCCTGTAACCGGGAATGGGAGGATGTAATGAGGGTGGATGAGAGACGCAGATCTTTTGCAGAACGGAGTTGCCGAGTTGGGAGATATTTTGAGACAAGAGAGGAGATGTATGTTGGTGCAGCTTTGTTGATGGCCTTGTAGGTTAGTAAAAGTATTTTATATTGGATTCGGTAGAAGACAGGCAGCCAGTGTAGAGACATACAGAGTGATTCAACAGAGGAATAGCTATTTGCAAGGAAAATCAGTCTTGCCGAAGCATGCAAAATATATTTTAGGGGTTTGAGTCTGTTTTTGGGAAGACCAGTAAGGAGGGAATTGCAATAGTCAATGCGGGAGATGATTAGTGCATAAATTAAGGTTTTAGCAGTGTCTTGTGTGAGATATGTGCGGATTCTGGAAATGTTCTTTAGATGTATATAACATGATTTAGATATAGTCAATGTGGAGAACAAAGGATAGGCGTGAATCAAGGATTACACCTAGGCAGCGAGCTTGTGGGGTGAGATTTATGGTCATGTTATCAACAGAGATAGAAATGTCAGGTATGCTCTTGTTGGCGGGTGGGAATATTATTAACTCTGTTTTAGAAAGATTAAGTTTGAGTTGACGAGAGGACATCCAAGATGAAATGGCAGAAAGACAGTCAGTTACACGGGACAACACAGATGTCGAGATATCAGGAGAGGATAGATAGATTTGGGTATCATCCGCATAGAGATGATACTGAAAGCCAAAGGAACTTATTAGATTTCCAAGAGAAGCGGTGTAGATAGAGAACAGCAGAGGACCTAGCACTGAGCCTTGTGGTACTCCAACGGATAGGGGAAGCGGAGCAGAGGTGGCTCCAGAGAAATTAACAGTGAAAGAGCGATTAGAGAGGTAAGATGAGAACCAGGATAGAACTGTGTCTTGAAGACCTAGGGATTGCAGCGTTTGTATGAGGAGAGAGTGGTCAACGGTGTCAAATGCAGCCGAGAGATCAAGGAGAATTAGGAGAGAGTAATGGCGTTCAGTCTTAGCAGTGATCAGATCATTAACAACCTTGGTCAGCGCAGTCTCTGTGGAGTGTTGAGAACGAAAGCCTGACTGAAGAGGATCCAACAGGTTGTTTGCGGAAAGAAAGCGTGTGAGGCCTTCTAAATATAACATATATCCTTATCATAGCATTGCTTTATGTCACATACACATATAGCCTAATCCCAGACCACCCACAAAGAGATAAACCCTCATGATATCTGTACCCCAAAATGTTCCCCAAATCTGACCTTATGGCTCTCTATGTACAGTAATACAGCTGCTCATCACCCATCTTGAAATAATCTAGATGTGTCTTTGGCTGCTCCCCGTCTGCCTGGCACAGACATACAGGCCTGGCACAGACATACAGACCTGGCACAGACATACAGGCCTGGCACAGACTCTGCCCTCCCACACATCCTCTTACATTCAGAAGAGATCCGACCCTTCAGACGTTCCATAAATGTGACTCATCAAGGAGACTGAAGTGTTCCCTCTACAAGGAAGAGACTCTGATCCCACTTCTAGTTTAAGTCATACAACCAGAATAATCCCCTGCAATAAATAATTACATATCAATTGTCCTCATTCATCATTATTACCATCTTCATCATAGACTGTAAGCCTGCGAGCCGAGCAGGGGCGGGCTGGCCCGGGGGACAGCGGCACCCCGGGTCGCTCAGTCTTACCACTGATAGGGCCGGCCGGCCGCCCCCCGGATAAATTATCTCCTCTTTTTACCATGACACGGGATGCGGCCGCGACAGCGCACAGGCGGCCGCATCACGTGACACGCAATGCGGCCGCGACATCAATGACGTGGCCGCATTGTGTGTCACGTGATGCGGCCACTTGTGCGCCCCCCGGGCTGCATGTTGCCAGCCCGCGCCTGGAGCTGAGCCCTCTTACCTCTCTGTCTGACTGTATTACCCAGTATTGTTTTATTTCTGTGTTTCTCCCAATGGTAAAGCGCTACTGAATATGCTGGTGGTATATTAATAAATAAATGATAAATGATGATGATGACTATAGTGGTTGTAAAGACTTATAACATTATATGCTGCTACTTTTACTGCCCCGGGAAATGGAGTTAATATCAGGCTTTCATTCTTCTAGTTCTAAATTTCCATTTCAGTCTCGTCTCCTGTTAGCGATGCCTGGCCAGATCGGGGTATACACCGGTGGGTTTACATGTGAGCGCTGCCCGCTTTACGCCCACGTCGAGTGGTTTGTGCAAAGAGTAAAAAGTTTGGTAACATCTTCTTTGTAGAGAGATTTTATCAGTTATCAGAGTTCTTCCTGATCTGTGACCCGGAGAGTAATGACATTGCTGAATCTGCCATTAAACCAATGTTGTTACTGATTCTCTTACTGCTTGTTAGTTATTAGATGTCATTAGAGAATGTCAATTCCACAGTGAGATTGTTCAGTTAATAATTTGCAATAAAATCATTCTACTGTTTATTATATGTTATTTACATGTATACAGTTATCTCAGCCGCTTTATCCCTGCCAAGGGCAGGATCTTCTTCCCTTATCCAGTTATTAGGTCATTTCATAAATATCTACCCAATCATCTGAGAGAGTCCGTGAGGGGTTCCCTAGAGAAGTTGCGGCCGGGGTGGATGCGCTGCGCTTGAGAAGAGATTATTTCAATCTATGTGCAGGAAGTGTTCTTATTCTCTATACTGTGCTATATAAACAAATAATGATAATTGTGAGAATTACCCCCCACCAGGTACACTGAGGTACACTGAGGTACACTGAGGTACACGGAGCCACAGGGGCTACCTGCATCTTATTACATACATTATACCTACATACATCACAATGCATAGAAGCATGCAGACATGGTCATGAGGTTCAGTCGTTGTTCAGACCAAACACCCGAATGGGGAAGAAATGTGATCTAAGTGACTCTGACCGTGGGATGATTGTTGGTACCAGACAAGTTGGTTTGAGTTAATCACAGAAACTGCTGATCTCCTGGGATTTTCATACACAACAGTCTGTAGAGTTTACAGAGAATGGAGCACGAAACAAAAAACATCCAAAGAGCGACAGTTCTGTGGGTGAAAACAGCTTTTTAATGGGAGACATCAGAGGAGAATGACCAGACTGGTCCAAGCTGACAGTAACTCAACAATGTGTTACAACAGTGGTATGAAGATCATCTCTGAAGACAACACGTCAGACCTTGAGGAGGGTGGGCTACAGCAGCAGAAGACCACACCAGGCTCCTGTCAGCTAAGAACAGGAACTGAGGCTACAGTGGACACAGGGTCTCCAAAACTGGACAGAAGAAGATTGTAAGAACGTCACCTGGTCTGATGAATCTCGATTTCTGCTGCTACATGCAGATGGTAGGGTCAGAAATTGGTGTAAACAACCTGTGGGTTGTGGTGGAACGAGGGATTCACATTATAAATCTGCAGCCTGGATATGTTAAATCCAAGTCATGAAGAATTCAGGCTGCTCTGGGGACAAAGGAGGGGCCTACCCAGAACTTGAAACGTGTACATAATAAACTGGTCTCTGAGTGCAGGATAATAATTACTGTGTAGAGGGAGATTTAGCAGAAAATGTCACATTCCTGGTGTTTTCAGTGAGATTCTGTTACCTCCGGCTCTATGAGTCACGTTACTCGGATGCCAGTAAAATTCTTGGCATTCTTGGCGCTGTCTGTGGGCAGCAGATATTGGAATCATTGTTTGGGCAGCAGTCAGATTCTGGACACCCACAAACGCTCTATATCACGCCTCACAAAATAGAAAAAGGGGGAGATATGTTCCTCATGTTGTGTTCTGGAATCTGAGATTTTCTAGTGTTATATAACCAGGTACGGAAGGGAGTCGCCTGAAATCCTAGTTATAAACAGAGTACGGAGGGTCTGCAGGAGGTGGGAGAAAAGAACATTGTGCACATGAGTATGGGAGATACAACTGTATCCGACCAAACACAATAACAGCAGGGCTTCACTCTCCCTGTCCGACATCTGGTCCCACATGGAAATCTGGTCATCTCTGGGATGGATGTGAATGAAGAGAAAAGAGGAAATAAACACAGCAAAAGGCAACCACATAGCACAACTGATACAATGTTACACATCACATTGTACATCAACCAGTTATAAAGCTCTCAACCAATCCTCCCCCTACATCTCCAACTTCATCCCTACTCACACTCCTTGACGCCCACTCCGCTCTGTCAACGACCACCACCTCACTAATACACTGATTACTCCTTCCCACTACCGCCTTCAGGACTTTACCCAGGCTGCTCTTCAGCGCCCTATCAGGTTAGCATCTAGCCTCCAAGGCTTCAAGCGTGCCCTTAAAACTCACTACTAAAGAGGTAACCGGCTGTATATCCCACATTGAATAAATTCTAACGTCCGATGACCCATGGGTCAGCCGGTTACCTCTTTAGTAGTGACCGATCAGATGGTTTACTAGTTTTATTGTTGGTCTATGTAGTCGGTTCATCTGACCTTCTATATGTTCAGCTGTATTCCCCGGGCCAGTGTTTTATATTTTATGGTTTATTTTAATAAAGTGTTTATATACATTTTCTAACCCACGGATTGGTTGTGTATTGATTGTGTACATCAGTTATCAGCGCTGTTGTCTGTCGTGTTGCATTTTTTCTTACTTGTGATCTCATTGATCTCTTCAGCTGCAGATACTGTTCTACACTTGGTCTCCATTTCTGTATCATCTCTTCTTGCGCCAGGTTTTTTTCGTTGCTTTTTCATTTATGATTGAATATTATTATCAGAATAAAAATAGATTTTTTTTGCTCATTCTTACCATGATGTGACCGTATCGATCCAGACAGTTTGTCACCAGCTCCCGGCATAAAGACAATGAGACACCACAACCGGTCCAGCTACACGATGCTATAACCACCTATTACA
Source organism: Mixophyes australis (assembly GCA_036250195.1). Lineage (NCBI taxonomy): Eukaryota > Metazoa > Chordata > Amphibia > Anura > Limnodynastidae > Mixophyes > Mixophyes australis. Next base: position 1,884,765 of record JAVHZZ010000005.1, on the reverse strand, counting down.
CCATGACCTCACCACGCTTTCAACAAGATCAATGTCAGGGAATGTTCCTGGGAAATGGAATGAACCCAGACAGTAGTCTCCTCCAAAAAACACCACCTCCGCCTCCTGGAGAGCCCATACAAGTTGCCCAAACTCATTTTCTGAACATAACTATAAACAATCCATCGGTCAGTCTATGTATTGTGGCATAAAGGGACAACAGAGAAAAGCCATCCTAGGGCAAATTAACTATTATTATATTATTAAATTAACTATTATTCTTCCAAAAAGAAAACACTGCCTCAAATGCTGATGTGATATAATCTTCGGAAGCTTTGCTGGATTCAGGGGCTGCCAACAACTTTTTGGATCAAAATTAACAATACCCCCATCTTCCAGCTGACTCAACCAAATACTGTTACAAATTGGGGTCCTTTATATAAAGCCCATATGTCATCCCCCAAATCCCTTATTCCACTGCTTTTCAGGGCGCAGTTCTTGCTGTGCAGGGGAGTAGTCCATTTTCAAAAGAACTTGAATTTAGATCTGGTGGTGTTCAGGCCTCATCCTATACTTTTAATTGGATGTATTTTGCACCTTTTTTTGCACTTATTCAGAGAAACACATTTCTATGTTCACGCAAAGTAATAATGTATTAAAAAGCTTCACAAATATCAAGGGCCTGAGTCATTAAGGAGAGCAGAGCAAAAAGTAAAAGGAGTAACTTTGCACCTTGGCAAAAGCATGTTCCATTGGAGGAGGAGGTACATGCAAAATGTGATGCCAGATTTATAGTTGGAGTAGGACATGTCCTAGATAAACTTAAATAAATTATTAAGTATGTGTGTGCTACATGAAAAAAACAGACAGCATATTCCTTATGTGTAAAATAATAAACTAATTTACACCCCTTGCATTGCAACATGGTTTCTCCAGAAAACTTGAGTAAGAAAACTTACTCAATGTTTTGATTAACTTTCCTTAATGACTCAGTCCCGAAAAATCTAAATGTGATTAATACAATCCAGGGGTCCCATCACTCTCATGACTCATTTTTGCTATAAATGGCTAATCTGTGCTGTATTTCAGGAGAATAGTGGAAATATGTTATTTAATGGTTTAAGTACTTAATTACTTAGTGGTACTAAAGTGGATGGAAGTTGGACTATTGTGTTGTTTACACTTTTGCACAATGAACCTCTTGAAAATGTTCCTCCTCTCTGAACACCGTGCTGGAGGTCTAGGTTGTGATGGTGTCTCCCAAGAGTGAGAGTAGGTGCACGCCTCAATGTACGCTGGGCGGACCTTAGAGGTGCGTTTGTGGAAAACCAACCAAATTATGTATACATGATGGGGACATTGGAGGCCATTGACCACCCTCAGCCCCCTTTACATCCCCAAAAAACACCTCTTTGATGCCGCCCTCACCTGCTGCTGGTACACGTAGCCTTGAAGAGGCATCACCCAGCACTGATACATAAGACAGCAAAGCTTCCTCAAAATGTAACTGCCCCACCTAAATAGATACAGTCAGACATGATTTATGGTGGATATTAAATGCTCTTTCTAAATGAGGCCGTGCGTTTCAGGCCATTCCATGTGGGCTATGTAATGTCCCTGTGGAGTTCCAACACTTTTCAGAGTCTAAAATGCCACTGCCCTGCGGGACAAATCTAGGAGCTGTGACCAGCGGGTGTCTCGTTGTCATCACCTGATTGTAGAGTTTCCTGGTGAAGATAAGTCACCCTTTATAGGTGGGCCAGCATCAATCACTAGCACCACAGATGGTTCACAACGTCTACGTCAGCATACCGCCCAACTGTCCGACTGTCCTCTCGAGTCACGGGACATGCTTCTGGTGTGCACAGCAATTCAATGGTGTTTTTAGGGGAGCAGGTTTGGGTAAGGTAGTGCTTTTGGAAGCACTAGATACAATGCCCATTGTGATGTGGACACGCCCATAAAATGAGACCTTTATTGCCACATGCACCAGAGGTAGGTGTTCATGGCACTAACTCACCGTGGTAGGTAGGACACTAAAATCCTCACTGTCGGTTGGCAGTCCCATGGTGTCGAGACTTTCAAACATCTGGGAGATCAGATAGCACTTATGGGCTAACAGCAAACTGAATATAATTAGCATGAGAAGAGATGGACTCTTTACCAGCCCGAAAAAAAAATAATCTCTTTGGGTTCTCTTTATTAATCTTAATTTTTTCTCCTAAAATACTGCTCCTTCCAGTCTCATTCATGTCTTAAGAGAAGTTATGTGTTTGGGTGGACGTTTGGACAGTCTTTATGACTTGTGTCTCTCTTCTATCACACAGGTAGATAACACTCCAACACGGGGGTGCGCTCAGAAGGTGCAAATCTGTCCCATTCAAAGCTTAGGCCAAGGCCAAATCTGTGCCACCTCCGGGGTGTGTAAGAGGACTGCTGGGAGAAATAGCCGGGAATAACCCGAGAAATACCCGACTTCTGCTCTCTCATCTCCCACAGCCGCCTCGTTCAGCAAGAAACCCTCTGATAAGCCCAAATCCCATCATACAATGAAAACGATGGCACCCCTCAGGTGACGCTTTAATACACCTGTGCTCCCCTCAGTGATGGTGGTGGGGGCTCCCTGCTTCCTCAGGCCACCATGCAGGAATCTCCGTGCTAATTGTCTCACTGGCACATGTTGGCTGTGATTGGACACTACTGTCCTCATCATCAGGCTCCGATTATCCAATAGGCTGACTAGGCAGCAGCTTAGGGCACAAGGCTTTTGGAGCGGTGTAACATTTGTGGCGTGCAAACTGGTGACAGGGAGAGGAATAAACAAACTCATTTCAAATATAAGGAAAACATAGAAGAATAAAGTAATAAGGTTCTAAGATTCTCATGGTAAAGGCTGAACACAATGAGTCATCCTCCGGCAGCCACTGATTAGGAGAGACAAGGATCACAGTCCCCTCTCCCGTCGCTCTCAGTAGCGCTTGTTAATGCTCAGTTCTGCTGTACAGCTCTGATTTTAAAGAAAATGAAATGAGTGATAAAGATTAATTACCACTTTATAAAGCCCCATGGAGCAAAGTTTCAAAAACACAGGAACATAACCGTTGGTGGTGAGTGAGTGAAGCTAGACTTTAAATAAAGGGCTCACCGTGTATGTTTCGTAAACCTTACATCAACCTTATAATTCTAAACCTTTGCATGCAAATAAAAACACGGAGACTTGTATAAGTTATTAAAAATTGCCAGAACTTTTATTATGATTTTAATTTTAACTAGACCTATGTTGGCGGAGAAAGGGCACTGCGAAACAACTCTCAAGCTGACAAACACTATCACGAGTGGACTGGCGCAAACCGCCGTACGTCCACCACCACAGGGAACAAATCCCAACATCACTTTTGCGCTGAGTTGGCGTCAGAGTGACTGCCCCTTTGAAAACTCACTCTGCCCTCCCTCACCGAGTCGAACAGGGACCCTCCTCACCGAAGGGCCAAAAAGGGAGTTACCGGTGCCTCAACGGGGGGCAGTGACCTACGACAACTACCAATGCGCCCACAAATCAGCCGCTGAACGCAGTGCCTTCCTACCGCAACATAACCGGACATACCCTACCAAAGGAGTGGGTGGGTGGGATCTCGTGCTGTGGAATGAACCAGACAGGAAGTGCAGCCTCCTATAACAATCAAGGTCCCTCCCACTGGATTACACATTGGTCGGGCCAACCCATTTTAACACCTTCAGGTCAGTGTTCAGCTTACTACAAACCCTGTCGCCCTTTAAGTGCATTCGTCCTATTCAGCCTCATTTGTCATTAAGGATCAATTCGTTTTTACCTACCACATATTATTCTGACGTGAAAGACGAGAGGGCGCTACCAGTATATTAGCCTAGGTCGGCTGCCCCGTTGATTGGGCTACCAGTATGTCCCAGGGCCCAGGCTGCTGTCAGCTTCTGTCCAATCCCCAGGCAGCAGACAGCCAGGACTCACTGAGTAGGGAGCACTCACTGAAGACTCAGCCCCAGCAAATAGCACTTCAATAGGAAGTTGTTCCAGACCAGCTGGTGCCATTGGTGTCCACCACTGATCTGCTGGGAGCAGAGGTTTTGTTTTGGATTTTTCTCAGTGATAAATGTGTAATAAATAACATTATTAGCCCATTCATTATCCTGCATCATAATATTTCTCATTGTCATTATCTCTTGTCACTCTTCTATTTTAACTTCAATCAATGGGAACGGGATGCACTTTAAGTTTTAAAGTTTGGAAGATTTAAATTTAAATATTTCCTGGAGCTAATTCCAAACACGAAAATGACAAAACAGGAACTGGGCTCTGTGTAATGTTACAGAGGACCAGACTGCCATCTAGTGGCCAACGGAGATTCAGCAATGAATTTAGGAAAAAATCTGAATAGCTGATATCTAGGTCGGCCTCACACAGAATAAGAACTAGCTGAAGGTCTGAAGTATCACAGATCTGCATAATAACAACCTATGAAACATAAAGCACTTTGAATAAAAAAAATAAATGGGACCCAAATAGCTAATAAAATTTTGGAGATGGATGTAATCAGTAACGATTCACTACCTAACAATGTTTTTGTGGGTTCTTGTCTTTGATCTTCTTAATGTCCTATGAGATGGTCCTGGCTGTCACTGTTTTGGGATGTTGGTACATACACCACAAAGTCCCATTCCCCTGTAGCCAGGTTGAGATTTTGGAGAGGGGGGCGCAAGAACCCAGTCAATCAGGTGAGGAGTCAGGGGGAAGGGGAGTAGTACCATCTCTTTCCCACCCCAGGATCCTGTGAGATCAGCCCCTGCACATACATGTTTAATAACAGTGCGTAGATTTAGTGTAGATACAGCAGGTGTAGCGATGTACAGTTACCAGTGATATAAATTATTGTTATTATTTATTTGTTAGGCGCCACAAGATTTCCGCAGCGCCATACACAGTACACTTACTGAGTACTTACTGAGGAGATCTCGCGAGATCTCCTCAGTAAGTAGATTACTGAGCGCCGGAAGACTGCACTGACAGCGAGGTAAGCGCTTGGGGGGGGGGGCCTCACGGGAAGCGACGGACTTTGAAGGGCCCCCTGGATGCCCGAGGCCCCTGGGCTATAGCCCAGTTAGACCTCGGGTTAATCCGGCCCTGTCTGTAGGTCACAGGAATTACAGCAGGTCAGTTGTCGTCAAAGCAGGAACTTGAAGCAGTGATATTTTATTAGCTCAAGTGTCCTAATAAGGACAGTTACATAGACTAGTTTGAGGTACTTGTGATATCCAGAAGTACAGATGGTATAATACATTTCAGTGTAACACAGGCCTCTTTAAATACAATTTTGGGACACTAGCTTGGCAGGATGTAATCCGGCCTCCTGCCCCTTTAACCAATCCGGACTGATTCTTGCAGCCTGCACATGAATCAGTCTGGAGGGGCTAACACATTTTAACATAGAAGCTAGTGTCAGGAAGAAGTGTACCCCCCCTATCCACAAGCTGCCAGGGAGAGGGGTGCTCACCCAGCTCACGGTGAGTAGAATATTCAGGCGGGATTCTTTCCTGTTGTGATTGTTCATAGTCCTCTTCCCAGGCCCAGAGCAAAATAAAGTGACGACAATCGGGTTTGAGTGAAATGTCTCTGCTCCCTGCCACCGCTTCGGACACTCCCTTTCTTTCCTTCATATCCTCTACCTTCAGTAATCTGTTCTCTCCCCAAACCAGAGGTTGGAGAGAGCAGTACAGTGCGCATGGAGCCCGGGATCCCTTTGGAGAAGGGTAGGCACCTTTCCTTAGTTGTCCCTCAGGATCAGGGAAGTACCTGTGGTGCAGGGAGAAGGTTTCGGGTAGTATGGTGGTTCTCCCTACAGGCACCCTCCACATATGACACATGGGACAGGTATTGGAGGTGACTTCAGGGTATCTCTCTGAGTGACCACTTACGCTCTCACACTACTGCTCATCCTCTCCACACCTCTGTGTCCACTTCTGGTCTCGCTGTTCTGGAGCATGTCTCATGGAAGCAGAGCACAGTCATACTGGAGCAGACCGGGCAAGCTGCTCTACAGCCAATTCTGTCTATACCCAAATGCACAGGAACAGGAGTCAGGGGTCTATATACCTAGTTAACAAAGCCTCTGGTCAGCGAAAACTATCGTTGGGTATCACATGGAGAAGCTGACCTAACGAGGACAGTGACTGTCATCTGTCCCAGGATGATCATAGCGAAGGATCCCTGCCGGAAAAAAAGCTTCCTCACTTAAATACAGCATTCTTTCTTTTGTATAAATAACAATTATTTATTTTTCTATTTTTTTTAATCTTTATTATGTTAGTTTTGATAAAAGTGGAACTGCGCATTGTGTGAACCGGTCTATGCCAGGTCAATGGAATCTGTGTCTTTATATCTACAGTAATAGTGACTCAGTACTGTTAAATAATCCAATGTACCATCTCTGGGAGAATGAGATCTAGTCCCACATGAGTCCCCCCACTGCGCCACGTCAGCCCCCCCCACCACTGCGCCACGTCAGCCCCCCCACTGCGCCACGTCAGTCCTCCCACTGCGCCACGTCCGCCCCCCACTGCGCCACGTCAGTCCTCCCACTGCGCCACGTCAGCCCCCCCACTGCGCCACGTCAGTCCTCCCACTGCGCCACGTCAGCCCCCCCCACTGCGCCACGTCAGTCCCACCACTGCGCCACGTCAGCCCCCCCCACCACTGCGCCACGTCAGCCCCCCCACTGCGCCACGTCAGTCCTCCCACTGCGCCACGTCCGCCCCCCACTGCGCCACGTCAGTCCTCCCACTGCGCCACGTCAGCCCCCCCCCACTGCGCCACGTCAGTCCTCCCACTGCGCCACGTCAGCCCCCCCCACTGCGCCACGTCAGTCCCACCACTGCGCCACGTCAGTCCTCCCACTGCACCACATCATTCATCCAACTGCGCCACATCAGCCCCCCCATTGCGCCACGTCAATCCTCCCACTGCGCCATGTCAGTCCCACCACTACCCCACATCTCCTGATCACTATATGAACATTGGCTTGCCTGGGAAACAGGGACATTTTGTTTTACTCCTATATAATAATGTGACGGTGGAGGAATATGCAGATTACAGAAAATGATTATCAGTGAACCGTGTGAGGTTAATGAGTGACCCCTCCTCAGATTATTCTGTAACCCAGCCAGTCATCCTGTTTGTTAATAGTTCACTAACATGTATGATTCTCCCTGACTGCAGATCTGCACAGACGACGCAGCTTCACCAGAGCCGCTCCAGGAAAACAAGATAAGTTTGGGGCGATACCTAAATTACATGTAAGAAAATATTGAGGTGATACGTGAAATAGATGTAAGATTCTGCAGCTGTGGTGGATGCATGTGTGGCGGGGGGAGTATAGATACCTGGACTCCACCATCCAGACCAGACTTATTAACATATGTTGGAAGTCATCACACCTTCTTCGTTGGCGCTGCACAAGGACTGGGCTGCAGCCCTTAAAAACATATATATATATATATATATATGTATATATGGAGATTGTATGTTCTCCCCATGTTTGCGTGGGTTTCCTCCGGGTGCTCCGGTTTCCTCCCACACTCCAAAAACATACTAGTAGGGTAAGTGGCTGCTATCAAACTGACCCTAGTGTGTGTGTGTTTGTGTGTGTGTGTGTGTGTGTGTGTGTGTGTGTGTGTGTATGTATGTGTGTGTGTATGTGTGTGTATGTGTGTGTGTGTGTGTATGTGTGTGTGCGTGTGTGTATGTTAGGGAATTTAGACTGTAAGCCCCAATGGGGCAGGGACTGATGTGAGTGAGTTCTCTGTACAGCGCTGCGGAATTAGTGGTGCTATATAAATAAATGGTGATGATGATGATGATGATTAAGGTCTGGACCAGTATAATAAGTAAGATAACCAGAGTGGCACATTGTTTGATTGAAAAAGTATCTTTATTTTGTATAAAGGTAAAAAAAACAGACAATACATGTGAACTGCAGCTGTGGGAACAATACACTGTGAAACGTAATCAGACTTCTTAGTGCAATATAAGATAAGGTACAAGACATGACATCCTACACTATACACCAAGCACTGTGCTAACCATGAATCAATGACACAACAGTGGATTTGAGCTGGAGATAGGTGAAGGGGGAGATGGGGGGGAGGGGGGGTGGTCACAGGCCCCAAAGCTTAAAATGCTTAGCGGTTTATAACACAACCATGAACCTTTAACTGAACCTTAGCACTTATGCAATAACATATGTAATAAGTGACACCACACCGACTTGTTGGCATTTAACTTTATTTATTGTATTAACCCTGCATTGATATGGTGGAGGGAGAACACTGTACTCAGCCTTGGCTACTGATCAGGATGTCCCATCACGAATCCCATCCTCGGGACATCCGTATTATCAGCCATTTTAGCTAAGCACCGTTGTAGTGTATCCTTAAACTGGGACAATAATACCCAGGTATTCTGGAACCCAAACCCTTCTGGACTAATCGTAACGCACCACAAGCCAACCCAAAGAGATTGTACTTGCAGTGAACCTGAGCCGACTCTTTGAAGTGAACGGGTTCCAAGCGCCCAATGTGGGCTTTACCAACCTTGCTTATCGCCTACACAGTGTTCTCCTGCCACTCCAAAAGTAGCTCCAGCGTCAGGACTCCAGTCCCCGCATCGATTCCGTGCACCAAGTGGTTCCACATACCTCAGGGCTAGAACAGTACACTTGTACCGTACCTGGCCTGCACACCAATTGGGCTATTATACCCGTACTATACCTGGCCCATGCACCAAGTGGCCCATTACATCCGGGGCTAGACCAGCACACTCGCACCATACCTCAACCCACACACCAAGTGGCCCATCATTACCTCCAGGGCTAGACCAGCACACCTGTACTAAACCTGGCCCTTGCACCATGTGACCCATCATTACACCTGTACTAGATACGAGAACCCGTGCACCTCCAAGCACACAGCCTCAGACCAGAACCAGGCAATGATAACACCAGATCTAGAAGTCGGGAAGGGTGAGAGAACTGTTTTTCAGGCTACCAATAGAATTAATTGACTCCTCCTTGTCCTTATATAGTCTGTCCCCTGATTCTGCTGTCACCATGACCTGTATAAAGTCATCACCACCTCCCTGGTTAGTTAACTCTTAGTGGGACTAATAGTTATGCACACAAACCTCATCTTTTAATCTGCCTCGGGCTTAATCCATCCCTCAGTTCTAATTATTGAAGGACAGACACATATATATAAAGGTTGAATAAATTAAGGCAATACGTTTCAACAAAACTTCAAACAGTGATGGGGGAACAGGTTGGAGGGGGTAAGGGAGTGGGAGTCACAGGCCCAAAGTGTTTTTTTTTTACTTCAATAGTGTTTTTATTAATTTTTCAGAATTATGGGGTACAGAAAGAAGAAAGGGATGGGGAGGGGGTAAGGAAAGGACACAAAAATAAAAAGGGGAAGGATTGAAGGGTACATAGTGGGGAGGAACACCTTAGACAATTCTGCTGTTAAACCATATTGAACATATGAGGGGAGGAACCCAATAGGCCCAAAGTGTTTTTGAAAAAACAGACACATAGGGGGAGAAGGAGAAGAAGGAGACAACCATCAGTCACCTTCCTCTTCCTCAGGACTGTCAGTGGTCTTATAGTCTCTTAGTAGGCTGTGGATCAGCCTGCAACCAGGGGCGGGCTGGCCCGGGGGGCAGGTGGGCATCGGTCCCCCGGGCCGCTCAGTTCCAGTGCTGTTAGGGCCGGCCGGAAAGCCGGCCGCCCCTGGGATGGAAAATCAGCTGATTTTGACCCGCGGCCGCATCTCATGACACGGGATACGGCCGCGTCAGCGCACAGGCGGCCGCATCACATGACACGCGATGCGGCCGCATCGTGTGTCATGTGATGCGGCCGCCTGTGCGCCCCCCGGGCTGAAATATGCTAACCCGCGCCTGCCTGCAACAGTCCTGGATGGTCATCTTCTCCCTATTCAAGATGAGGCGATTCCTGACAAGCTACAAAGCATCCTTAAAACAGTTCATAAGGCGCCAGGGCCCCTGGTTTGCCCCAATAGTGTAGGTCTCGGGAAACAATCCATAAAATACCGAATGGTATGAAAGGCAGGTCCTGGGCACACTGGGCCTGAGTCAATAAGAAAGTAAGGCAAAATAAGGAGTAAATTTGATCTTGAACAAACCATGTTACAATACAAGGGGTGCAAACTAGTTTATTATTTTGCACATAAGATAAATACTGGTTGTTTCTTCATGTATCACACAAATACTTGATAGCTTTATTTGTACACTGAAATTTAAAGTTGATCTAGGACATGCCCTACCCCAACTATAAATCTGTCCCCACATTTTACATTTACCTCCCCCTCCAGTGCAACATGGTTTTGGCAAGGTGCAAAGTTACTCCTTTTTTTTTTGCTTTGCTTTCCCTAGTGAGTCAGGTCCGTTGTTCTTAAGTTCATGTTCCAAGGCATCCACAGTACCTGTGCAGTGGGGCAGTCCCAATCAGAGTGACATATGAATAAGATGGAAGAAAAAGGCTGAGTGATGAGGAAATTAGACATAAAACACTGTCTTGATGGGTGAATGAGCTGCACAACAATATTGGGTGGGGGGTGGATTAGACTTCTGGTAATATTGGGGTGATTATAATATTAGGTGTAGGGTAATACTGTGGTAATTGGTGAGTTAGACACATTTAACCATTATTATTTATGAACCGTTATTTATATAGCGCCATCAAATTGCCCAGTGCCCATGAACTAGTGGAGCTTACAATCCATTATCACTATAAAGCTTCACTGGGGCAGCTGAGCAATACGGGAAATGAATCCTTGAACAGAGGATTCTATGTTTTTTCTGTTTTTATCTATTGTTTTAACAGTTTTTGTTTCATTTTATTTTTATTATTAGTGGAAGTGTAAGCCCATTATCAGTGATAAAAATCATTCATCTCTCTGCAGATTGATAAATAGAGCCCTAAGGGGCATATTCAATTGTTAGTTTTCCGCGCCGCGAAAAACTTAGAACAGTTAATACGGTAATATGTAGCTGGATTTCAGCTCGCGGCTCAGAGAGCTGCGAGCTGAAATCCAGCGAGTAAATTGCCGTATTAACTGTTTTTCCGCGCACGATTACCGTATTAACGGTAATCGTGTGCAGATCGCGAGATTTTCGGCGTTTCCGCCGAGAATTGAATATGCCCCTAAGTGTTGCTATTTGCAACACTTCCTGATGGTGATATCATATTTCTCTCTCTCTCTAAGTTGGGTCCAGTGATCTGTAGACGAGATGATATCCAGGAAGAAGTTGCTGACCTTGGAATCAATGAATCAGAATGTCCGAAATGTCCGTGTTCCCATATTGGGGTCATTGTCAATTCGAGCGGTGGAGATCCAGAGAGAGATTGAGGAGGTAAAAGACAGGAGGTCCATAAGGTTATATCTGAAGATGAAGGTGAAGCGCTCACTTTAATATGCACAGTTGAGCTTTGGTGGATCACTTGTGACTACACAGTTATGAGAATGGTTTTCACAAAATTTGCTGCTTCAGTGTTTTTAGACCTTTTGTCAGATGTTGCTATGTTATACTGAAGTAACATTACAAGCATTTCATAAGTGTCAAAGGCTTTTATTGACAATTACATTAAGTTTATGCAAAGAGTCAATATTTGCAGTGTTGACCCTTCTTTTTGAAGACTTCTGCAATTTGCCCTGGCAGCTGTCAATCAACTTCTGGGCCACATACTAATTGATGGCCGCCCATTCTTGCCTAATCAATGCTTGGAGTTTGTCAGAAATTGTGGACTTTTGTTTGTCCACCCGCCTCTTGAGGATTGACCACAAGTTCTCAATGAGATTAAGGTCTGAGGAGTTTCCTGGCCATGGACGCAAAATTTTGATGTTTTGATCCCAGAGTCACTTAGTTATCACTTTTGCCTTATGGCAAGGTGCTACATCATGCTGGAAAGGCACTGTTCATCACCAAACTGTTCCTTGATGGTTGGGAGAAGTAGCTCTTGGAGGATGTTTTGGTACCATTCTTTATTCATGGCTGTGTTCTTAGGCAAACTTGTGAGTGAGCCCAGTCCCTTGGCAGAGAAGCAACCCCACACATGAATGGTGTCAGGATGCTTTACTGTTGGCATGACACAGGACTGAAGGTAGCATTCACCTTTCCCTCTCTGATCAACCATTTTTCCAGATGCCACAAACAATCTGAAAGGGTATGCATCAGAGAAAATGACTTTACCCCAGTCCTCAGCAGTCCAATCCCTGTACTTTTTGCAGAATATCAGTCTGTCCCTGATGTTTTTCTGGAGAGAAGCTTCTTTGCTGGCCTTCTTGGCACCAGGCTATCCTCCAAAAGTCTTTGCCTTATTGTGCGTGCAGATGTACACACACCTGCCTGCTGCCATTCCGGAGCAAGATCCCGCAGCTGAATCAACTTTTGTAGACGGTCCTGGCGCTTGCTGGACGTTCTTGTGCGCCCTGAAGCCTTCTTCACAACTATTGAACCTCTCTCCTTGAAGTTCTTAATCATCCCATAAATGGTTGATTTAGGTGCAATCTTACTTGCAGCACTATCCTTTTTTTTGTGCAAAGCAATGATGACTGCACATGTTTACTTACAGGTAACCATGGTTAACAGAGGAAGAACAATGATTTTAAGCACTACCCTACTTTTAAAGCTTCCAGTCTGTTATTCTAACTCAATCAGTATAACAGAGTGATCTCCAGCCTTGTCCTCGTCAACATTCTCACCTCTGTTAACAAGAGAATCACTGACCTGATGTCAGCTGGTCCTTTTGTGGCAGTGAAATGCAGTGGAAATGTTGTTTTTGAGATAAAGTTCATTGCCATGTCAAAGAGAGACTTTTAAATTAATTGCAATTCATCTGATCACTCTTCATGACATTCTGAAGCATATGCAAATTGCCATCATGAAAAGTGAGGCAGCAGACTTTGGGAAAAATAATATTTGTGTCATTCTCAAATCTTTGGCCCTGACTGTACTAGAATATGGCATAGTGAGATCCAGGACCTCTCTCCTCCTATCATTTAAGGTGAATTTATATATTGTTAATTTTCTCTTGCAGGGGATACACAAACCTTTTGGAAAACTAACAGCCTGTCATTTGGGGGACCTGCAAGCGACTGGACAGAAGCCAATTACTTTCCTGAGACAGGTCACTACACAAATAACCAATGTATCCAGGGCAGATGTCAGATATGAGATCAATAGCAGATAATGGTACTGAGGAGACCGCAAACTCTGAACCAGGGCACAATAATATGTTCATTTGTTAAGCTTTAAGTGTAATTACCGTGTAACGAGCAAGTCTGGGCTAAACATTCTTCCAGTTGTGGCCTTAATCATTCCGATGTTATTAGAAAATGAATTACTAATCAATACCGCCCCAGGAAACACATAGCAAGATTTTGGTATATCAGATTTGTTAATTTACCCACGTTGAGAAACCCTTCTACGGTGTGACCTCACCCTAGACAATAAAACATCCAATTGGCTACGATCTGATACCGCAGGAGGGAAAAGTTTATTGGCCAATAGCCCCGATTATAACGTGTGTGATCATTGTCCAACCCTTAAATAGTAGGGGAATGTGTACAACGTGACCTGTCATCCAATCAGATCTGTGCTGACCTTCATGTATCGGAAATGCTCATAGATTTTTTTCTTGTATGGCCATGATAACAATTCTTGTACCCACTAATGTCTTCCCAAAATCCTTTGCAGATATTTCACCCATCTCTTGTCCCTTCCAGGTGGCGGCTTTGTGTACTTACCCTGATCTGCTGGAGATGAGCCAGTTCCCCGAAGATGCTAAGAGAAGAGCCCGAGCAATTCTGAAAGATCTGAACAATGGTTCTATAGGTGAGTTAGGAACGTGAATGATCATCAATCCTAATTACAAGATGGAAGGATTTCAGTGTTATAGCAGTGAGATAGAGGAGACACCTACCACATAAATACATTCAATGCCCAGAGAAATAAGAAATAATACTGTATATACTGTATATCATGCATAACAAAGAGATACACAGAATGAAAGAATAATTATCCCTGTGACAGGATGGACTGCCTATGTCACCCTGTCTGTTGTTCTGTGTACAAGGGCTATTTTCATACAGTTTTAGAGACTAGTCTTGGCAGGGGGTCAGCCAGCCCCCTGATCAGATGGCTCCGCACAGACTGCAATATTTCATTCAAACATTAACATCAGGATGTTCTCTAATCCTGCATATAACACAATGTAACTTCCACATCAAACTGATTTCCTCAGATTTCCATCAGATCTCAGGATGTTCTTAGAGTTTAAATGCAATTTATACTTAACAAAACTTACACTTCTGTGATATCCTACATCACGTGATGTTTACAATATTCAGACAGGTTCTATCACCCTTAACAAAAGCCACTCAGGAACTCACAGTAACGACCTCCTGTGTTGTGTTCAAGTGTTGGTCACTCACATTGAATATAATGAATTAGCCTTAATGAGGACATCCTCTAGAAACTACACACAGACTTCCTCAAAAAAATGCTTATCAGAAATCAAACATATACCACAGACATGAGTGCATTTCCTCTAGCACCGTTAAAACAAACAAATTTCTTCCCTGGTCTCAGAAATAAAGATTTCCCTTACCAAAATATACACAATATCAAAAAGAAGTGCATTTGCAATTATATAAATAATCGCCCTGCGCAATTTCCTTTAAATAAATTTATACCATATGTTACTTATAATGAGCCAGTCACAATCCAATTTACATCCAAAGATAATATCAGATGGGAATATCCAATACTGGACGCAAAGTTCAAATGAGAATGGAATGGGTGAAAAGATAATCTTATATAATCCCAAATAAAGAACCACTCAACACCAAAACTTGAACATTTCAGATATGGCCTAACAAGGTAAATACCCTGTTCAGTGTAACCCTGACATACAAAAGCTGCTTTGTGATATAGTAAAGTTTTAGCTCCACCATTACAGACAGCTATAACCCATTCCATATCTTTAATATATCTTAATGTATTCCTCACAACTGTCCCGATTTGAGAGCTTTGCCCATGGGTCATAAATAAATGCTTAAAAATGAATGATTGCAGGGAAGGGTAGGGGAGTAAGGGGCATCCTAATGCTTCAAAAGTTCTCAGTATTCCCCTGAGAGATCTGTTAGTGGGATTTAATGCAAGTCAAAAAATAGACATTTTAGTCAGTTAAACCTCTGTGACATCACTGCCCTTGTGCATGAATCCACACAGTACATTCCTGCAGAGCAAGTCTGCAAGCCTGTCACTCATTATGTACTGCCATAATAGGGAAGCAACTCTCCCCCCCCAACATATTTTGCTAAGTGCATATATATAGTAAATCTCTGACAACAGATCAGACGCTATGACCGTGCTGAGCATATATAAGGCACGTTTACCAATATTCTACTGTAACTGAGATCAGCAAGAAAAATTTGATTTTTCAGTAAAAACGGCCCTGTGTTGCAGTCCAAAATATCAAAGAATTCCTCAGTGTATGAAATGAATATCAGTCATCATCTTATGCCTGGTAACATCATATTATTTAAGCCAGAGGAGCTGAGAAGTACAAGAGATAAATTGTTGCTGATCATTCCTCCTTTCTATATGTGCAGGCAGTTATAATCAAGAGTACATTGATATTACACTACCCTGCAAGATAGCCGATTTCATAAAGAAGAGGGACGGAGTGGAGTACCCCTGTGACCCCAGAAACATTATTGTATCCGGTGGAACCTCACAAGCCATTGTGGTGAGTCAGTTAGTGCACTGGGAAGTTGCAGCCCCTACTTTCTGTGTGATTTTAAAGGGATACAGTGAATAGCAGCCAGGGGTTAGCTCCACAGACAGCCTACTATGTTACCCTAACTTAAAGGGGCTATCATCCCCATTCCTCGGGAACACTGTATTTGCCACCTAACCATACTGTTCACTTCTCTGACAACATGGCAGGAACCATGCCCAATGTCCTCCTGCTTTTAACAGGTCCGCAAAGTAGCAAAGACCACAAAGGCTTAGCAGATCTGATCCTTTTCATGTTCGTGGACCAGTCCAAAAGTAGCCATAAACCCTAGTCAGTCTGTCCAAAATAGGATGTAAAGGAGAGACCGGGCGGTTGGGCTTCCACTGTTAAACCCGGTCTGGGTTCCAGAGTGGTCCTCCAGCCCTGGGGCCACTGCATACAATGAACTTCTAATACTGATGTGCAGCGAAGGTCATGGTACCGTTATATAGAAACAATCTTCATCTGCCCAGTGAGCGATGCTGCTGCCTGAGAGATTGTTAGGAGGAAAGAAAAATTTTATTTTTTACCTTGGGCTCATAAACTAATGTGGGTTAATTAGCTTTATATGTCAGTCTACTTTTTTGTCCCGGTCTGGGCGTAGGGGGTTGTATCAGTCTGACGTCCTTCCTGAGAAACCTCCCGTTCTTTATGTTGTATAATATTCTTGGTCATCTTCCTAGTAAGAGACTGACTCGTATGAAGAAGCAATGGCCACCTGTAAAGAAAGGAGAGATAGGTAGCGCTGGTTACTAACCACACATGACATGCATTCAGCCATATGGTATAAGGAATGAGATCTTGCGTCTCACATGTACCTTGACTCCCCAGGATTATTCATGGTCCCTTCATGCCCAAACACATTCTCCTTTCTGTGCTCCATGCCTGAATTATCTGTGCAATCACTATCACACCCCGCAGAGCAGACCAGGTCAGACACAGATTTCTGGAGGAGTAGTGTACTGTACAATTGTAGGACAGAGGGTGCAGTACACTAATCCGGTATGAAGGTAGGCAGCACTTTTAACTCCAGGGTTTTGAAATCCTCGGCTTCAAGTCCAGATTCACACTCCCCAGTAAAGTATCTGTGGAACTTTAGGGTTGCTGGCATTGCTTTACAATGCACTGCTATAGTAGCATTTCTGGCACTGCTAGACTAGTGTTTCTGCCACTGCTATCGTAGCGTTTCTGGCACTGCTAGACTAGTGTTTCTGCCACTGCTATCGTAGCGTTTCTGGCACTGCTAGACTAGTGTTTCTGCCACTGCTATCGTAGTGTTTCTGCCACTGCTATACTAGGGTTGATGACACTGCTGTAGTAGAGTTTCTGGCACTACTTTACTAGGATTGCTCGCACTGTTATATTAGTGTTTCTGGCAATGGTCTACTAGGGTTGCTGGCACCTTTATAGCATGATGGGAGTACTATTATAACAGATGGGAGTATTTTTATAGTAGGATGGGAGTACCATTATAACAGGACGGGGGCACGGTTAAAGTAGGATGGGAGTTATAGTAAAATGGGAGTACGGGTAGGATGAGAGTACCAATATAGCAGGATGGGAGTACTGTAATAGTAGGATGGGAGTACCATTATAGCCATACAGCAGTACAGTTATAGTAGGATGGGAGTATTATTTTATCATGGTGGGAGTACCATCTCCCATAACCATTGTCCCCAGAATGTAGACAGTATTTCTGATAACACACTTCTGCCCTCTATACAGTGTGTGTTATCCATGGTGGTGAATAATGAGGAGGCTCTGAAAACAGGGATTATGGTGTCAGTTCCCTACTACCCCATCTATGCGGATGCAGTAGCGCTGTGTGAAGCAGTGAAAGTACAATTTGAGCTGGATGAAGAGGACGGATGGTCTGTGAATGTGACTAATATCCTGAGGTCTCTGCACGCAGCCAGGAAACACTGTAACCCAAAGGTCCTCTGTGTCATTAACCCCGGAAATCCCACAGGTAATAATTGTTCTAGTAATAGCACATAGCTACAGTGTTACACGGTTATATGTTCACAGTTACAGCATTAGTGAGGTGAGGAAAAGGCCCCAATGTTACACTCTGCATTTATGTAGATCTTGAGTAGGCAAAAGTATTGTACCTCCATCTTCCTCCCCAGTACCTCCAACTCCATTCCAGAACCTCCACCTTCCTCCCCAGAACCTCTACCTCCCTTCCACAACTTCCCCCCTCACTCCCCAGTAACTCCACCACCCTTCCAGTACCTCCACCTTCCTTCCAGAGCCTCCACTTCCCTCCCAGAACATCCACCTCCCTCCCGAGTACCTCCACCTCCCTTCCAGAACCTACACCTCCCCCCTACCGCCCCAGTACCTCCACCTCCCCTCCAGAACCTCCAACCCCCCCCCTCCATCTCCATTCCAGAACCTACTCCTCTCTTCGCCTTCCCAGTACCTCTACCTCCCTTCCAGAACTTCCAACTTTCTCCCCAGTACCTCCACCTTCCTTCAAGTACCTCCAACTCTCTTCCAGAACCTCCACTTTCTTCCTCCCTTCCCAGTACCTCCACCTTCCTTCCAGAACCTCCACCTCCCTCCTCAGTACCTCCACATTCCTCTCCAGTGCCTCCACTTCCCTCCCCTGTACCTCCACCTCCGTTCCATAACCTCCACCTCCTTTCCAGAACCTCCACCTCCCTCCCCAGTACCTCCACCAACCTTCCAGAACCTCCACCTTCCTCTCTCCCTAACTCCCGAGTACCTCCACCTCCCTTCCAGAACCTACACCACCCCCTCCCACCCGAGTACCTCCATCTCCCCTCCAGAACCTCCACCTCCCCCCTCCATCTCCCTTCTAGAACCTACTCCTCTCTTCGCCCTCCCCAGTATCTCCACCTCCCTTCAAGTACCTCCACCTCCCTTCCAGAACCTGCACCTTCCCCCTCCCTCCCTAGAACCTCCACTTCCCTCCCTCCCGAGTACCTGCACCTCCCTTCCAGAACCTCCACCTCCCTCCCCAGTACCTCCACCTCCCTTCCAGAACCTCCACCTCCCTCCTCAGTATCTCCATGTTCCCAGTGCCTCCACCTCTGTTCTATAACCTCCACCTCCCTTCCAGATCCTCCCCCTCCCTCCCCAGTACCTCCACCTCCCTTCAACAACCCCCCCTCCCCAGTACCACCACCACCCCTCCAGAACCTCCACCTCCTTCCCTCCCCAGTACCCCCACCACCCTTCCAGAACCTCCACCTCCATCCCACCCCAGTACCTCCACCTCCCTTCCAGAACCTCCACCTCCCCCCACCCTTCTCAGTACCTCCACCACCTTTCCAGAACCTCCACCTCCCTCCCTCCCGAGTACCTCCACCTCCCTTCCAGGACCTCCACTTCCCCCTCCCTCCCCAGTACCTCCACTTCCAGAACCTCCACCTTCCACTCCAGTACCTCCTCCTCCTTTCCAGAACCTCCACCTCCATCCAAAAATCTTTATTGAGCACTAATAACAATAGCAATTACGTTTAACAAGAGCTGACATATTATTCCTTGAGGATATTAGTTCCCACTCTTGTCCTATGCCCCTCTGTAGCGGCTCTCTCTTCTGCTTCCCTTTATCAGGTCACTTTAGACTCTTTGGTCTCTTACTCTCCCTGGATTTAGATGCTACACGCATGTTATGGATCTACGTATTCTGTTCATGTCTCAATTGGCTTGAACATGGACCTGAGTCAAGTCCACTTCTTAGATCATTAGACTACTGGAAATCAGACCTTTGTCTATCACTGAGAGGTCTCCATCTCTCACATCACTATGGGATTGGCTGGGCTCTTTTTCAATCCTCCGATCCTGACCCTAACAACTTGTAACTAGTAGTTATCTCCATAATGGGTCCATCCTACTAACAGCGCTTAGCCTATAGGGGCTTATTTATTAACATTCCGACCACCAATAAAAAATAACTTATGAATTTATAGAATAAAATGTTGCCGAGGCAGTTGAGCGTTACTGGGGATATGGACCCAGAGCTGCAATAGATAACTTACCGCTGCGCCAAGGCACAGATTTGTGCTTTCAATTCCTATAGTTCAAAAGAATAAATTAAATAAATTATTAAACAACACATAAACACATGCATAAATGTCATTATATATTTTATGTTACTTGTACACAGTATAATGTTGTTGTTTTTAAATACATTAGTAAACTTCATTTTGTTTAATTATTACATTTATATTATAGAATTAATATTTATTTTATTAAAATGGCTGTATTCTAATAATAAGGCTTTTTAATGCCTTTGTTCTGGTAATTCCATCCCGAGAACAGGGAGGCTTGTTATATAGGTGTCCCCAAATACAATATGATGTATAGGTCAATATGATAATGAGTCTCTATTGGTATTAAGGGTTCTACTGTGTGCCAACAATACACTGCCCACCATTACACCACTAGGCGGCTCCATTGACACAATGCAGGATGGACCCTCAGTGTCGCTCTATGTTGTTTCCAAGATGTAATAGGGAAATAATGAATGTATATATCATTCTGACACTGATACTAGACTGATATGATGAGTTGTACGTTGTGTTGGGTATTGGCTCGGGGCTCGGGATGTGGTTGGTTTCTCATAGGACGGAACCTGGACATTGTCTAATGAGGCCCCATCATTTCTAGTTACACCTCACTGACACAATGAGAAGGGTCAGGGAGAGTTTTGGGCTAGAAACAAACATCTGCTACTTGTGGTAAAGCTGTTTACTGCCCACATTATGTACAGGTTGTGGTCACACACTGCTTGTATCTTCAAACCAACTGGAATAACAACCTCACAGTGACACTGAGAAGTGTTAGCTCTGTAATGGCGTTAGGTCTGTCAGCTTGTAATCTTCTGATGATAGAGCTGGTGGGGTGAAAGGACAACGGCGGTTTTATAAAGACTTTGATGCAGGTTAGGGGAGAAAATCACATTACATCTACCCGTAGATCAGGCCTGGACAACCTGCGACTCTGCAGGTGCTGGCAAACTACAAATCCCAGCATGCCCTAAAAAATGGCCTATAATTTATTATCTCTGTAATTACCCTCCTTACCTCCAAGCTTCCAAGTATTACCTCCTTTCTCTCTCTCACCCCCTTCCTAAGCCCAGTTTTCTCCAGCTCATGTCTACTTCCCGAGGTCCATCAGGAACCCTAATACTCACTATCTTGTAAGTAACTTGATCCTGATCTGCAATATTATGTTCTCGGTGTGTTGTATTAACTTGTAGCTGACTGGTCCTTGTATAATGATGTATTTTCTTTGCTGTCTGTGTATTGTACTGTCTGTAAATGTGTACAGTGTACCCCTATGTATGGTGTTGTGGACACTATGTGGTTCCTTATAAGTAT
This sequence comes from Mixophyes australis, assembly GCA_036250195.1. Classification (NCBI taxonomy): domain Eukaryota; kingdom Metazoa; phylum Chordata; class Amphibia; order Anura; family Limnodynastidae; genus Mixophyes; species Mixophyes australis. The sequence goes on along the minus strand of JAVHZZ010000005.1, from coordinate 1,863,548 downwards.
AAAACAATAATAATAAAAGAAGGGTTACTGTCCAGTTGCCTGCAGTGTATCCTCACGTACAGGAGCTCAGTGGGGGCTTCAGTCTGTCAGTCTCAGATTGCAGTAACGCCGTGTCTAACAATCCCAGCATTGTGTCCTACTAATGGATGAACGTGGTTACTCCCATCTATTCACAGGACATGTACTTAGCAGGGACAGAATCGAGGACTTGATTCGACTGGCTGCTGAAGAGAACTTGCTGCTCTTTGCTGATGAGGTATTATCTAATTATTATTCATATATGTAAATCACCCCCATAGACATCACATAATAGTCCTGACAATGATGCAGTCCAATCATGTAACATTGTGATTCCGCAAATCCTCCAGGTACGGAACCTGACAATATGAGGGAACACTCAGGTAATGATGGCACTAACAATAATATAATATTAATAATAGTTGTTACATCCCTTGTTCCCACTCGGGGTGTGTACAGATGTGGGTGTCTTTTCCGTTTATAAACTTTTACCTTGTTTCCTTTGGTGCGCGGTGCTTCCCCCTTAGTCAGGGTTCAGTAGGATCTTCGTAGGGTAATGTTGTGGGAATGAGCAACACCAGAGGGAGGCTGAGGAACCCTCTGCCACCCTACTTAAGACCACAGCACACTCATAAAGGGATAATACCCCAAACTGGTCCTTAGAAGCCACACCGGCACATTTATTAGTGAAGGCGTGGTCTACTAAAGCTTTTCTTAGTTTTACTATAGCAAAATATATTTATTTATCAACTGATATTTTAGAGGTAGGGCTGGGATAAGAGTAACACTTTAAAGCAGGGTTGTCCAACCCGCGGCCCGCGGCCTGCATGCGGCCCAGCACGCATGTAAATGTGGCCCAGAAGGAGTTTTGGTTGTGGCAAGGGGGCAGCGCTCTTAATGGAAAAAAAAAATCCTGCAAAAAAAAGAAAAGAAACTACTTACCTTGCGGTCACGTCAGCTGGTACTCCGGCTCCCTCCCTTGTCTCCTCCTCCGTGCGGCGCTCGCAGTGAATGTCGGGCGTGATGACATCCATTGCGGAGCGCAGCACAGAGGAGTCACCCGCACGAGAAGAACAATCAACAGCACAGAATTGGAGAAAAGAAGAGAAGAGGACAGGAGAACAAGCCGATTAAAAGGTAAGTTAAGGGGGATTTTTTTTATTCTTTCAAGGGACGCTGACAAGTGAATAAAAGTCACCTGGTCCTGGAGCATCATGGACCTTATCTCCCTGCTACATACTTCTACTTGTAATACTAATGGGGCATTATATATTATCCTCTTTGGCCCATTATAAGTTGTTATCCCTTAACTAACATAGTGGTGTCATTAGCAAAACAGGTCACAATTTGGGGTCACAGTGATGTATATGTCAGGTACTGCAGGCCTGGTCAGGGCACCCTGATATACAATGCCTGACTTAAATGCACTTTATTGATATTGCATCTAAACAATACAAAAAGTGATTATAGTATAATAACTAGAGAGGATTTTTTGAACAGGGAGATTGAAAGGTAAGTATAGGGGGATTTGAAAAAAAAGTGATATATATATATATATATATCACTTTTTTTCTCATATATATATATGTTAACTATGTTTTCTATGGTTTTTTGGATGATCAGCTATCGTTATTGTATCTTATATGCGGCCCAAACCAACTCATCGTCTTCCAATGTGGCCCAGGGAAGCTAAAAGGTTGGACACCCCTGCTTTAAAGCATACTTGCCAACTCGGGTCGGTCTCACGGACTCCCGGGAGAGCTGGCAAATCTCCCGCATCCCGCTACTTGCACCCCAAAATGACGCAATTTGCGGTGAATCTCGTCATTTTGGCCCCATCCCACGCGTTAAAACGGCATTCCCATCGCGGGGGCGGTGCCAAAACGATGCGGTTGGCCGCGCCCCGCCCCTCCCACCCTCCAGTCACGCTCCTCTCCCAGAAAGAGCTATGAGAAAATAGGCAAGTATTTAACACCAGCCAAACTATGTTGTACTAAGAGAGGCAACTCTGACCCACCTAACCTAGTACATAGATACTTCCTGTAATACTGAAATGTTATTGCATGCAGTAAACACTGTAAGTGCACAGCAATTTAAATGCAAATATTTGAAGGGTATCTAGAGAACATGACTATATCTTTCTACAGGACTCACTAGTTCTATACCGATAAGACGTACCTTCTAATAACTGTCCTGCAATATCTCTCTAACATGATAACTATCACTAATAAGATATATTAAGCCTTATCACAGTTGCTTTCATTTGGCTAACACATATCATACAAATGCATTTGGAGTATTAGACAAATGTATACAATTATGCAGTCCTTGTTAAAAGGCAGCACAAATACAGATCACTTCTTCTCCTTCACAGGTCAAATAGGTATTATGGCTGCAAATGTCACAGAGCAATGTCACCGTTCACTGTATTCCTCAATATCGGCTTACCATTTATCCTACACAGAGGCACTTTGCAGTCTTACTCTACTTTCCTCCAATTCAACCCGAATGCAGAATTTACCCTCCCGCTGCTCCTTCTTTTTCTCTTAGGCATGAACAGTCACTTTAGTACAAGCTGGATCCTCAACACATGATTGGGGCTTTCCCAAAAAGAGCAACCAATGTCAGTGTTTGGTGCAATTGTCCTCAGTTTTAGACTCTATCCCCTATCTTTCCCTACACTGCACCCTTGTTATTATATCACAGTGCCACAAAAGGCTATTATAAAATATTCTTCAGGTCTCCCCACCTGTTCCCTACCCGACTAGTAACACGATACTGAGTCCAAGTAGATCAATAACAAGGTAAACATGGGTTACTTATCCCCACTGGTCTCCTCTCTGCTCAGGTATCTCATACTTGCCAACTCTCCTGGAATGTCAGGGAGACTCCCGCATTTCGCATGAGTCTCCCGGACTCCCGGGAGAGTGTGGTAATATCCCTGATCTGCCCACTTCCTAGTGAAGTGGGCAGAATTCGTTTCAAACGCCACGAATTTACCCGGAATGGCTGTAAAATTACGCGCTTTGCATCATTACGTCACAGGGCGGGGCCAAAATGACACGATTTTTGGAGCCCCGCACCCTGCACGCCCACCTCCCCCCGGCAGCTCCCGGAAGCCAAATCTAAAATGTTGGCAAGTATGAGGTATGGTAAGTTCTCCCACTCTGCACTGTAAAGTTTCATTCTCTCAGGAAGTCTCTCTCTCACCTTAATCCCTCTCTCTCTCAGACCTCTCAGACTCCTGTTACTCTCTCTCTCTCTCTCTGCAGGAGACTCTCCCTGGATGTAGGTGCCTCTTAGAATCTCCAACTGCTGTTTGTAACAGATCCTTCACATGTCCCCCCCCTTCCCACTGCATGTTGGGAGATGTAGTTCTCTGCTGACAGGGGAGGTATCTAAAGCGCATGTGTGGCCTGTTTGGGTCGCAGGCTCTACATAATAAAAAAAATAACAAAAACACCCACAACTGCCACCAAAATTATCTATCATACATTTGTTACAAAAACTACATTGAAAGTTTGAGAATCTTGTTTTTAGCAGTAATTTTAAAGAGGAGCATCCAAAATCTCACATTTCCTCTTTTGTAAATCCTACCCTTATACATAAGGGTACAATAATTTACAATCTATTAGATTACTAACTTCTCTAGAGATCTGCAGAACATTGGACAGTCCGACATATAATATTTGATCATGTTCTGCGGATATTGCTCCTAGGCAACGTTTTGGAGACAAAGTGCTTTTTGCAGCCATGTGCCCCATATCCTGATTTGTTTATAGACTACTCTGTAATCTCCCCAATTTTTCTCTCCCCCTCAGGTTTACCAGGAAAATATCTTTGGCCCAGGTGCTGCTTTCCATTCCTTTAAGAAAGTTCTCTATGAAATGGGACCGCACTATTCAGAGAGGGTTCAACTTGTGTCTTTCAATTCCATCTCCAAGGGGATCAGTGGAGAGTGAGTATTACAGATCTGTCTCTTGGACGAGGGGAAGAGTCACGTAAAGGTTCATTCACCCCCATAATGATGGGGTGACCATACACTTGAGCATTGTGCTTGGTGCTGGCAGATCGATGTAGCCCGTTTACCTGGGTGCGTTGCGGCAGTGTGTTCTTCATGACTCCTGGACTCCACTTGGGTCAAGCACTCAGCTGTACCTGTCTCTTCCGCCTCAATGCACTGCGGGTCAGATAGGTGACCCTGCGGGTGCAGGTGTGATAACAGGGGAACAGGTATAATGCGGATGCGGTAACTGGACACATAATTACTAGGTAACAGTAGCAGTGCCTGGTCTTCTTTCTAAAATACACAATATAGATCTATATATTTACAGTCTTACTATATACTCTCTGCTTTTCATCTCAAGGCACAAATTATGTTAGAGAGTTTTATTAAGAGACAGCAAGTCTGAGTGAGGTTTACTGGTCTATATACCCTTTGTCATGATGGGAATCAGAGAAGAGCTCCTCACTCTCTCAGTCCCTCTGACCACACTGATCATGTCTATGTAGATTTACATCTTCCTACATCTCATTTTGGTCCAGTATGCAGCCCGTCACTATTTGGCTACTAATATAGATTTGCAGGTTAGATATAAGCACAGAACTTGTTCCCATACTCACGATAGACTCTCACTGCTTCTTCCCATAAGGTGCGGGCTACGCGCTGGTTATATTGAGTTTGTTAACATTGACCCATCGGTTTTTGAGATTTTACACATGTTGAAATCGTTCTACGAGCCCCCTGTCACTGCGGTGCTGATGATGGACGTTATCTTGGATCCCCCACAACCAGGAGATCAGTCTTATGAGACCTTCATAGCGGTGAGTGTGGTGGACAGGTCGAGGAGATGCAGAGATTGGAGATTCCATAGAACTGTTCTGTGTTCTTACGTTTCACATTATTGTCTTCTGGATAAGGTGGGAAAATTTGGGGTCTACCTTATTATATACGGACTGCACCTCAGAATTAAATGATATTGTCACTATTATTTACAACATGGTTGTATTGGTCACTGTGACTTGACAGTGTAGGAGACATCCGGGTAGGGGGTCACATTTCTCTCCTTTCTTAATTTTGGCTTTTTTTATATTTCCTACAATCAATCATTCACCGTGAGAGATGAGGCGTTAAAATGAATGAGGAATATTTGAGAAGAGTGACACTGCCTGATTCTTAAAGGGGTCGTCTAATGTGCTCAACCTATTCCTATCATTCTACCATTCCATTCATAGAGCTTAAGTAAGTTCCATGGAAGTTCTTCCTCAGGTCTATGTTGAAGATCTCTGGACACTTACACTGAACTCTGCTTCCCTGTGGCAAGTCTGCACTACATGTAGCAAGTTACCTCTCCAGTATAAGTAACAGAGGGGTGAGGAAGGAGGATCCCATCTATTAGTTGTAAATGGGGGGAACAGAATTGATTAAGAAGGGGTTGATCACTTTAGAGTAGCTCATCTTGCCGTGCACACACACATAGTATAACGATGCAAGTGACTGTAATCAAAAGTGTGATGCTTTGTAAACAATAAGAAAAGATCCCTAGTAACCCCTGGGAAAGAGTGAATGTAATAATGCAATTGTGCCAGGGGGACTTGGAGGTGAGAGTAGCCGGGAGATGGCGGTGCAACCGCTAAACTGGCCAATGCTTAGGTCTTCGGAGTACGCTGAACTGATAACCCAAATGGGGCTTCACAGGCGCATGCTCCGACCCCCACATATACTCAGGGAGTCTCGAGAGTGGATGGTCACACATTACTCGCACCCTTCCCCTATAGGGCCTGGCAAGTTAATGTTACACCCCTGGATTGTGCTCAGCCGCTCCCCAGTAGTAATGACCGGGAGGGTTATAAGTGGATCTCAAAAATGTATGACAAATACTGGGAGGAAATGAAAACTGATCTGTGCTCCTGTGTGTCCCAACACACACTAAGGCCGGTCACACCAGTCAGTCATGATAACTGAGTGTTGTTTTATGCTGTGGCCTCGAGCATCATATCTCAGATACTCAGGAATGGAGGCAGCACCTCGGAGTTACCACAAAAAGTTACTAAAGTAGTAGTACATTTCTATGCTGGAAAATGGTGCTGCCTCCAATAACCGGGGATGTCAGAGGTATTATATCCGAGGCCGCTACCTTCATTACCCAGCGGGTGTTAGAGTTATTATGGGGCACATTTATCATTAATCGGCAAAAGTGAGAAATAGTTATCAATCCTTATCGCAAGGATAAGGATTGAACTATTTCTCAAATTTATTAAAAAGGGAACACAGAAACAGCAGTTCCGAAAAACTGCTGTTTCTGTGATAGAAAAAATCACACTTACCCCCCTCTTCGGATGCGCTGTCTCGGGATCTCCTCTTCGTTCCTCTTCTTCCTTCAATTGCGCATGTGCAGTGCACATGCGCACAAAGTCCCTGCTCTGTCTCTGCAACTATCGTTGCAGAGTGAGCGCGCTGAGTGACAGGGAGGGATCATGTGATCCCTCCACACATGCGCTGTCCAGCTCTGCTCTTCGGAGCAGAGCTAACAGCAGTGGATTTCTTCAATTCTGATAATGTACGCCAGCTTCAGCTGGTACATTATCAAGACAAGTTCCCGAAAAAAATTTTTTTCGGGACTTGTTCGATTGCGGCCAGGAGCAGTCACCATTCTGTTGAATGGTGACTTCGCAAAAACGATCAGGAGTGCAAAGCAGCAGATATCCATGATATCTGCTGCGATGCACCTTTAATAAATTTGCGGAGGGCACATCGGGACTTTAATTCCACGGTAAGTGCACAATAGCACTACCGTGATTTGTTAAATATTCCCTTATATCCGAAGCCACTGCCTCCATTCCCCGATGGTGTCAGAGTTATTATATCCGAGGCCGCTGCTTCCATTCCCTGGCATTGTATTATATCTGAGGCGGCTGTATTATACTCAGTAGTGTGATTGGGGCTTATTTTGTGCTGGAACAGACAGGATCACAGTTATGGCACACTGTCCACATAGTCTTAGGTCAGTTTTCATTTCCTCCCCACAAGTAATGAAAGGCGTGCAGAGGAAGAGGGATTATTGCCAGTGGGGATTATTATAAAGGTGTTTAGTGATGGTCTGTACAAGAACAAAACCTTCCCCCATATAGTGCTGCAAGCATGCCAACCAAGGGGTATATTCACTAAACTGCGGGTTTGAAAGAGTGGAGATTTTGCCTATAGCTACAGATTCTAGCTGCCATTTTGTAGAATGCACTAAATAAATATTTACTAGAATCTGATTGGTTGCTATAGGCAACATCTCCCCTTTTTCAAACCCGCAATTTAGTACATATACCCCCAAGACTTATAGGAGCAACAAGTATATTTTATCACCACATTTTAACAAAATATATCACGAAAGCAGCGGTACTGGCCTGGACTAGTGAGGTTAAATTACCGCTATAATGTGCCAGCCTCCCAGGTCGCACATTCGCTTGAAAAAAATATTATGAGAGTAAAAGCTTTTTTCAAGAATTGTTCTGTTTTTGTCATTCTGAGATGTCGATAATAAAACAGGTATTTCTGCAATATGTTGTTAGTGTGAGTGAATTATCAGCGTAGGTCACAGTGTGTATGGGAAACTGAAGATGAGTGTGAGTGAGATTCTGAGTGTGAGCTAGACTTAACATACATCCCATTAACGACTCCATGTTGCTCCCCAGGAGAAACAGGCCCTGCTGGGTAATCTGGCGGAGAAGGCTCAGTTGACGGAGCAGATATTGAATCTTGCTGCGGGAATCCACTGTAATCCCATCCAGGGAGCTATGTACGCTTTTCCCAGGATCCAGATCCCAGAACCTGCTGTCCGACTAGCACAGGTAACTAATAACCCATGGATATATGATATATAGATAGAATATATGTACTGGGAGCAGACATGGGGTCCTATATCTTCCTTCAGCTCCCGCCCTGGCTGTAGTCACCGCTGAGCTTCTATATCGCTCGTATAACCTCCGAGAAGACCACGGCCAGATCCTCAGCAGACAGCCAATAACTTCATAACCTGAGAACTCTCATCAGAGCCGGATAATCTATTAGGCATAATAGGCTTCTGCATAGGGTCCAAAGGGTATTGGGGGCCGAGGATTATCTAACTTCTTTTTATGTTTTTTTCCACAAAGGAAACAGGAGAACTAGTACTTTGCCTCTGGCCCAATGGGGTCTTAATTTTGCTGTGACTCTCATCTTCTGACAACTTTGTCTCAGCTTCGACCCAGTCCAACCTTCCTAGAACTAAAACAACATGATATTATTGATACCAGCATAGGCGTCAAACATTGGGGAAAAATCATACGCTGTATTAAAATTATTATTATTTATTTACTTATAAGGCGCCACAGATTCCTCAGTGGCAGACACAGAAACAAGTAACAAATAGATGAGGTAATACATATAAGTAGCACAGATGAATGTGAGTAATGTTATGGAGACTCACAGAGTGCAGCAAAAGACGTGACAGGACGTACAAAGGAGTCAGACAGTAGACAGACATGGGACAATAGGCAGTGAGGACCCTGTCCTTAAGAGCTTACATTCTAGAGGGAGGGGTGATGAGAGACAGTAGGACCAACTGGGAGACAATGGAGATGGCAGACGAGGAAGAGGAGGTGATGGATAGAATGTTTAGCAGTTGGTAGGATAGGTGAGATTGAAGAGGTGAGTTTGAGTGAGCATTTGAAGGACAGAAGTTTGGAGGAGAGTTGAGTGAGATGGGGTAGGGAGTTCCAAAGAATGGGGACAGCACGGCATAAGTCTTGGTGGCGAGAATGGGAGGATGTAATAAGAGGTGAATTGAAGCAGAGAGTGAGGCTCCTTCACTGACACCTAGGACCGCTTCCTTCTGGGTACCTCTCACTGCTAGGGCACCTTGCCTCGTACAACTGACCTCTTGCCTTCAGATCGGGGTTGATGTGAGGCAGAGCGTTGGTACTAGTTTAACACCTTTTTACATGGAATGTTTACCATTCAAGATTTAATATTCTCTAACTTACAAAATTCACAGCAATCTGTGCTATCCTAAATTATGTGTTTCCTGAGTCTACATTGTTCAGACAGGTTCTAAGATAGAGGAAGAAAACCTACACAGGACCGAAAGGTAGCGACCTCCTGCTGTGTTGGTCACTTCACAGGAAAAGACTTAATTAGCATGATTAGTCTGCCTTCAGAAGATATAAAGTGAATTTACTCCAACATTTCCCCATTGTATCAGAAATCAGTACATTTCTAATACAATCATATAACACAGTATCAAATATCAGTACATTTGCAATGATATACAGAGGTGCACTGCAGCCCTAAGTAAAATAAATATCTACAGTAAGTTATTTCTACGTGATCCAGCTATATAGTCATTTGTTACTTTAGTGAGGGCAGTTTCAGTTGAGTGATGGGGATGGAAACCAGACTGGAGAGGGACAAAAAGAGAATGGGAAAAGAGAAAGTGGGTCAGACCTATGAAGACAATTTTAGAAGCAAAAGGAACCAGAGATAGGGAGTGATAGTTGGAGAGAGAGGATGGGTCAAGGGCAGGTTTCTTGAGAATAGGAGAGATGACAGCATGCTTGAAGGCTGAGGGGAAGATACCAGTGGAGAGAGAGAGAGAGGTTACAGAGGAGAGCAAGGTGACAACAAGCATTGGAAGAGAGGTAGCGGAGGAACTTGGAGGGGACAGGATTAAGAGGACAGGTTGTAGAAGAAGAGGAGAGAAGAGAGAGGATCTCAGGCACAGTTACAGGAGGGTAATAGCCAAGGGTGGCAGAGCAAGTAATAGAGAGGACAGGTGGGGGGAGGCGAGTCTGACGAGAACAGATATCACTGTGAATACAGTCAATTTAGTTTTTGAAGTAAGTGGCAAAGTGAAGAGTGATGATGAACGAGGGGGGAGGGCACAGTAGAGAATTAACGGTAGCAAAAAGGCGTTAGGGTTTATTGGACAGGGAAGAGATGAGGGATGTGAAAAAGGTTTGTTTGGCAAGAGAGTATGCAGAATAGTAGAAGGAAAGGATGAATTTAAAGTGGATGAAGTCAGCAATGCAGCGGGACTTCCTCCATTGGCGTCCAGAGGAGCTGGAGCAATTTTGGAGGAGACAAGTAAGAGGGGAGTGTCATGGTTGGGGTTTGGACTGGCAGGGACGAAGGGGGGTAGCTGGGGCTGCAGTATAAAGGGCAACCGAGAGTGCGGTGTTGTAAAGAGATACATCAGCGTTGAGACATGATAGGGAAGTAATGGGAGCAAGTAAGGTTTCGAGGGAGGACGCACTGGTGATGGAGTCAAAGCTGTTGAAGGGACACAGTGTGTGAACGACTTTGGGTGGGGGAGGGGGGCAAGGGGTAAAGAGAGGGCAAAGGAAAGGAGATTGTGGTCATAGAAGGGGAAGACAGAATTGGAGAATTTGGAGATGTCACAGAGATGGGAGAACACTAGATCCAGGAAGTGACCATCAAGGTGGGTGGTGAAAGTTGTCCATTGGGAGAGGTCATAGGAATAAGTTAGAGTGAGGAGTTTAGAGGCAGCAGTAGTAATAGAAGAGTTGGTAGGATGTTAAAATCCCCAATGACAATAGTGGGAAGATCAGAATAGAGGAAATGGAAAACTCAAGAAATTGAGTGGAAGGGCCAGAAAGACGATAGATGACAGCAACACGATGGTGGAGAGGGGCGAAGAGGTGAATGGAGTGAATTCAAATGAGGAGAAGGAGAGGGAGTGTTCAGGGGGAATAACGCTTAAGGTGTGGCCAGAAAACAGTAGGACACCTACATCACCTCCTTGGTGGTCCCCAGGATGGGGAGTGTGGGAGAGTGTAGCAAAGGAAGCAGTATCAGAGGGGGAGATCCACATTTCTGTAAGAGCCAGGAGACCAAAGGAATGAGAGAGGAAGAGGCCATGAATGGGAGTGATTTTGTTGCAGATACATTTTGCATTCCAGAGTGCGCAGGACAGGGGGAGGTAAATAAGAGGAAGGATGGGAATAAGGTTGGCGGGATTGGATGTTTGGGGGAGACAGGGTGATATGTGGTGAAGGGGGGAGCGACAGCGGATAGAGGGGAAGTGCTGAATGGAGAGTAATAAGGTACAGGAGATGTAGAAATTGGGACCTTGCAGAGTCATGAAATAGGAGAGATGACCAAAGTCCAGTCCACATCCAGTTCAGACTCAGTTACAACTCCTCTTACTTGTGATGCAGACAAAGCTTTGAATGGGCCTGAAAATACAATGAATTAGAAGACTGAAACATCAGTTGCAGGGGGAGGGAATGGCCGGGCAATTAGAACAGCAGCTGATTAAACAGAGGGGGCGTTGCAGTGAAATAAACTGACAGATTAAACACATTTTCTTGAGGAGAGAAGTAAATAGTTCAAAACAGAGTTCTTGAGATGTGAAGTTTGCAGCCAGGGGGACATCAGGAGTAAGACATGGAGTTATAGGTGAATGCTGAGTGTTGTCCTCATGGAGCAGAGTTTCCTGGTAGGATGTTTTCCTCCTGTTCCCTAATTGTTTAAGTCTTGTGGAATTTTTTGCTTTGCTATACAAAACGGTGTATACACTTGTAACAAATACACACTGGCTGGCACAGCCTCTATCTGTCAATAAGTGAATAAACTTCCACTAATAGCACATTACAAAGACAGTCATAAATCATAGCTATAAATGATATATAAAATAACAAACAGCACCTCAGATGTGTAGGATTATCTCCTCCTGTAGCAGTGGAATTGGTTAACATATTCTTCTCCATTTTATCTCCGGAATAACTCTGAATTAAGCTAAATAATTCTAGTACGCTTGTAACTAAACGCAGCCTCGGACTAGCCTGCAGGTGAGCCGGGCTATCCACCAGTAGGCCCCGTAGCATTGAAGCTCCGCCCCCTCCATTGATAGGGCGGAGCTTCAATACGTCTGACTCCCGACACTTCCGACAGCGACACTTTGGTTAAACACTGTACCGCGCAAGTGCAGAGAGCCGCGTCTGGGCGGGAGTGTGTTTTTCAATTTGAGCAGATGACTGAAGAGACGGCGACGCCTAGCCATGGAGGAGGAGCTCCTGTTATCCAGCTGCCTAGAGGAGCAAGAAGGAAGAACGCCGGAGCTTTGCACTGCTAAGTGCACACCCAGCCACCCTGAGGGACATGGGGAGAGGCATGAAGGGGTCAGGTCAGCATGGCAGGGTGTGAAGGGGGGGCAGATCAGAATGGCAGAGTGTGATGGGGTAAAAGCAGCATGTAGGGCGCAGTGTGATCATAAGGAGGCACAGCATGGTGATTAAGGGGCACAGCAATGTGTGTGTGATGGCACAACGGGCTTGTGGCAATGTAATGTGTGTGTGGTAGGTGGTGGCTAACTAATGGGTGCTATTTTGTTTGTAGGGTGAAGGTGAGGCAATTTAATTTTATAGTGGGGACTATTAATTTAAGATGGGGTGATTTGGGGGCTATTAATTGAATGTGGGGTTGAGTTTGAGGAGCATGAGGTCTATTTATTAAATGTGAATATGAATTATTTAATGGCAGTGACGTTTGCGGGAAATAGGTATATTTATTATACGTAAATGCGATTGATTTATTCAGGGGCTGTCTGGAGGGAAGGAAATAGGTTTATTAAATGGGAATACTATTACTTTAATGTTGGGGCTGGAGGAAGGCCTAAGTATTATTTGTGGGTCCTATTGATTTAACGTTGGGGCTGGTTGGAATTTTTTAAATGTACCCATTATTTTTTCCAAATAGGGCCCCCAACATTCCAGGATCCAGGCAAGCCGCAACTATAGAAACCAGCAGCCACTGATGGTAAAAGTGACAAGAACAGGTAGGACAGTCTGTCAAATGTTCTGAGTCTAGTGCAGGCTTGGCTAACCTGTGGCAATCCAGGTGTTGTGAAACTACAAGTCCCAGCATACCCTTCCAGCAATAAGCTGCTATATATTGGCAAAGCATGCTGGGGCTTGTAGTTTCACAACATCTGGAGTGCCACAGGTTAGCCAAGCCTGGGACAATCCCGATTTTTGGTGACTGTTCTGCCCAATCTAAGGTGTAGGCCAAGACTGTGTACTCTTTATATACACACTGCATTCTTTATATACTACACTATGGTGCTATGGTGTCCTTCTGGGGCTGACCACCCCCCCCCCCTCTAGTGTCTGGTCTCGTCTCTATGATGGCTGGCCACACCCCCTTTTGTGGGCCCCTTAGGTTGCAGTCCCCCCGGTGGGCCCTTCATACCCCAGTCCGACACTGACTAAACACACTTATAACTAGACGCACTCTAACAGCCACAGGAGACATTGATGATGTTGTAGTGAGAGGAAGCGGAGAATCCTGACATGTTCCACTTGGTGTAAGAGGCGTCACATCTGAGGTCCACGAAGGAGAGGAACAAAGAGGTTAAAATGGGATAGGAGAATGCATGAGAGAAAGGATTAACGTAATATATAGGAACACTCATATAGAGATTACTGAATACTTTTTAACCTATTCACATTCCCAAAGTTTACCAGTTCAAGGAAAAAGTAAGGATATGACAAAGGGATCCTTATTACCCTATTATTCATCACTTAGTTCAGTTAAAATATAATTTTGATTACATATTATTATGAAATCACATTGTTCCTACAATTGTTCAAATATTAAAATAGAAACACAAAACATTAAATGATCACAAACTGGATTGACATGAAGGTGATTACTAGATGTATCTGTCCACGTGCTACAATCTGTATAATGTTATATAACAATGGGAAGGATCAGTAAGTGGTATAATGTTATATAACAATGAGAAGCATCAGTAAGTGGTATCATGTTATATAACAATGGGAGTACTTAGTGTAACCCCCTGTCACTGTGTGTAGTGTGGGGTGCAAAGGGTACACAGTGCACCTCCTTCTCAAGCCCTGGCTAGCTGATGGGCATGGGTGTAAATGATCAGGGGGTCCCTGCACATGCAGGTGTTTCTTTGTAGTTAGTGGGACACAGGTAATGTCACTTTGGTGCAGTGTAATAGAAGTCACAATAATTTGGGCGCCAGACCATCTCTATAACAAACTGAACTTTTATTTACACTCTTCCTCCAGCACGATAATCATAATGGTTGCAGAATATATACATCTCCTTACTCTCTCCAGCACAGTTCTTAATGAGCAATACGAATATGGTTGCAAATATCTTATCACTCCTCCTGCACAGTTCTTAATGTTATCCAGATGTTAAATAACATAATTTACATGTCTCTTGCACTCCATACTCACTGCAGATCACCCTTTCTGCAGGGGCACATGCATGGATGCTAATAGGCAGGCAGCTTCTTCTCCATGCAGCTCTGACACACTCTGTGTACCTCTCAACTGCAGCTCATCCCTCCTCTGCGGGGATAATGTCTCCTGTGCTCTGACACGTCACTCTGTGTACTCTCAGCCTCAGGATCTGACACTACAGCTACCATGCCTCTTGTAGCAGCCCTCACTCCAGTGCCTCTTCCATGCGCAGTGTCCCCCTCTCTCTTGGGTTCACTATAGTGGCATGGAGTTCTCCCCCTCATCCAGGGCACACATTCCTTGCCCTGGCGCAGTCACCACGCTCAGACAGCCAGGCAATGCTGGGGGAGCCTGGGAGCTTCCACCCCAGGTCCCCAGCTACAACTCTCCTCTCCTCTCTCTCTCTCTCCCCCTTGCTGACAGCCCCTCCTTCCTCTCCCTCAGTCTCCAGGCTGGGCTGGGTTATCCCCATGGTAACCTGTTTATGTAACTTTTCATAAACTATTAGCTTACCCTCTAGGTGACCCCTCTTGAATTCACTGAGGTAAAGGTTTAACTAAAACACCACTAGGGGGGTGTTACATTCTCCCCCGATTAGCTGGGCACCCTAAACTACACCTAATGGGGCTGCCTAGCTAATCTCACTCACACCTAACTCACATATGACCACACACATGTAAACTTTTCTACATCACTATTGCATTAAACATCACAGTGTAAAGTGAATACATACATAGCAATACAATGGCAGTATCAATATAAAACACATTTCACATTGCATACCCCACAACACCCCCAATGGATGTAAACATGTGAGTCACAGGTGTCCTGTTTTCTTTCAATGTACATTTAAATATGGCTTTATGCCAAAGCAATGTAGCACCTGCCCATGCCTGCCCATGTCTCCCCCCTCCTGGGTCAAAAAGAGACAGGTGGCTCTCGTGGGCCCCTCCCAACAAATACATCTCCCCCAAGTCACATATCAGCAATATATGCAGGGGTGGCATTTGACCAGCGGGGTTGCCTTCCCCCCTTTCTCTCCAACGTGGACGATCTGCCTTTCTTTGCTCCCCCCAATCCTCCGGAAGGGCAATATACAGACGTCACATTGCACAATCTGCCTCTCTTTGCTTCCCCAAATCCTCAGGAAAGGCAATATACAGACTGCATTATAATTACACCTCACACGTTGAACCTTTTCTTCTTTTGCTTCCCACTCAGCTGGGTTAAGTGGCACTACAAGTCTCAGCAACAAGCACACTGCTGCTCCATATACTGTCCCGGACAGAACTACTCAGCAAACAGCTTGCTTCACCTTCTCCTCATTACCCTTGGTCTCCTGGGCACCTAGAGACGGTCAGACATGGTGTCCCAAGGGTGTTACTCCGGCTGGGCACACTGCACTCAGTCCCTGTGTCCTGCAAGCACTTTCTCCATCTGTTGTGCTTGAGCCCCACGTTGGGCGCCATTATGTAACCCCCTGTCACTGTGTGTAGTGTGGGGTGCAAAGGGTACACAGTGCACCTCCTTCTCAAGCCCTGGCTAGCTGATGGGCATGGGTGTAAATGATCAGGGGGTCCCTGCACATGCAGGTGTTTCTTTGTAGTTAGTGGGACACAGGTAATGTCACTTTGGTGCAGTGTAATAGAAGTCACAATAATTTGGGCGCCAGACCATCTCTATAACAAACTGAACTTTTATTTACACTCTTCCTCCAGCACGATAATCATAATGGTTGCAGAATATATACATCTCCTTACTCTCTCCAGCACAGTTCTTAATGAGCAATACGAATATGGTTGCAAATATCTTATCACTCCTCCTGCACAGTTCTTAATGTTATCCAGATGTTAAATAACATAATTTACATGTCTCTTGCACTCCATACTCACTGCAGATCACCCTTTCTGCAGGGGCACATGCATGGATGCTAATAGGCAGGCAGCCTCTCCTCCATGCAGCTCTGACACACTCTGTGTACCTCTCAACTGCAGCTCATCCCTCCTCTGCGGGGATAATGTCTCCTGTGCTCTGACACGTCACTCTGTGTACTCTCAGCCTCAGGATCTGACACTACAGCTACCATGCCTCTTGTAGCAGCCCTCACTCCAGGGCCTCTTCCATGCGCAGTGTCCCCCTCTCTCTTGGGTTCACTATAGTGCATGGAGTTCTCCCCCTCATCCAGGGCACACATTCCTTGCCCTGGCGCAGTCACCACGCTCAGACAGCCAGGCAATGCTGGGGGAGCCTGGGAGCTTCCACCCCAGGTCCCCAGCTACAACTCTCCTCTCCTCTCTCTCTCTCTCCCCCTTGCTGACAGCCCCTCCTTCCTCTCCCTCAGTCTCCAGGCTGGGCTGGGTTATCCCCATGGTAACCTGTTTATGTAACTTTTCATAAACTATTAGCTTACCCTCTAGGTGACCCCTCTTGAATTCACTGAGGTAAAGGTTTAACTAAAACACCACTAGGGGGGTGTTACATTAGTAACAGTAAATATAATGTTATATAACAATGAGAAGACAAATATTCCATGTTCACCTTTCCACTGCCGCTGGCTTCCTCTATGCTAACGGCAGACGGTCCTCTCTCTGTCATCTTGGTTATAGAGGAGTTGTTCTTTCACCTTAGTTGCACACAGGATGGTAGATATTCCACCTTGTGTCAGATGTTGGACTTAACCATTTAAACACAAGAAAGAAAGTGGATATTATGGCTGGATCATTTATAAATAACATATGGTGTAAATTTGCTTAAAGGAACAGTGCAGGGCACTTATTTATATCATCATTATCACCATTTATTTATATAGCGCCACTGATTCCGCAGCGCTGTACAGAGAACTCACTCGCATCAGTCCCTGCCCCATTAGAGCTTACAGTCTAAATTCCCTAACACACACATACACACACAGTGTCGGACTGGGGCATGAAGGGCCCACCGGGGGACTGCAACGCTAGGGGCCCACCAGAGGGGGTGTGGCCAGCCATCATAGAGGCGAGACCAGACACTAAAGGGAGAGTGGTCAGCCCACGAAGGACAGCTAGCACCATTGTGTAGTATATAAAGAATGTAGTGTGCTCATCCTTCTCTTTTAAAATGACAGGCTGACTGCGCACTTAGTTACTAACCTGCTCATGCTCCTCTGGGCGGTTGGATATCCGGAACTCCTACTCTCATCTGCCCTGCTCAAAGTGAAAAACACACTACCGCGCAGGTTCAGAGAGCCCAGACGCGACTCTCTGCACCTGTGTGGTAGTGTGTTTAACGGGAGTGTTTGGCAAAAACGGGGAAGGGGGGGGAGGAGTTGCGCTCTACCCCTACTGTTGCAAGAGCAGCATTAACACAGGTTATCCCTCTCTACGAACTAATAATATACTGAAAGTTAAGCGCTCATTGACTTATGTATTATTCCAAGTGTAATGCTAATAATAAAATTTGTATTCTTTTATCTTGAATACAATTCGTATTTTTCTATATCTTGTATTAGGCTGTGAGCAAGAGGCTCGGTTCAATTAGTGGGATAACATTTAATGCTAGTTTTATCACAATTTATTGAATCCTGGTTAAAATACATAAAAATACATTAATATAGACAAATAAAATACTCCAATTAAACCACAGTATTTATATTATGAGGCATTGATTTCTATATACATACATATGGTATGGCATCAATTGAACATACATAAAAAATCAGACAAACCTAGGTAAATAGACCTGGACTAGTCTAGCTACTGGGAGGCATATGGCAGTGGGTATAAATGCTGCATTGATCCAGATATAACACAGTCACTGATATCTCAATAAAATAATGTTCATAGCATACAAGTCCAGTAGATGGGAATTGGTATTTCTTTAAGTCTCTGCTAGTGCAATATAAATATTCAGATCACTGTCCACATATATCACATGGTTATTGCTGCGATGCTTTCAAATTTAACTTTGTTTACTTGCAGTCTCGATGTATATAGAGATGGTGGCCGGGTACACAGTGTGCTGAAATCAGAGGATGTTTCTCGTGGTCCGTGCTTGTTACTGTTGGAGAGGAAGGTGCCTGCGTTCCACTGTGGAACGCATCTGTCCCTTCCTGTTCTCGCGTGTCCAAAAGATGAATTGTATGCAAGTCGGGAGTCAGCTGTTTTCTTAGCTCCTCCCTAACAACGGAGGGGGCATGGCTATAATGTGGCGGGGCCTACCGGTGGATAGTCCTGCTGCCCTGCAGGCCAGTCCGAGCCTGTACACACATAAAGAGAGAGAGAGACTAGGGTCAATTTTGATAGCAGTCAATTAACCTACTAGTATGTTTTTAAAGTGTGGGAGGAAACCGGAACACCCAGAGGAAACCCACGCAAACACGGGGAGAACATACAAACTCCACACAGATAAGGCCATAGCCGGGAATTGAACTCAGGACCCCAGAGCTGTGAGACAGAAGTGCAAACACCTTAGCCACCGTGCTGCAAATGTACTTATTTTGATATGCGTATGTTAGTAAAGGAAATCTTTATTTCTGAGACCAGGGGAAGAAATTTGTTTGTTTTAACTTTGCTAGAGGAAATGCATGATTTCTGAGGTATATATCTGATACAATAAGCCTTTGTTGAGGAAGTCTTTTGTGTGTCGGTATGTGGGGAAATTACTTGTTTAGGGTTTTGTGACTTTCTTTGGGAATGCGTATTCTGCAGCTTTGCAAAGAAAGGGCCCATGCTAATCTCATAGTTAGACATTTTGATGTGTGAGGGTCCAGCACCTGAAGACCCCCCAAAAACATGTGGGGGAACCTGCAGCCAGTCCAAGTGGGACTGCTGCAGAGTGAAGGACTGATAGACTCAGGGGCCTCAATTACTGTTGTAAGTCCCCATCTTATTGATCCTGCTGCAGTACTGCAGGGTCGCACTGCCAAAGTTGCACAACCCAGTCCAGAGGAAAAGACCACAGCTGCTAGACAATAGTCATCACCTGCGCCACACCATCAGCCAGCCCAGAGGAAAAGACCACATCTGCCATTTCTTCAGGAAACAGCCAGTCCTTTGCCTCTGAAAAGACCACGTGGAAAGACCACGTGCGTAGCAACGCAGTGGATGTTGCCTCTTGCCAAACTAGTATTGTGGGTGTGCCAGGTGGTGCTCCTTTCTCTAGCAGTATGCCAGCTGCATCAGTGAGTATAGCTGACCACAGTGACCTCCCTTTGACTGACCCCACTTTGACTGACTCTAGTCACCCCAACATAGAACCCCCTGCAGTGTATCCTGACTTAGACAATAGTGAGGGCAGCAGGGAAGAGTTCAGGGCAGCACAGCTCCCTGTCTTTCTCAAAATGGCATGAGGCGCCAGGCTGGTGGCAGCCATCCAGCGATGGAGGTGGGGAGTGTGACCTGGCATAAAGGGTTGTTGTGCCTTGTAGCTAGGAAGGTAGATGGGGATAGACCAGTCCGGGAAGTTCAACTGGTTAACTCGCAGATAATGTCAGTTGCCCACGAAATCCCTATGGCGGGACACCAGGGACAATGCCGAACACTGAAACGTCTGACACAGAACTTTTTCTGGTCCGGAATGTTGGATGACGTCCGGGCCTACTGTAAGTCCTGTGATGTGTGCAAGCGTCTTGAGCGCCCTACTGCTCGTGCTCCCTTCAGGTCATTGCCAATAACTGGGGAACCTTTTCAGCAAGTGGCTGTGGACATAGTAGGTCCCCTGCCTGTGCCAAGTAGATCAGTGAAGAGGTACACAGTTCATGAGTGAACTGGCCCACTGTCTCTGGGCAAACTGCAGAGTGCGGCAACTCCATACTGCCCCCTAACATCCCCAGAGTAATGGACTGTGCAACCAGAACAAGTTCCAGGCTGTCTGGGCTGGACTGTACACGGTCTCAAAATGCCTGAGTGACATCACTTACGTGGTGTCATTTGATAGCGACGATAGGCGACAGCGGACCTACCGCGTAAATATGTTGAAGGCATACGAGTATGTGGAGTCGATAGCAGTAATTTGCTGCTTACCAACTGAGGAACCAGGAATTGACCCTCTTACTGACCTCTCATGGAGGCCAGAGAGGAAGTTGGTGTAGAGGAAGTGGGCTGGGATGAGTAGTTGGGTGCCCGCAACAGGGAGCAGCTTAAGGCAGTGCTGTTGCCCTTCACGACTCAGTTCAGTAGGAAGCCCGGTCGAACTTCCTTGGTGATGCACCATGTGGACACTAGTGAGCATAGGCCAGTTAGGCAACCCGCTTATCGGGTCTCACCAGAAGCCAAGGAAAGTATATACAAGGAAGTGTGGGAAATGCTTGAGCTAGAGGTGATCCATTGCATAGTTCGTGGGTGTCTTCCATTGTATTGGTTCCCAAGAAGGACAAGACAACGCGGTTTTGTGTGGACTAACGCTGATTGAACGAGGTGACCGCGTCTGATGCCTATCTCTTGCCCTGAATTGACGCTCTGTTAAATGAGTTACCTGGAGCAAAGTATATTTTCACCTTTGACTTGAGCAAGGGGTATACCGCTGACCCCCGAGGCTGAGGAATGGTCGGCATTCATCACCCCATTTGGCCTGTTTGAGTTTAAGTCCATGCCATTTGGGATGAAAAATTCACCAGCCACCTTCCAGCATGTGGTGGATTACCTGCTGGAAGTGTGTAAGGGCTGTGCTCAGGCTTACTTGAATGACATTGCCATTTTCAGTAAATCCTGGAAGGATCATTTGAAACATGTAGGGAAAATGTTATAGAAAAGTCAGTGAGCAGGTCTGACTATCAGAGCACACAAGTGTCAAATGGGGATGTCAGAGGTGCAGTACCTGGGTCATCGTGTGGGGGGAGGTAGGGATAAGCCAGAACCAGCTAAGGTAGAGGCAATCCAAGACTGGCCCCGGCCCACAACCCAAAGACAAGTACTGGCCTTCTTAGGGACTGCAGGCTACTACAGACGTTTCGTCCCAGACTTTAGTACTGTAGCGAAGCCTCTGACAGATCTCACTAAGAAGAAACTCCCCAGAGTAGTTGACTGGACATCCGCTTGTGAGCTGACATTTCAGTCGTTAAAGGAAGCCCTGGATCGTGCTCCAGTACTGTTGGCGCCTAATTATGACAAGGACTTTATTGTGCAAACTGACGCGTCACAGTATTGACTGGGAGCAGTACTTAGCTAGGTGGGGCCTGATGAACAGGAGCACCCAGTGGCCTATTTGAGCAGAAAACTGCTAAACCGGGAGGTGGGGTATGCCACAATTGAGAAGGAATGTTTGGCCATTGTTTCGACAGTGAAAACTTCAACCTTATTTGTATGGGCGACATTTTACTGTGGTGACTGATCATAATCCTTTAAAGTGGCTACAACACACTTTAGGGGAAAATGGCCGTTTGTTGCACTGAAACCTTGCCCTTCAAATTTATGACTTTCACATAATTCACAAGCAAGGAAAGGCTCACAGCAATCCGGATGGACTGTCTCGGCAGGAAGAGCCGGATCCTCCGGGTCACCTCCGGTAACCCTCGGAGACTGCGGAGCAGGAGCCAAATCGTCGGACATGGCACGCTGGTTGCCCTCATGGACAAAGGTGGGAGGAGTGTGACTGGATCACTTATAAATAACTTATGGTATAAATTTATTTAAAGAAAATAGCGCAGGGCGCTTATTTATATAATTGCAACTTATTTCGGATATTGTGTGTTGCTAAAGGAGATATCTTTGTTTCTGAGACCAGAAGAAGAAATTCATTTGTTTTAACTTTGCTAGCGGAAATGCATTATTTCTGAGGTATACATCTGATACAATAAGCCTTTGTTGAGGAAGTCTTTTGTGTATCTTGGAATAGGGAAATGACTTGTTTGGGGTTTTATAACTTTCTTTGGGAATGTGTATTCTGCAGCTGTGTTAAGAAAGGGCCCATGCTAATCTCATAATTAGACCTTTTGATGTGTGAGGGTCCAGCACCTGAAGGCACAAGAAAGCTTAATTAGACTTGCTACTAGATTTCCTGCATCTAATACAAGATGCAGGAAATCACAGCAAGTTTTAGGATATCACATATAAGTGTAAATACTGTTAGCATTGCATGTAAATCCATATTTGGGTAATCAAATTGCATCCTGATTCTAAAAATAGCTCAGACCTCAGGGGGGTGGCTTATCCTGTGAGGCTGTGTTGAAATCTGTATAAAAAGCACTGTCTTGTATTGAAAATTGTTTGTCTTGCTTTATCTGACCTGCTCCCCGGTACCTTCAACCAGGTGAGCAAATAAACATCACTTGCTTCAAAGACCTGCTTGGAAACTTCTCTATCCCTGTGACCTACAGATTAGACCCAAAATCTAATCCGTTCCCTGCTGTTTCTAAAGTTTGGACCCAGCTCTCCGGTACCACGGCTCTGCCCGCTACCCATGCAGCTCTGGCCAGTGTAATAGGCCAGGGGGGATCCATCCACAGCAGCCCTGATCCATAGGAAGAGGTCAGGAGTACCAGCCCAGGTACACCAGTAACAGGGTACATTCGCAGCATCAGTTACCCACAATAAACCCGGTACTGGATGCCGGTAAGGATTCCAGTGGTGGAAGCATTTCTGAGCCCCTAATACTGCGGTTAGAGGGCGCATTTCAGATAACGAAAAGGGAACGGTGGCAAAGTAAGCCCAGCCGGTTCCCAGCAACAACAGACAGGGTGGTATAGGCGGTCCATCCTGTCACAGATATTATTTATGTAGACCATATTAGCTATTAATTAAAGCATTAATAAAGCAGAATAATTACAATAAATGTACGGATGAAAGGAATTATATATACATTAGTATTATATACAGACACTTTCACCGAATGTCCGATCTTCTTCACAGAGCCAAGGTCTAGACCCGGATGTTCTCTTCTGCCATCGTCTCTTGGAGGACACGGGCATCGTACTGTGTGCTGGGAGCTACTTTGGACAAGTAGAGGGAACCTACCACATCAGGTGCAGATATACTACATGTGTATAAAGATATGTGTGCGATACAGACACATGCTGCTATTCAATCCCTTTATTCAGTTCTAGTCATTTACTTTTATTCAAATACCCTTTTTTCTCCGGTATAATGCTGCGGACTGCAGTATGCAAATGAAAGGGAGGAGTTATTACTGTACAGACACAGAACATGCATGTGAAATATGGTATAATACCACAGGCTGGGCAGAGGAAGGAGGGGGTATAACAGCATGGGAGATAGAAAGAAGAAGGGGTGATAATGACATGGGGCTGAGTATGGAGGGGGGTATAATGACACGAGGCAGAGAAAGGAGAGGGGTATAATGACACGAGGCAGAGACAGGAGGAGGTATAATGACATGGGGCAGAGGAAGGAGGGGGTTTAATGGCACGAGGCAGAGACAGGAGGAGGTATAATGACATGGGGCAGAGGAAGGAGGGGGTATAATGGCACGAGGCAGAGACAGGAGGAGGTATAATGACATGGGGCAGAGAAAGGAGAGGGGGTATAATGGCACGAGGCAGAGACAGGAGGAGGTATAATGACATGGGGCAGAGGAAGGAGGGGGTTTAATGGCACGAGGCAGAGACAGGAGGAGGTATAATGACATGGGGCAGAGAAAGGAGAGGGGTATAATGGCACGAGGCAGAGACAGGAGGAGGTATAATGACATGGGGCAGAGGAAGGAGGGGGTATACTGAGATGAGACAATAGATTATCAGGACACAGTGACAGAAGAACCAATGATCTGAGATGAAACATTGATGTCTCCATGTTCCAGGTTGTCCCTGTTGCCCCCCATCGAGGAGCTGAGATCCATTCTAGAACAAATCATTGCGTTCCATGGAAGATTCATGGAGGAATACTCCTAAGGGGCCGAGGACCCAGAGATACCCAGTAGAGATAAACCGTCCTCACATATGTACCACACACTACGAATACATGTGCACATTCTGGAATCACTATATGTAGACCAGTGGTGGGATTCAAATAAATAAACAGCCTGTTCTCTGCCCTAATGACCATTTAAAGTATACAAAAATATATACCGAAAGGTATTCTAATATTTCATGCATTTAATACTCAAATAAGAACAATAAAAGAGATACACAAAACTAGATTGTTATAAGAAAGAGTTTTAAAATGTTAAAGAAAAAATATTAAAGAATACATTACCTGACAAAAATCTGTTAATGTTATATTCATATTATAGCACAGTAATGCCCCCAGTTCATATTATGCCAGAGTAATGGCTCTCTTCATCACACTCTGCCATGCTGTCTTCCTTTGTTCCCCCTTGCTCCGTTCCTTCACTTACCTTCTCTATCGGCTTCTTTCTTCTCTTTTATTCTCTTCTTGTCTTCTGTCTTCTTCTCTTCTTGCTTGCCACCGACTCCTCTCTGCACCGCTCCTCACTGAATGTCGGGCGTGACACGACGATGTCACGCCCGACATTCAGTGCGGATGTAGCAGGGAGTAGGAGGTGCCGACGCCGCGGAGATGTGAGTTTTGTATTTGTTTTCAAGGAGCCTGCTCCCCCCACCAACGCAATGGGTGGACTCAGCCAGTAGTCGGTTAGTCGAACCGAGCCTAAAATTAGGTATTGGTTCTGGTGAACCGGTGAGAACCAGATGAATCCCACCACTGATGTAGACTCTTCTTAGCAGCCAATTGTCCCTGCTTTCCATGCACCAACCAGGGCTTTTCAGATTTGGCCCTGGAAATGTCCCTGTTTTTCAGTATTGCCCAATTGCACAATAAAATTCCTATATTTTTGATGCAATTGTCACCACTAGTTCTCTCTTTCTGGGTAAAGAGTAATGGACTTTTATTGAACACAAGTATTTCAAATGCAAGAAAATAATTACCTTCATGATGGGTGTTGTAGTACTCCGGGTTCTGTGGATACAGTATCCCCCGGTTACATGATTGGAGGGCCCGTCACACCAGCAAAGTGACCCTGGAAACTATATTCATACAACCGCCTCCCGTCCGTCAGTTTCCTGGACCGATGTATAGAATTATTGGCTATAGCACTTTAATTAATGGGCTGGTTGGGATTTATATGTTTTTTAAGATCAAATATAAGATGAATGTTACTGCAGAGATAAATGTATTACAAAGAACAAATGTGTAATATAATGGAAAAGATGATATTAATTAATTAATCAGATGAATCTGTGTAAGCTACACAGTGATTGGTGTATAGAAGTATAAAAGTTTGGGGTAAACACTTCTCCCCCACACCTTGAGAAAGATTCACAGAATCGAAATGCGTTGGTGGTTTGAACGGGGGATCCGATACCAGGTGGGAGGTGGTGAGAACGGGGGATCCGATACCAGGTGGGAGGTGGTGAGAACGGGGAATCCGATACCAGGTGGGAGGTGGTGAGAACGGGGAATCCGATACCAGGTGGGAGGTGGTGAGAACGGGGGATCCGATACCAGGTGGGAGGTGGTGAGAACGGGGAATCCGATACCAGGTGGGGGGTGGTGAGAACATGTGATCCGATACCAGGTGGGAGGTGGTGAGAACAGGTGATCCAATACCAGGTGGGAACTGCCCCTGAAAGACTCACAGCACTGTGAGGCAATGTGGCGGCACCTGCTGATATCATCTTGCAGTGATTGCGCTCCTTACATGTCTGTTATGCTTAATGGGGTAACAGTCCACCTTCATAGGGATTGGAGAGAAATTTTAAAACTGGATATTCATCATCATCATCATCATCATCATTTATTTATATAGCGCCATTGATTCCGCAGTGCTGTACAGAGAACTCATTCACATCAGTCCCTGCCCAATTAACCTACCAGTATGTTTTTGGAGTGTGGGAGGAAACCGGAGCACCCGGAGGAAACCCACGCAAACACAAGGAGAACATACAAACTCCACACAGATAAGGCCATGGTTAGGAATTGAACTCATGACCCCAGCGTTGTGAGACAGAAGTGCTAACCACTAGGCCATTGGAATGTTTTTATATTTTTTTCATACTGGGAAAAACAAAGAATATTTGTTTTCTTTTTAAGCAAATCGCACTATTGTTGCTTCATTTGTTTATAAACCCAAACCGTGGAGGGATAAGTGAAATGAAATACAGAAATGTTTGGCTCATCTGTAAAAAGTGAATAACTCCTATAAAGTCAGACCTCTCTAAGAGAGGAAAGAAAAGGACATTGATTTTACACTTGTGGATGAGGACATTTATGTGTTTGAAATTTCATTGGAAAATATCTGCTGTGAAGTTTAAATCAGAAAAAAAGATTTCAGTTGTTTAAGTTTAAGGGCCATATTCAATTGACAGCGGGATCGCAGAAAATCCCACGCTCGAAAAATATTACCGTTAATACGGTAATATCTCGCTGGATTTCAGCTCGCAGCTCCCTGAGTTGCGAGCTGAAATCCAGCAAGTAAATAACCGTATTAACGGTTTTCCTGCGCAGGATTACCGTAATAACGGTAATATTTTTTGAGCGCGGGATTTTCGGCGATCCCGCCGTCAATTGAATACCCCCCTAAGAGTTAGCACAGTTTGCACTATGATCTTTTTTTGTTTGTTTCTTTATATCTAACACTGGAGGAAAGGGAGGAAGTGACACCTTTATTAAGAAGAAAGTACACATCATTTTAAAGGACAATATTTGTTTGCTTGTTTATATTTTAACACTGGAGGAAAAAAACAAAGTGGCACACTTCTATTAAGAACAAGGCACACATCACTTTAAATGGACATTGTGTTAAGATTAGAGATGTTCACTGATCCCCGTGTTCTGGTTTTGATTTTAGATCTGGATTAACTTTGTGTTTTGGTTTTTATCCCTATCTTTTCTAAAATCCCTATTTTTTTGCTAAGATCACATAATTTTGCACTTTTTTCCCCCTACATTATTATTAACCTCAATAACACTAATTTCAAGTCATTTGCAGTGAATTTTGACCACCACACAGGTCACAATATTATTTTCATACACTTTCAAACAAAGATTGCCAGTGATAAGCACAAGGCCATTGTCATGCCTGGGCATAAAACCAAAAAATCCACCTCTTATGTGTGGAATTATTTTTACACAAATCCTGACAACAGTTGTCTAACCATTTGTAGCGTTTGTAGAGCCACAGACAGTAGAGGTAGGAACCTTAACCATCTAGGATCCTCATCCATGTTATGGCATTTGATGCGAGTTCATGAAAAGCTTTTGTGAAAATCAGAAACTTATGCAAAAAATAACAACAAGCAGCCAACATCAGCTACCTCCCTTCTCTCAGCTAGATCCCGGCACCTGCAATCTATCCCCCCCCCCCCCCCCCCAACACCTTCATAATCAATATCCGCACAAGTGATCGGAGTTAGTCGTGCATCCAAGTTTCTAAGTCGAGATGACTCCTTCCCTGTCCTCAGAAGAATCCTTGAGCGTTCGTCCCGCTGCTGTTGGGGGTGGATCTTCATCCCAGAAGCAGATCAAGAAGAAGACTACTAGTAGTTTACAACAATTGAATGTTAAACAATCCTTTGCAAGAGAAAGCAAGTATGATGATCTGCGTCCAATATGCAGCTGGTTTTAGACAGTTAATTGAGGTCTTCTGTCCCCGTTACCAAATTCCATCACAACACTATTTTACTAGAAAAGCTATTCCTCACCTCTACCAGAAGGTTCGTACAAATATAATTATTGGGCTACAAAATGCCATTCTACCCACTGTACACTTAACCACAGATATGTGGACAAGTGGAACTGGGCAGACTAAAGATTATATAACTGTGACAGCCCACTGGGTTGGTGATTCGCCTTCACCAGCAGGGACAGCAGCAGCATGTACCCAAGTACGTCACATTATTCAGAGGCAGCTGCTCTGTGTATCATCTGCTTCACTAAGAGGCATATTATTATTATTATTAATTATTATTATTATTATTATTATTATTATTATTATTATCATAGGTTTGTAAGGCACCACAGTGCTTCACAGCGCCTTACAGTAGGGAGGGCAAGGACATACATAAAACAAGACATATGTAAAACAAGAACAAACAAGGAAGACAAAATGAATGGAGACATGAAAACACAGGGTATGGAGGACCCTGCTCATTAGAGATCTTACATTCTAAAGGGAAGAGGGCACAGCTGAAACAAGAGGAGCGAGTGTGGCTCAGAGTGGAGATTGGGATAGTTGTGAGGGTGCATTAGTGTGAATAGTGTTATCGAGGATAAGGTCACCTCTAAAAAAGAGATGGGTTTTCAAAGAGCAAAAATGATTTGAAGACTGTGGGAAAGTCTGATTGAGCGTGGTAGGAAATTCCATAAGGAGCAGCACGGGAGAAGTGTTGAAGGCGGGAGTGAGAGGTGGTTATCAGAGACGAGACAAGGCGCAGGTCAGAGGTAATACCGCTGACAACCTGTTTGAAAAACTAAGGGATGTAATTGCAACATGGCTTATCCTGCTTGGACTCTCCTGAGGATATGTGATTTCTGATAACGCCACCAATATTGTTAGAGCATTATAGCGGGGAGAATTCCAGAACATTCCTTGTTTTGCTCACACAGCTTGGTGGTACAGAACTTTTGAAAAATGACATGCAGGAGATGCTGTCTGTGTCTGGAAATATATAGGGTAATTTTCGGGATTCTGCAACAGCATGTAGGAGAATGCAGCAGCTGCAATAAGAATAGAATTTAGGGGGAATGTACTTTAGTCCAGCGCAGTGGAGAGTACTTTCCGTGTTGTGCAAGGTGCTGAAACCACTGTAAGTACTCACCTGTGAAGAGAGTGCAGATACTGTTAGCTTGAGTCAAGTGATTCCCCTAATTAGACATTTTGAAAAGCAGCAGGAGAAATTGAACGAGGAAATGAAAGAAATAAATTCCGTTAATTACGTTAAACTAGATTATTATTATTATTATTATTAATTTTTATTTATAGGGCGCCACAAGGTGTCCGTGGCGCCGTACAGGGACAAAAACTAATTACAATACAAGGTGAGACAGCACAGTACAGTAAACATAAAGCACAGTAACTCAGTAAGCTCAATGCACAGCTAGTGAGGACGGGGGGAGTATCCGCAAATGACGGGGCCCAAAAGGAGGGCGCGGAAGACAGGGAGACCCCCAGAGGGGGGAGGAGGGCCCTCAAGGAGGAGAGCAAAGTAGCTGGAGAGCAGAGTTAGAAGTGATGGAAACAGGAGGAGAGATGGCCCTGCTCAGAGGAGCGTACAATCTAAGGGGAGGGGTGGACAGACGGAGAAACGCAGGGGAGAGAGGGAGAGTAGAGGGACGGAGGCAGGGAAGGGCAAAGAAGGGGGAGAGGCAGAGGATAAGGTAGGGAGTTAAGTGGGAGACTGGAAGGCTTTAAGAAAAAGATGGGTTTTTAAAGCCCATTTGAAACTGGACAGGTTAAGGGAAGTCCTGATGGAGGGAGGGAGCTTGTTCCAGTGGAGGGGGCAGTGCGGGCAAAGTCTTGGATACGCGCGTGGGAGGAGGTGATGAGGGGGGAAGATAGGCGACGGTCATTGGCAGATCGGAGAGGACGGGATGGAGCGTGAATAGATAGGAGTGTGGAGATGTAGGGTGCAGTGGCGTTGGCGAGGGCCTTGTATGTAAGAGTGAGGAGCTTGAACAGAGTTCTGTAGGGGAAGGGGAGCCAGTGGAGGGATTGGTAGAGGGGGGAGACAGAAGAGGAGCGGCGAGAAAGGAAGTTAAGTCTAGCGGCTGCGTTAAGTACAGATTGAAGGGGAGCAAGATGAGAGAGGGGGAGGCCAGTAAGGAGGAGGTTGCAGTAGTCCAAGCGGGAGATGATCAGAGAGTGAATAAGGCATTTGGTGGCATCTTGGGAGAGGAAGGGCCAGATGCGAGCGATGTTACGCAGCTGGAAGCGGCAGGATTTAGCAAGAGAGAGGATATGGGGGCCAAAGGAGAGAGAGAAGTCGAGGGTGACACCAAGGCAGCGAAGTTGGGGGTCAGAGGAGATAGAGGAGTTATCGACAGTGATGGAGAGGTCGACAGGGGATGAGGTATGGGGGGGAGGAAAAACTATCAGCTCTGTTTTGGCGAGGTTGAGTTTGAGGAATCGAGAGGACATCCAGGAGGAGATGGCAGAGAGGCAGGCGGACACCCTAGAGAGGAGGGAGGGAGAGAGATCAGGAGAGGAGAGGTATAGTTGAGTGTCGTCAGCGTAAAGGTGGTAGTTGAAGCCGAAGGAGCTGATGAGTTCACCCAGGGAGGAGGTGTATAGAGAGAAGAGTAAGGGGCCCAGAACAGAGCCCTGGGGGACCCCGACTGGAAGGGTGGATGGGGGGGGAGAGAGACTCAGTGGTGGTGACAAAGAAGGATCGGTCTGCGAGGTAAGAGGTGAACCAGGACAGGACAGGGCCAGAGAGGCCGAGAGACTGGAGGGTGTGGAGGAGGAGGGGTGGTCAACGGTGTCGAAGGCTGCAGAGAGGTCAAGGAGGATGAGTAGGGAGAAGTGGCCCCTGGCTTTAGCAGAAAGGAGGTCATTGGTGACTTTAGCCAGGGCAGTTTCAGTGGAGTGAAGGGGGCGGAAACCAGACTGGAGAGGAACAAGGAGGGAGTGTTCAGAAAGGTAGGAGGTGAGACGGCTGCAGACGAGCCTCTCGAGAATTTTGGAGGCAAAGGGGAGAAGAGATATGGGGCGATAGTTCGAGAGAGAAGAGGGGTCGAGATTAGGTTTCTTAAGAATGGGGGATACGAGAGCATGTTTGAAGGAGGAGGGGAAGATGCCGGAGGAGAGGGAGAGATTAAAGAGGTGAGCGAGGTGGGAGCAGGTGATGGGGAAAGGGAGCGAAGAAGGTGGGAGGGGATGGGATCCAGGGGACAGGTAGTAGGGGGGAGGAAGAAATGAGACGGTGGACTTCCTCGCCCGTGGTGGGGCGGAAGGAGTGGAGGGGAAGGTGTTTAGGGGGGAGGACGGAAGAGTGGGAGGGGTAGAAGAGAGAGTGGAGAAGGAGATTTCAAGTCGGATGGCCTCAATTTTAGAGGAGAAAAAGGCGAAGTCGGAGGCAGTCAGGGAGGAGGGGGTGGGGGGAGGGGAGGGGGCCAGGAGAGTGCTGAAGGTGGCGAAGAGGCGGCGGGGGTTAGAGGACTGGGAAGAGATGAGGGATTTAAAGAAAGATTGTTTGGCGAGAGAGAGGGCAGAGCTGTAGGATGAAAGGATGAATTTAAAGTGGAGGAAGTCAGTCAGGGAGCGAGATTTTCTCCAGTGACGTTCGGCGGTACAGGAGCATTTTTGGACGAAGTGGGTAAATTTGGAGTTCCAGGGTTGGGGTTTGGAGCAGCGGGGGTGAACGGAGTGGGCAGGGGCGACTGCATCCAGAGCGGAGGTGAGGGTTTGGTTGTAGAGGGACCGCCTGGTTGGGGCAGGCCTGGGAGGAAAGGGGAGAAAGGAGGGTATCGAGAGAGGAGGACAGAGAGACAGGGTCGAGAGCGTCTAGGTTGCGTATGGACAGAGTAGGTTTGGGCAGGGGGAGGGGAGCAGGAGAAGAGGAGAGGGAGAAGGAGAGCAGATGGTGGTCAGATAGAGGAAAGGGAGAGATGGAGAAGTCAGAGAGATTACAAAGGTAGGAGAAGACAAGATCAAGAGAGTGACCAAGGCAGTGGGTAGAGGAGGAGGTCCATTGGGTGAGACCAAGGGAGGAAGAGAGGGTGAGCAGTTTGCTGGAAGCAGGGTCGGTGGGGTTGTCGATGGGGAAGTTAAAGTCACCGAGAATGATTGAGGGGAGGTCGGAGGAGAGGTGGCGAGGAAGCCAGGCAGCAGAAGTAGATTAAATACTTTATTTGCTTCGCCTGGATCCAAGAGTTATCAACATCTTGAAATCAGATTAATACATTTTGGCAACTGTGCTTGATCCTAGGTTTAAGGGCTATGTTTTCTCTTTCTTTCCAACTGACCAGGATCTTAAGAGATTCAATGAGCTCCTGGTCAGCAAGCTGACAGCTCAAGTGGTACATGACACAATGACGTCTCCTCCTTCAGTTTCTCTGGAAATTGCTGCTAGGAAAAAACTTAGATTTCCCAAGTCACCCAGTGGTGATGCAGATGAGTCTGCACAAAATTATGACATTTGGTCTGATCTAAAAGAATTGCCCAAAAATCGTGACAGCTTTTCCGTAAAATGAACTACAAATTCCATGAGGAAGGTCATTACCGGCAATTACATCAAAGTACACAGACTTCTGTGATGTTGGATTCCAGGGGGGATGAATTAGTATTGTTTGAGGATGATGTACACACTGATGAGGGGGAATATGATGACAGTGTATATTGCAGATGCTGAGAACTAGCTGAGAGAAGGGAGCTAGCTGATGCTGATATGCTTGGTAATATTTTGGGTAGAATGGCATGTTGGCAATTTTATGTTTTTCTACAGTAAACTTTCACCTTTATTAGTGCAGTGTTTTTTTCTTTAAAAGGGTACAAGCTTTTTATTTACATTTTTGTTTTCCTGGCTTAAAACCACTATGCACTTGAACACAGGCTTTAGCACATGAGGTAGAGGGATTAGCATCATCATGACTAAGACTGGAGAGTGATAAGAACAATGCCACCCCTCCTGTTTCTGTATGAGCTGTGGCACAGTAAAAGGTCACTGGAGACTTTTAAGAACACTGACAGCCCTATTATTACAATTTCGGTTTCAGCACTGAACCCTGCTACCTCCTCTGGTTCTGAGTGAACTATGGTACAATAAAATGTAACTGCAGATTTAGACCAAGACTGCCAGCTCTATTCTTGGTATTTCAGCAATGACAATGAGCAATGGGGCTTTCCGCTTTGTGTTTTACCTTTCTAACAAAGTACAGTGTGACTGCAGATTTAGAACACCAAGTCTGCCAGCCCTATTATTTCTATTTCAGCAATGACAATTAGCAATGGAGCAATGACAGCTCTCCTGAATGTTTCTGTAGACTTTGTAGAGCACTGCTAGCCCTCCTCTTTCTTTTCTACGTATGACGCTGCCCAACTGCACTAGAGACTGCCAAGAACTGTGCTACCCCTTCTGTGTCCCTCTGTGAAATGGCGCTTGATCGCCGTGCAGGGTGGTACTTATAGAATCCAAAACTTGTGAGATCTGATGACGCAACAATGACGTTTTCCCTCGTTTTCAATTCTGAGGGCACGCGAAAGTACCGAGCCGGCTCGGCTCGGTACTTGGATCTGCTAAGTTCAGGTGTTCGGTTCTCGGGGAACCGATCCTGAGCATCTCTAGCTAAGATTTGCCTACAGCTGCACCACCCTGATCAAACCCAATCTTGGGATAAATGTATCATGGTCCGGTTTTTTCAAGTCGCCGGAAATCGGCGAGTTTGCAGCTAAAATTTAAAGCGGCCCTGGCTTTACAAGCCAGCGCCGCTTTAAATTTTAGCTGTAAAGTCGCCGATTTCCGGCGACTTGAAAAAACCGGACCATGATACATTTACCCCCTTGTCTGATCTTGGAAGCTAAGCGGGATTGGGCTGGGTTAATACTTGTATGGGAGTTAGCTCTGTGGTTAAACTTGGTGTAGGTTCAAATCTAGCATTAGGCTAATGTTAGGGTGATATAAGGTTAAGGGTGAATTTGGTATGTGAGACACCTGCCCTCAGACAACTACCAGGTGGCTGATAGTAGCTATAGGGTCTCTCTAGGCTCCATAGTCCAATGGTAGGTCCAGAGGAAATGCATCATTTTCAGAATGGCTCTAGAGAAAAGCAATGTATACACCACTAATTTATACACAGAGTAAATTAGCTACTTAGTTACTTAGTTACAGGTCAATCCCTGGAATATGGTGTTACAGAAATATTTTGTAGTTGATGTGCAGTTCTCTGACCACAAGAGGGCGCAAGTGTAATGCAGAACTGAGGATGTTTCAGGGATGTTTCAGGGATGGGGAGTGATGGAGGTAGCTGAGATCAGGAGGTGGTCATGTGACATATATACAGTAACAGCAGAGAGGTTTCCCATAGTAATTAACACCCCCCCCCCCCCCATCCTCTTCTCACCATCTCCACCTTTACTCAGGATAAACCCATATTTGTGTGTATAGTTATGTACAGAATCACTCATACGCTAGGCTACAATTACCAGGCTGCTCTTTTACAACTGAGCGATGACATATTACAGGACTATTAAGGACACCCAACCGGTGGTAGTCGTTTTACCCATTACGACCATTTCAACAAGTGGCATAGCTACAAAATAATCCCGATGGCATAAAAAGATGAACTAAATAGAAGAAGACTTACCTGAAAGACGAAGAGGCAGATGTGCGATGGCATCGCAGGCTGACAGGCAGTGATTCCCACTGGACAGCTCTCCGGCACTTCAGTGTGACGTGTGCGCGACTTACATGAATGCTAATTTCATACTTGCCAACTTTTCCTTGTTGGCTTCAAGGAGATCCCAAGGGAGGTGGGTGTGCGGGGGCGGGGCTTGATGATTTGTATCATTTTGGCCCCGCCTCCTAAACGATTGTCACAATTTTGGCCAATTACAGCAGGGGGCGGGGCTAAGATGATACAATATTTGTGTCATTAAGTCATCCCCCCAACTTTTCTATTGCGGGTGCGAGAACCAGGAGGTTGCTCTGCTCTCCTGGGAGGTCTCCCAGAAATGCGGGAGTCTCCCGGACATTCCGGGAGAGTAGGCAACTATACGTTAAAGAAAAGCAGCTAATGAAATCTCTAGAGACTGAAGTGTCTTTTACATTTCTGTCTCCATTACTGAAGTCATGTTGTCTTACCTGTCAGTCTTTGATTAAATCTTGTCTCCATGAAAATGGCCACCTCCATAGGCATCAATACATGGACATAGGACACAATTTCTGAAGTGTGTCATCATGCCACAGATGGCGAAGCCAATCACGTCTTGTACCAGCTCAGCATCAGGGAGAATGCCAGACTCTTCAGGGAGTGCGGGAGATCACCCCTATTTCAGGGAGTCTCCCTGACGTTCAGGGAGAGTTGACAAGTATGGGCAATTTAAAGCAGCAATATCTGGACCTTGTAGGCTAAGTGTTGAAACAGTTAGCCTGCAAGGTGCAGACATTGCCGCTTTATATTAGCATTCATGTAAGTCGCGCACACGTCACACTGACGTGCCGGAGAGCTGGGAATCACTGCCTGTCAGCCTGCGGTGCCATCGCACATCTGCCTCTTCGCCTTTCAGGTAAGTCTGTTTCTATTTAGTTCATCTTTTTCTGCCATCGGGTTTCTTGTGTATGTATGACACTGGTCGGAATCGCTAAGCCCCACCCAACCCCACCCAACGGCAGATATTTTTGTGCTACCTCATTGGTACAGCATTACACATATTTGCCTTTTTGTACCACACATCTGATATTATGCTGAATTGCATCCTGTGCATGTCTGTATTTGTTATGCTGTGTTACTATATCTGTATGACGGCTTCCTGCACTGAGGAGTCTGTGATGCCTCTTACCTGGGGTCTGTCCTGCAATGACCCCTCGCTCACGCTGAGATGAACATTTCCATGCAGGCAGCCTGCTGGCATTTAATGTGTCGCTGACAGTGAGAATATTGCCGGAAAGCCACAAACATGCAGAAGGACCCCAGATTAGGTGGAAATGAAGACCCCCAGCTAATATAAAGAACTAACTTATGGAACCCAACCAAAAATTCATGGAGTTATCTTTTAGCCTGTATTCATTATGATTCCTTCTTAACCAGGGATCTCGTGTTTCATACCCAGAGATTGTACAATAAGAACTCACAAGCTTTAAATGTATTATAACCTTTATTAATTCAATTTAAGACACTGTTGTATTAGCCCTTTAAATAATTAGGAGCAAAATTTCCTTATCTGTACAGTACATAAAATTACCCTTTAATTTCAAGAGACTGCACAGAAGAGCTGACACTTTATTCTCCGCAATGCGAGGCTCTCACACTCACATCAAGGTTTAGAGCACATTGGGTCACAGCACCTTGAGGACGTCACCTTGGGATAAGGCATAACATAGAAGCTGGCACTTGGGCCACAAACCTACCCATAACAAAGATGGCAGCCCCCAAGAATGGGCATTTCAGGTTGTCACATTTTGCATAGCAGCATCATCCATGGCTTTTTAAATATTAAGCAGCAGGAGTACAGAGCACATACGGAGAGATCAGTTCTCCTGTCTATGGAGGTATAACCGGGGTGTGGATACAAAGCTAAAACCAATGTAACTTCACCACCCCAAAACATAGTGGGACTCAGAAGACTCATCTCCTGGGCTTAACATTAAGACATAGGTGCACTCAACAGCTGAAGCAGCAATTACATAGAGGACCTACAGCCACCAGCTCTACAGAACAATCCGGTAAAGTGGACCATGTGACATAACGTCAGGATGGCAGGTGAAGGCTGATTACAGGGAAGTCACAGGGCCTGTGATCATGTGGAGCATGCAGAGGAGAGATTCAGGGAATAGTCAACACTACAGTAAATTATCAAACTCTAAAATTGCTTTAATACTAGTACCTGACATATGTTTCCCACTAAAACAGGGTGGACAACATTCAGAATTTGAGGCCCCAAGTTAAGAAGGTTGTCAGAGCCTTGTGCCCACCAAAATCAAGTGTGGCCAAGACCTGGTCCTCAAAACCATAAACCGTTATGGAGACACCAAGGTGTTTTACACTCACCGGGCTAAATTTGGCACATGGAACAATTTTGGCAATGCCCAACGTAGAAAGGTGCAAGTGTCCAGGACTATCGAGAACAACTAAGATTTCATCTACGTGTTTTCCCCCCAAGTCTTCGTCATCCATGTTCACGTCAGCATTGTGGTTTATAGAGTAAGTATGTCACCTTCTAGGAGTATTCCTGGATAAATTTCTGATGGAAATCCTTCAGTCTCTCCAAGAGACTCTTGAGCTTTTCAGTAGGGGGGAGGATGGTCATCCTGAAGAAAAAGAGAATTTAGTCCTACAGTGTCATTGACACCAAAAAAAGACTACTCAGTCCGGGATAGACAAAATGTATTTAATATTCTCAGATTATTTCAGTTAACAGGATTTCTGGGAATCTTTGGGCAGTTACTCACAAGGTTACGATTCAGTAGCACCTACCTGAAGTGATGGGTCCCCTCTCGTTGGCCAAACCCACTCCCCGGAACCACACAGATTCCAGTCTCTTCCAGCAACTTCATACAGAAGAACATATCTGGGGCCTGACCTTCAGCCTGAGAAAGAAAATGAGGTTTATGAGATGGACGAAAAATATAATTTCCACTTTTTCATATTTTTACTGAGTAATCTTGTTTAGAGTGAGGAGATCTATTGAATAATTCTTTATTGGACTGAGCATTCGGTTACAATCTCCACTAAAAGTGCTTTGTAATACATTGTAAAGTGTTTTGGCAGCTTTGTTACAGGTGAGTAGAGATAATTATTGCACAAAATAAAGGATAAAGCGTTTTTGCTACAGAGTCATCATATTTAATCACAATTACTGGCATCAATGTTTATTAATATACAGTCATGGCCAAAAGTTTTGAGAATGACACAAATATTGTTTTTCACAAACTCTGCTGCCTCAGTTTTTATGATGACAATTTGCATGTACT
Organism: Mixophyes australis; assembly: GCA_036250195.1. Lineage (NCBI taxonomy): Eukaryota > Metazoa > Chordata > Amphibia > Anura > Limnodynastidae > Mixophyes > Mixophyes australis. Next base: position 1,825,747 of record JAVHZZ010000005.1, on the reverse strand, counting down.
CCAGAATGTCATGACGAGTGATCAGATGAAGTGCAATTAATTGCAAAGTCTCTCTTTGACATGACAATAAACTTTATCCCAAAAACAACATTTCCACTGCATTTCAGCCCTTCCACAAAAGGACCAGTTGACATCAGGTCAGTGATTCTCTGGTTAACAGAGGTGAGAATTTTGATGAGGACAAGGCTGGAGATCACTCTGTCATGCTGATTGAGTTAGAATAACAGACTGGAAGCTTTAAATGGAGGGTAGTGCTTGAAATCATTGTTCTTCCTCTGTTAACCATGGTTATTTGCAAGGAAAGATGTGCAGTCATCATTGCTTTGCACAAAAAGGGCTTCACAGGCCCTTATCAACCATTTATCGGATCATCAAGAACTTCAAGGAGAGAGGTTCAATAGTTGTGAAGAAGGCTTCAGGGCACCCAAGAACGTCCAGCAAGCGCCTGGACTGTCTCCTAAAGTTGATTCAGCTGTGGGATCAGTGCACCAACAGTGCAGAGCTTGCTCAGGAATGGCAGCAGGCAGGTGTGAATGCATCTGCACGCACAGTGAGGCAAAGACTTTTGGAGGATGGCCTGGTGTCAAGAAGGCCAGCAAAGAAGCCAATTCTCGCCGTGAAAAAAATCAGGGACAGACTGATATTCTGCAAAAGGTACAGGGATTGGACTGCTGAGGACTGGGGTAAAGTCATTTTCTCAGATTGTTTGGGGCATCTGGAAAAACGCTTGCCCAGAGAAGGAAAGATGAGCGCTACCATCAGTCCTGTATCATGCCAACAGTAAAGCATCCTGAGACCATTCATGTGTGGGGTTGCTTCTCAGCCAAGAGAGTAGGCTCACTCACAATTTTACCTAAGAACACAGCCATGAATAAAGAATGGTACCAAAAGATCCTCCAAGAGCAACTTCTCCCAACCATCCAAGAACAGTTTGGTGATGAACAATGCCTTTTCCAGCATGATGGGGCACCTTGCCATAAGGCAAAAGTGATAACTAAGTGGCTCTGTGATCAAAACATCAAAATTTTGGGTCCATGTCCAGGAAACTACCCAGACCTTAATCCCATTGAGAACTTGTGGTCAACCCTCAAGAGTCGGGTGGACAAACAAAAACCCCCAAATTCTGACAAACTCCAAGCATTGATTAGGCAAGAATGGGCGACCATCAGTCAGTATGTGGCCCAGAAGATGATTGACAGCTGCCAGGGTGAATTGCAGAGGTCTTCAAAAAGAAGGGTCAACACTGCAAATATTGACTCTTTGCATAAACTTAATGTAATTGTCAATAAAAGCCTTTGACACTTATGAAATGTAATTTTACTTCAGTATACCATAGCAACATCTGACAAAAAGGTCTAAAAACACTGAAGCAGCAAACTTTGTGAAAAACAATATTTGTGTCGTTCTCAGAACTTTTGGCCATGACTGTACTTACACAATTTAATTGACCATATTCCATCAACTCTCAGTGATAATCTCCAGACTAACCCAAAATTCATCCATCCCTGGATACGTTGTCCCACTTACCTGCGCCAGTTTGATGGCCCTCTCAGGGATCTCGATCTTCGGGAAGGAGTACATGGCACCCTGGACGGGATTACACTGGATCCCGGGGGCCTGATTCAGGATTTCCTCTGTGAGCCGCGCCTTTTCCGCCAGATTACTGAGTACGGCTTGTTTCTCCTGGGGAACAGCAGACGTATGTGAGATAAATACATAATCTATAGATGGATATAACATCACAGTAAGATATGATCTGTAAAACCACTGCATGTATAAATCAGTCTTATATTACTGAGACAAATTATATACCTGGGGCAAACCCATTGGTATATGTCCTATTCTTTTGTGGACTGATGAAACATTCAGTACAGACAGCTGGGTTTGTGTAGCAACTGCACACCCAAGTTCTTTTCTCTGATCAAGGTGGGGCATCTCTAAATGATGCAATTACTGCCCCAGCAGCCCCTCTATATAGATAACACCTATGTGGCTTGGAGTCGCTGGACCAGAGCCGTAACTAGGCAGGTGCGGGTGGTGCCGTCGCCCAGGGCGCAAGCCCAAGGGGGCGCAGCCGCCCGATACCTGCCTCTGTGCCCAGGCTCAATGACTCCACACAGCGCCACAACTCTAATCTCGCCAGCTATATCGCCAGCTTCCACCACACAAGTAACGATTCATTCCTGGCCTCAGAAGCAGTAGAACGCATGTGCGTCACACCGAAAGCAGGAAGTTCGGCATCTGGAACGCAAACTTGCTTTCGGTGGAACGTTCCACTGCTTCTGATGCGGGAATGTATCGTTGCTTATGGGGGGGAAGCTGGCGATATAGCATCAAACGAAGACTGGGCATACTGTAAAGGCAGCATACGTGGCTTCTGAGCCCCTTCTTTGGACTGACCATCAGACAATGATTTAGGAATAGGCACTGGTCCTGAACTATCCATTCGAGCCACAATAGAAAAAACAGACTCTCTGCTGCCTTCATGTTCATACTCTGCTATAGAAATCAATTCATTTAAGTTGCTTAATTCAGTTTGGTCAGTGATTTCATATGCACTCTCCCCAATACCAGAGTCTTTTATCTCTAGGAGGCTGTTTGCGTTCCAAATACTAGTTAACCACTGTATCTGACATGTGGTGCCACTGGAATTTAACCAAGTGCCAGTGGGCAAGGGCCCTTATATGTGGGATTTTCAAATATTTCTAATAATGGCTTTTCGTGCATTTGCAAATATATGTAACAGAATTCTTTCAGTGAAGTGCTAGCCACACCCCCACATTAGGTTGGCCACACCCACTTGGCAAATATCACTTCCACTTAGATGGGGGGCGCCGATGCCCTGTCTCGTCCAGGGCACTAAAATGTCTAGTTACAGTACTGCGCTGGACCATGAGGTCTTGAGACCCCCCTCCCCCCGAATAGGACAGAATTACAGATTAATAAGGATATTCTCAGTTTTGCGACTATAAATCTATAGGACGAAAGTCTCAGGCAACCTGCGGCTTACCAGCTGCTGTGGAACCACAAATGCCAACGTGCATCTAGCTAAAAAGATTATGCGGATTCGTGTGGTTCCAAACACTGCCCATGTCTTACGAGGTTTACTAGCAGTGATATTTACCCCCTGTGGTCACAAATTTGGATTTACCGCAATAAACTGTTTGTAGGACGGGTCTCCAGGCTGTGGCGGGTTCACGACCACATCTAGTAGAGCTTGTCCCGGTACTGGGGGGCACAGACGTACAGAGACCAGTTTGGTTAGCTGCTGTTTTACCGCTGGGTCCATATTAATCACCTCCATATAACCCCCTCGGAAGCCACACCTGGGGACAAGCAGGACCGGTGTTAGTGCAGCAGAGGCCCAACATATCTTGTAATAGAGTGAGGAGGTTATAACAATACTCACTCGCCCATGAATCCTTTAGACGTGGAATGAAATGAAGCCATCTCCACCACATCGGAGTACTTGGGCCCCATCTCAAACAGAACCTTCTTGAAGGAGTGGAAGGCACAGCCTTTGGCATAAACATTATCTTGATAGACCTGCGATCAGAACAAGGTTATCTCTCTGTGTCCGGCACATGATTGATATCAGAGGTAAAGGGAAAAGTTCAGTATGATCTCTGTTTATGGCGGTAAGGCAGAGATCAGTGGAGAGTAGGGACCGCAATGGATACAGGTAGAGGTCCCAATCTCTCAGTGCTCACACTGGCTCCCTCTACGGATAAAATTCAAAGCATCTTTAATCTATAAACCCAACTCTTACATATACAATCTCACCCAAAGTACTCCCCTAACTATCCCCTAGGGCTTGCCTTTTCAGAGATATGTACCCCGACTCTTCTTAGCCGACCATAGTGCTGTAAGTTTTCCAGTCACCACACTCCCTTCCTACAGAGTCCTCATCTTGTGACTTGCTTGTGTCCTTTAGATTGTAAGCTCTTATGAGCAGATCTTTCTACCTTCTTTTGTTTTAGTTTGTTTCACTATGAAATGTTGGAATTTTAGAAATACTTGCTAGTGATAATAAAGTGCTTCTACCTCATTATACTGTTCCCTGTGAACCCCAATATTTAGAAAATTAACTTTATGAGAGTGTCCCCAGTATGTAACCTAATTGTCGGAGATGAGAATTGTAAGATTGCTGAGAGGGATGAGGAAGATATCTGAGATCACATTATTTAATTATTAATTCTTACCTCATCAGCCATCAGAAAGAGATTCTCTTCAGCTGCAAAACGAATCACGTCCTCAATGCATTTTCGGCTCTGCACCTGACCTGAGGGACGGAGAAAATCAGTGCAAAGAAAGAGCCAGAAAGAGGAGAGGGGAGTGCAGACGTGAGCGCCAGAGGTCACCTGTTTAGAAACCAGTATAAAATCCCTATGCACGTACAAGACTGGCACCCAACTGGGGGGGGAGGCCTGAGACACCTGATCTCTTAGTGGTACCTGTAGGGTTTCCAGGGTTGATGATGCACAGGACCTTGGGGTTGCAGTGCTTTCGGGCATCCTCCAGTGATCTTCTCAGCTCGTTGATGTCCAATGCCCAGCAGTTCTCTTCATCAAGAAAATAATTCACCTGCACGGCGCCCAGCTCTGCTAGAGCCGCTGAGTACAGGGGGTACTGTGGGATGGGGATAAGGACTCCAGTGCGAGAGTTTCCTTGGCCAGATACCAATAACTTCAGCATAGTCTGTGAAGAACAAGTTAAAGAGAGGGGGGGAGGGAGTGAGAGACACCTGGGATCGCCCAATGTGTGAAGACAGCAGAGAATGTACCCAGAAAAGTGACAGAATGTGCGGATCATGTGAGGCTGAGAGAAATGAGTAATCTGAGTAAGAGAACAGGAGAGAGAACAGGGGACACATCATCGTTCTGTGGGACAGAACCGGGATCTATTGGACACATTGTTTCACAGACCATCAGGGAGAAGGAGAAGATAAATAACAGAAATAAGTCATATAACAAGTTTATATAAACAGCAGAAATGATTCAGAAAAGAAGAAGTTAATATGAAAGAGACCAGAGCGGTGAATGAACAATCAGAAAGGGGAGGACCGGGAATGTGGTGCCAGCTTGTGCCAGGCTGCGGAGCGGGCAGCCAGTCTGTGCCAGGCTGCGGAGCGGGCAGCCAGGCTGCGGAGCGGGCAGCCAGTCTGTGCCAGAGGACACATCAGACGCAGCTGTGAGGGAAAGAAAACCATCTCCAGGCTGAAAAAGCGCAAACGCCATGAAATATCCATTCAGAAATCATCCATCTGATTCGTATGTCACACATGTAAATATCTGCACCTTTACTGGGAGTGGTAATGAGGTGCCCTATGAGCAGAGCTGTGCCACATACGCAGAGAGCGAAACAACATTAGACACATGTTCTTCTGTAGAACATATACAAACAGGAAAACAACATATGAAAAAGGTGTCCGGCTTGAGATGTGTGATGCAACATGTTAAGGGCAGAGTAACACGAGATCCTCAGCTGCTCCATCTGCTTCTTGACATATTCACCTTTAGTAGCCCCCTTTCCAAGGAACTTGATGTGTTCCACAGTACTTGGTTGCCCCCAGGACTTAAGGTAGGTAGCAGCAGTTGTTGATTTGGCACTTACCAGGCGGAGTAGAGAGTTCACATAAAGGGGGAAATTCAATTGGCTGCATTACTGCAAAAAATAACGCAGCCTGCACACTATTACCGATATTATGGTAATAGTGCACATAATTACCGTTAATACAGTAATTTCACCACCAGCTTTTTGTGTAAAAATTACCATGTTAACGGTAATACACTTAGCCCTGCGTTATTCTGGGGGGAATTCAAATATCCCCTAGAAGATAGTGAGCAACCAAGATGTTGGCAACAGGACTCAGAGCCAGATAGGCAGGGGTAAATGGAGAGTAATAAACAGGCCAAGGTCTGGAGCAGGAGAAGACAGCAGTATCCTTAAAGCAAGACAGAGGTTAGGATAGGTAGAGATACAGGGCAGGTAGCTCTTCTGTAAATAAATATAGATGTTGACAAGAACATCTTTGTTTATGTACATATGGATGTGGAGATTACACTTTAGGATACAAGATAGGAAGAGCTACCTGCCCAAAGACACTCTATGATTACGATTTACACTGGACTTCCGCTGAGATAAGGACATTTTAATTGGACTATATCTTGCTCTAATATATTCAATCATTGTAATTGCTTTATATATTACTATGGTCATAGATACTGATCATACAGCAAGATATATATATATATATATATATATATATACCACTAGAATACCATATAAATAGGTATATTCACTGTCAGAGATTGAGAGCTGTGATTACTTATTATTTTCAAATGTACAGGAAACAGTACAATTTGATCTTTAGTACAACATATCTACATTTTGAGGACTTAGCTCCTGTGTACAAAAACAATTTAGAGAGCAAGATTTTACAATGAAGTTTCAAGCAGGAATCCCTTGTGACATGTTGTAAAAATCTTGATATTTACCACTTTCCCTTACTTTGTTTTGTCAGGCTGCTATCAAGGATTTGTAATTCTGCAGTCACGTGACTACCATGGCAACCACAGTCACATGATGTAGTGAGCAGAGAGGCTTTGGAATACTCCTCTGAGCCCTGTCTGCTCTGTGTATCTTAAAATCACCCCCACTTCCTCACCCTCTGATGTCACATGACCTGCTGAGAGTCTGGGAGTGTGAATGGCAGCCATACTGCCCTATAGAGAGACTTTAAAAAGGAGATAATTTCTAGGAAATATTACAAAGTGTATGTCTGGCAATATAATAAGGAAGTGGAGGAGTATATGGTGGACCGGTCTCATCTGGGGAATATAATAAGGAGATGGAGGAGTATATGGTGGACCGGTCTCATCTGGGGAATATAATAAGGAGGTGGAGGAGTATATGGTGGACCGGTCTCATCTGGGGAATATAATAAGGAAGTGGAGGAGTATATGGTGGACCGGTCTCATCTGGGGAATATAATAAGGAGGTGGAGGAGTATATGGTGGACCGGTCTCATCTGGGGAATATAATAAGGAAGTGGAGGAGTATATGGTGGACCGGTCTCATCTGGGGAATATAATAAGGAAGTGGAGGAGTATATGGTGGACCGGTCTCATCTGGGGAATATAATAAGGAGGTGGAGGAGTATATGGTGGACCGGTCTCATCTGGGGAATATAATAAGGAGGTGGAGGAGTATATGGTGGACCGGTCTCATCTGGGGAATATAATAAGGAGGTGGAGGAGTATATGGTGGACCGGTCTCATCTGGGGAATATAATAAGGAAGTGGAGGAGTATATGGTGGACCGGTCTCATCTGGGGAATATAATAAGGAAGTGGAGGAGTATATGGTGGACCGGTCTCATCTGGGGAATATAAGAAGGAGGTGGAGGAGTATATGGTGGACCGGTCTCATCTGGGGAATATAATAAGGAAGTGGAGGAGTATATGGTGGACCGGTCTCATCTGGGGAATATAATAAGGAAGTGGAGGAGTATATGGTGGACCGGTCTCATCTGGGGAATATAATAAGGAGGTGGAGGAGTATATGGTGGACCGGTCTCATCTCGGGAATATAATAAGGAGGTGGAGGAGTATATGGTGGACCGGTCTCATCTGGGGAATATAATAAGGAGGTGGAGGAGTATATGGTGGACCGGTCTCATCTGGGGAATATAATAAGGAAGTGGAGGAGTATATGGTGGACCGGTCTCATCTGGGGAATATAATAAGGAGGTGGAGGAGTATATGGTGGACCGGTCTCATCTGGGGAATATAATAAGGAGGTGGAGGAGTATATGGTGGACCTTCATAGAGTATACAGAACAGGACAGGTCCCAGGGGAATTATTACTTACTACTATAGAGTCACTGGCTCCAGTTGAGAGATAGATATCATCAGCGCTGCAAGGGATACCGCCATCTCTCCGCTCTATGTACTTGGCTACGTCATGGCGGATGATCTCAATACCTTGACTGGCGCTGTATGACCCTGTGAAGAGCACAGAGAGACCATTGTCAACAGCACAAAAATATTAATTATCCAGTTCACAACCACTCATCAAGACATCTGAACATGTATGTACACTGCCTGGTTAGGTGACCAGCATAGCGTTAGCATGTAGGCGATACACTGTCCCAAGTGTGACCAGTATGTTAATTTTATGGTTGATTACGATATAATGTAGTAAAGAGCTGACTTTAGCCCAGAATACAGGATACAATGTGTCACTGCGCTGCGGTAGACAGCTATAGAGCAGTTAGCTGAGCTGAGCTCCGAGGGTTTTGATACATTGTGTCAGTCCTGGAATGAATGTCTGAGAACCTCACAGCTGGGACAGTGCGAGGAATAAACATGATACAAAGTATCAGTGTGACCTTCAGAATACAGCACAGGGCTGAGGACAGAGTGGTTCAGTACATAACAATCGCCTTAGAGCCCCCTTTGAGCCCCCACTCACCAATGCTCTTCCCCCCACAAGCCTGCAGGATTCGCAGAGCCTTCTGCTTCACATCGTCCGGAAACTTGTTGTCATTCAGGAGCTCTGGGTACAGGCAGAGCGCGTTGACCTGGGGAATCAAACCATTTCTGAGGTTACAGAAGCCACAGATCTCAGGAAAAGGGAAAGAACCCCAAAAGGAGATGGGGGGCACACACAAGCAGAGGGTCAGACCACCAGAGGATACTGGGGGGTCCAAGGTGAGCCCCCCATCTCCAGAGGTTACAGAGGTGGGGGACAAGCAGAGACCACAGACCCCCATATAGAAGGACCCTATGCCCGACCGCCTGCCTTCTTTGTTCCCGTTATCACAGATTATTTGCTTATGAATCTCTGCTCAGATAATCCGGTGAAGTGGGGGGCTCCTGTGTATGTGGCTGTGCCCCCTGATTATAACACCCTGGTTTCTCAGAGAGAATCGCTCTCCTCCACTAGGTGGCAGCATCCTTCACCTTGTGCTGGGCAGGAGCAAAACAACAGATCAGGCAGAAATAACATCTAATACCACAGCTCCCCCTGTGGATCTTGTATGTACTTCAGCCTCACCTGTCTCAGGAAAGTGATAGGCTTCTGGCCCATGGCATGAGCATCTCCAATATTAGCTTTTATGACCTCTGTAAATGGCTTCTTTACACCCTGAAAAGACAGCACAATCAGGACAGTACAATATAATACATGTATATAAATATCTATATATAGAGATGTCAAGTCTCCAACCTTCCCAGGATTTATAAGATTTGTATCTGCACAATTTTATCCCTGGCAAGTTTCCGATATTTTGTAAACTAACTGACTACATGCACAGTACCACTTCTGTTCCTGTATGCTGGGTGTAATTCTCAGTGTTGTATGCTGTGCATAAGTACAGGTTAGTTGCCAGGTTACTGAACGTTCCCCACTAGATCCCGCAGTAGTTCGGTTACCTGCCACAAAGTGGGAGTGGTCAATATAACATTAAAAAAAATTAAAAACATTTTAAATTCTGACAATAGACAAAGGTAAATGTAAACATTAAATACATTAAATACAAAACACATTGGCTCAGTGGTTAGCACTTCTGCCTCACAGCACTGGGGTCATGAGTTTGATTCCTGACCATGGTCTTATCTGTGTGGACTTTGTATGTTCTCCCTGTGTTTGCGTGGGTTTCCTCCGGGTGCTCCAGTTTCCTCCCATACTCCAAAAACATACTGGTAGATTAATTGGCTGCCATTAAATTAACCTTCATCTCTTTCGATCTGTGTCTGTGTGTGTGTGTAAGGGGATTTAAATTGTAATCTCCAATGGAGCAGGGACTGATGTGAGTGAGATCTCTGTACAGCGCTGTGGAATTAGTGGCGCTATATAAATAAATAGATGATGATTAAATACAATACATTTATTCCCACTATTATGTTTACAAATTTGAAGAAAAAAAAGTCACTTACACACTGTGCATATTAACACCGCCCCAATGTCTAGTGCTGAACTGTCATCATTTAGGGCATGGTTGTTCAACCTGCGGCCCGCGGGCCACATGCGGCCCAGCACGCCTGTAAATGTGGCCCAAAAGGAGTTTTGGTTGTGGCAAGGGGACAACACTGTTAATGGAAAAAAAAAATCCTGCAAAAAAAAGAAAGGAAAATACTTACCTTGCGGTCACGCGGTCACGTCAGCTGGTACTCCGGCTCCCTCCCTTGTCTCCTCCTCCGTGAGGTGCTCGCAGTGAATGTCGGGCGTGATGTCATTACGCCCAACATCCATTGTGGAGCGCAGCACAGAGGAGTCACCCGCACGAGAAGAACAATCAGCAGCACAGAATTGGAGAAAAGAAGAGAAGAGGACAGGAGAACAAGCCGATTAAAAGGTAAGTTAAGGGGGATTTTTTTTATTATTTCAAGGGACGCTGACCAGTGAATAAAAGTCACCTGGTCCTGGAGCATCATGGACCTTATCTCCCTGCTACATACTTCTACTTGTAATAATAATGGGGCATTATATATTATTCTCTTTGGCCCATTATAAGTTGTTATCCCTTAACTAACATAGTGGTGTAATTAGCAAAACAGGTCACAATTTGGGGTCACAGTGATATATATGTCAGGCAGGGCCGGATTAACCATAGGGCTAACTGGGCTACAGCCCAGGGGCCTCTGTCATCCAGGGGGCCCTTGAAAGTGCTCAGCAGCAGTATTGATGGGGCGGGGGACACCCCCGGCACGATCAGTGCTGCTGAGCACTTTCACTGCAGTACTTCCCCGGCGCGCTGTAGTCTCCTTACTGAGGAGATCTCGTGAGTCTCACTCTCACGAGATCTCCTCAGTAAAGAGTGTACAACGCGCCGGAGAAGGAGGTAAGTGCCGGGGGAATGGAGGCCCCCTTAGCCCAGGGGCCTCCATTCCCTTAATCCGGCCCTGATGTCAGGTACCGCAGGCCTGGTCAGGGCACCCTGATATACAATGCCTGGCTTAAATGCACTTTATTGATATTGCATCGAAACAATACAAAAAGTGATTATAGTATAATAACTAGAGAGAATTTTTTGAACAGGGCGATTGAAAGGTAAGTATAGGGGGATTTGAAAAAAAAAGTGATATATATATATATATATATCACTTTTTTTCTCATATATATATGTTAACTATGTTTTCTATGGTTTTTTGGGATGATCAGCTATCGTTATTGTTAGTGTATCTTATGTGCGGCCCAAACCAACTCGTCGTCATCCAATGTGGCCCAGGGAAGCTAAAAGGTGATTTAGGGCCTGATTCATTAAGGATCTTAACTTAAGAAACTTCTTATTTCAGGCTCCTGGACAAAACCATGTTACAATACAAGGGGTGCAAATTAGTTTTCTGTTTTGCACATAAGTTAAATACTGACTGTTTTTTCATGTAACACACAAATATCAACTTTAAATGTCAGTGTACAAATAAGCTATCAAGTATTTGTGTGTTACATGAAAAAACAGTCAGTATTTAACTTATGTGCAAAACAGAAAACTAATTTCCACCCCTTGCATTGTAACATGGTTTTGTCCAGGAGACTGAAATAAGAAGTTTCTTAAGTTAAGATCCTTAATGAATCAGGCCCTTAGTCACTATGTCATTTTTATTATTTTAATTTTTTTTTATTGGTCTTAGGAATTATTATGACACACACACACAACATACACACACACCCCACACACACACGTGACAGACACATACATACACACGTAACACACACGCACATGTGACACACACATGACAGACACACATACATGACAGACACACACAGAAACACACACATGTGATACACATACATACACACGTGACACACACTCAATGTCACTTTAAATCACAAAATTCCTTTGTAAACATTCAGAGAATCACACTGGGTAGATAAGCGAGCGCAGCAGGTAATAGGTTAAGGAGCGAGGGGATGGGGCCAGAAGGGCGATCAGTAAACTCTGATCTCTACCCTGTGTGTTTCATCGGGCGAATTCCTGAGCCCTCAGCGTCAGCAGAAACTGCTTATCTCCAGCACAGGTGAAAGGAGAGATCACATATTAATACAAAACAAATACAGGGGTGTGAGATTCAACAGCCAACCAGCCGACGTCTTGTGTGCGTCTATCTGTATACTGGGAACGTGTACCTGCCGCTTAGTACATGGCGTGTGGCTGTATCTTATATAAATGCTCCATCTCTGATACAGCATCAAGAACTTGGCTGAATTCCAGTACAGTTATTCCTACATAAATAGCACATTTACTGGTTATTTATAAGACCATGTGACACAGACACCACCATTTATTTATATAGCACCACTGATTCCGCAGCGCTGTACAGAGAACTCACTCACATCAGTCACTACACATTGATCTCTCCAGCAATGCAAAAACCGTCTCTTTGGCAAATGAATAATAAAAAGTGCTGAAGACAGCGAGTTCCAGGGGACACGAGTCCAGGCCGAGGGCTTCAGACTCTGCCAAACACTTCAAGTGGAACAAAACCCTTAACCAGAGAATCCTCCTTTATAAACTCTGCAGGAGGCTCCGCTCACAGACAGAGATAGATGGTTTTATGCTGAATGTGCTGAGAGCGATGTTTAATAACGGAATCTCTTCTATGACAGGGGTCCCCGAGCCCCCACCTGTGGCCCCCAGATCTTTCCTGCTTTATTGTCAGATGTGTTTGTTACAGCGTGTAACACGTGTGTATAATACCCACTGACATGTTATTACAGATAGGTGTCTCTTTCTTTCATTAAATCTATTCACTTCTTACTGAGATTGAGGGGAATGTGTGGCCCTTTTGAAGCTTAGAAGCTCACACCATGGGGCCCCTGAATGACTGCTATATAAAGTTGAGCAGCGACAGGAACAAACATCCTGACCCACAACTAATTCTTTATTCCTCCTTCAGTTCCACTGTAAGATGAACCCTCCCTGGGATTGCAGGGGTTAAGTGCGCACCCCAAGACACAAAGGACAGAGAGTGAATCCATTCCTCCCGGTTCCCATGGTGATGACCGGCGGCGGATGAGCCAAACGGAGTAATAAGGGTGAGAAACATGCCAGGAATCCTCCAGATTTTACACGTGAAGGGGCCGCACAGATCGCACCCCCCCCCCCCCCTCTGAGCAGATGCCTCTATCTCTGCATTCACAGGGTACCCCTCCCCCCGTCAGGGGTAAATAGTCGCTGACCTGGTTATTATTATTATTAGGGTTTATTTATAAAGCGTTGACATATTACGTAGCGCTGGACATTGACACAAGCACATCATATACAATGACATAAGGTAAAGGTGGCCTTGGCCGGTGAGCTTACAATCTAAGGTTTGGGGAACACTTGATACATAAAGTGGGGACAGTGTAAGGCAGCAGCGCTGTCAGCCACTAATAATAAAGCCGCCATTGGTGACTGGCGTTTCTGTGCCCACCGGAGATGTGGTACAGTTGGCACGAGGGCAGACAGATCACCCGATCCACCAGTGCCAGCGCTGGGATAACATGATATATATAATACAAGTCAATTATATTCATGAACCCAACAATATGAGACAGAGGGGAGGGGGGAGGCCCAGAGCTCTCTGTGGAGGTAGTGGGGGTGATAGTGACCCCTGAGGATCTGAGTCTGTGAGAAGCAGAAGACAAAGAGGGAACCTTCCCGCAGCTCCTCTCCCACAATTACACCAGAGCTCGGGAAGTGCAGGATCTGCACCAGAGGACGGGAGGTATTGGGGCGAGTCAGCTGCGATCATTACCGAGTATGAAAATAACCTTCTATGTCTCTTGTTCTTTGGAGTGGAATGACCTAACCCACTCGCTGACACTCACTGACAACATCTGCAGACACAGCAACTCAGGCATCAGGGGTGCAATAAACAATATGGGCTCCAGGGATGACCATGCCTGGGGTGAGGATCCGGCGTAGGGGCTGCAGTGACATTGGGGTACAGACACTGGACCTCTCTATGGGGGGCAGCAGAAGGGAGAAACCTCCACAACCACATTGTGAGATCACATCCTCCGGAGATTCTGTGCTCAGCTAAAATCTCATTTTCTTCCTCTTTTACTAAATGTCATCAGAGCGTTCTAAGGAGAGTGCTTGTCCTGCAAGTGTAGTAGTGTGTGCACAGGTCATATACAAAATGCTGTCCTGGGGGATAGTATCATACCGGTATAGCAGAGCGATGTGTAGGGTAGGATAGTATTATACTGGTATAGCAGAGCGGTGTGTAGGGTAGGATAGTATTATACCGGTATAGCAGAGCGGTGTGTAGGGTAGGATAGTATTATACCGGTATAGCAGAGCGGTGTGTAGGGTAGGATAGTATGATACCGGTATAGCAGAGCGGTGTGTAGGGTAGGATAGTATTATACCGGTATAGCAGAGCGGTGTGTAGGGTAGGATAGTATTATACCGGTATAGCAGAGCGGTGTGTAGGGTAGGATAGTATTATACCGGTATAGCAGAGCGGTGTGTAGGGTAGGATAGTATTATACCGGTATAGCAGAGCGGTGTGTAGGGTAGGATAGTATGATACCGGTATAGCAGAGCGGTGTGTAGGGTAGGATAGTATTATACCGGTATAGCAGAGCGGTGTGTAGGGTAGGATAGTATGATACCGGTATAGCAGAGCGGTGTGTAGGGTAGGATAGTATTATACCGGTATAGCAGAGCGGTGTGTAAGGTAGGATAGCATCATACTGGTATAGCAGAGCGGTGTGTAGGGTAGGATAGTATCATACTGGTATAGCAGAGCGGTGTGTAGGGTAGGATAGTATTATACCGGTATAGCAGAGCGGTGTATATGGTAGGATAGTATTATACCGGTATAGCAGAGCGGTGTGTAGGGTAGGATAGTATTATACTGGTATAGCAGAGCGGTGTGTAGGGTAGGATAGTATTATACCGGTATAGCAGAGCGGTGTGTAGGGTAGGATAGTATTATACTGGTATAGCAGAGCGGTGTGTAGGGTAGGATAGTATTATACAGGTATAGCAGAGCGGTGTGTAGGGTAGGATAGTATTATACCGGTATAGCAGAGCGGTGTGTAGGGTAGGATAGTATTATACAGGTATGACAGAGCGGTGTGTAGGGTAGGATAGTATTATACCGGTATAGCAGAGCGGTGTGTAGGGTAGGATAGTATTATACCGGTATAGCAGAGCAGTGTGTAGGGTAGGATAGTATTATACCGGTATAGCAGAGCGGTGTGTAGGGTAGGATAGTATTATACTGGTATAGCAGAGTGGTGTGTAGGGTAGGATAGTATTATACTGGTATAGCAGAGCGGTGTGTAGGGTAGGATAGTATTATACTGGTATAGCAGAGCGGTGTGTAGGGTAGGATAGTATTATACTGGTATAGCAGAGCGGTGTGTAGGGTAGGATAGTATTATACCGGTATAGCAGAGCGGTGTGTAGGGTAGGATAGTATTATACTGGTATAGCAGAGCGGTGTGTAGGGTAGGATAGTATTATACCGGTATAGCAGAGCGGTGTGTAGGGTAGGATAATATTATACCGGTATAGCAGAGTGGTGTGTAGGGTAGGATAGTATTATACCGGTATAGCAGAGCGGTGTGTAGGGTAGGATAGTATTATACCGGTATAGCAGAGCGGTGTGTAGGGTAGGATAGTATTATACTGGTATAGCAGAGCGGTGTGTAGGGTAGGATAGTATCATACTGGTATAGCAGAGCGGTGTGTAGGGTAGGATAGTATTATACCGGTATAGCAGAGCGGTGTGTATGGTAGGATAGTATTATACCGGTATAGCAGAGCGGTGTGTAGGGTAGGATAGTATTATACTGGTATAGCAGAGCGGTGTGTAGGGTAGGATAGTATTATACCGGTATAGCAGAGCGGTGTGTAGGGTAGGATAGTATTATACTGGTATAGGAGAGCGGTGTGTAGGGTAGGATAGTATTATACAGGTATAGCAGAGCGGTGTGTAGGGTAGGATAGTATTATACCGGTATAGCAGAGCGGTGTGTAGGGTAGGATAGTATTATACAGGTATGACAGAGCGGTGTGTAGAGTAGGATAGTATTATACCGGTATAGCAGAGCGGTGTGTAGGGTAGGATAGTATTATACCGGTATAGCAGAGCAGTGTGTAGGGTAGGATAGTATTATACCGGTATAGCAGAGCGGTGTGTAGGGTAGGATAGTATTATACTGGTATAGCAGAGCGGTGTGTAGGGTAGGATAGTATTATACTGGTATAGCAGAGCGGTGTGTAGGGTAGGATAGTATTATACTGGTATAGCAGAGCGGTGTGTAGGGTAGGATAGTATTATACTGGTATAGCAGAGCGGTGTGTAGGGTAGGATAGTATTATACCGGTATAGCAGAGCGGTGTGTAGGGTAGGATAGTATTATACTGGTATAGCAGAGCGGTGTGTAGGGTAGGATAGTATTATACCGGTATAGCAGAGCGGTGTGTAGGGTAGGATAGTATTATACCGGTATAGCAGAGCGGTGTGTAGGGTAGGATAGTATTATACCGGTATAGCAGAGCGGTGTGTAGGGTAGGATAGTATTATACTGGTATAGTAGGGACTTATGTGAGAGTTCTCTGTACAGCGCTGCGGTATTAGTGGCGCTATATAAATAGCTGATGATGATAAGTGACGCACTCGGCCTCACATCGCTCAGGAAGAGAAGACACAAATGTAATTCTGCTTCCAGTAACTAATACCTCCAATATTACAGCCCTTCTATCCGAGGAGACGGTGCCCTGTAGGACGTCACACTACTAACAACTAGATACAACGACATAACACAATCCAGCACTGAACAGGACACAACGTGACACTCTCAGGAGTAATGTAAATACTGTGCATTCCTGCCTGGCGGGCCCTGTATAAGGAGAGGGGCCCCTTACAGCTGGGTCTGGGGGGGGCTCGCAGCTGGAAAACCACCAGAGAAAGGGGGAAGCTGGAGGGTGACAGAGCGGAGAGAGAGTGGGGCCCCGGGCTCCTGATGAGAGGATGCCCAGTGAGGGCCAGATCCAAGCTGAGAGGGGAATCTGGGGACATCCGCGGGTTTAAGGCGTTTCCTGGGAGATCTGTACATAGGGATCATGAGTAGGGAGCGTTCTCATCTCGTAAATGTGTCTATTCATTAACTTACAAATCTAGAAGAGATTGTATCCAGCTGAAGCTGCTGTACAGACAGGTTATATGTTTGTTCTTACATGTCATATATCAGCACACAGCTGTTCTAGCCTGGAGACCGTCACATTGAACACACCTTAGAGGACATGGCCTCAGAATACTGGGAGTACGTCTGTCTGACTATCGCTGGTATTAGAGGTCTCATTATATACGTTACTCAGACATCTGGAAACACTGACGTATAATGGACACCAGAGCTGCAGGAAGAGGGGGCTCAGAGAACAGACCCCTCAATTCATGATCCTCAGATACAGCAACCACTGTGCATTACTGACCTGTATACACCTCACTATACCAAATATAGCTGCAGGCAGAGTGTAAGCTCTTTGGCCCATAGTGATAATGCCTGAGCTGTGTGTCAGTTGTTATTCACATACAGATAAAGACAGTATAATAGATTACAATCTGCTCATCCAGGATGTGGCCTCAGATACTGATAATCAGCAGAGGTTTCTGGTAACAAGATGGTCACAAGCGGCCACAGACGGACAATTTCTTCTCAGTAATATTTCGCAAGTATTAGAAGAATTCTGCACATTCAGTGTTTCTATCTCTCAGTTACAAACAGCAGTGCGTGTAGCTGGGAATGAACGCAGGACATACAGAGTTTCTCTCTCTAAGTTACAGCCTTGTTGTAACCGAGAATAGATGTAAGACTCTCAGTGTTTCTATAGCTCAGTTACAGACAGGTTGGTGCTTGTAGCTGAGAAAGAATAAAGGACTGTCAGGGGTATATTTACTAAATTGCAGGACTGAAAAAGTGGAGATGTTGCCTATAGCAACCAATCAGATTCTAGTTGTCATTTATTTAGTGCATTCTAAAGAATTACAGCTAGACTCTAATTGGTTGCTATAGGCAACATATCCACTTTTTCAAACCCACAGTTTAGTAAATATATCCCTCAGTGTTTCTATATCTCAGTTACGGACAGGTTGGTGCTTGTAGCTGAGGATGAACGAAGGACTCTCAGTGTTTCTATATCTCAGTTACGGACAGGTTGGTGCTTGTAGCTGAGGGTGAACGAAGGACTCTCAGTGTTTCTATATCTCAGTTACGGACAGGTTGGTGCTTGTAGCTGAGGGTGAACGAAGGACTCTCAGTGTTTCTATATCTCAGTTACAGACAGCTCACACAAGGTAAACAGAAAAGGTTCGTCCACGAGGGACTGACTCACCTGCTGCAGCTCCTTCTCCAGCTCCACAGCTCTGGTCACAATGGGGCCCCGCACAGCGTACTCCACCTTCTTGATACAGGGGTTCATGGACTCCAGCGTCAGGATACGGTCGTGTGTCCCATTCTCAGACATCTTGTGAGCGCAGTTTCTGTCCTGTTTTCCCAGACGTGTTCCTGAATGAGACCTGAAGGAGGACAGAAGAGGGCAACTGAGAGGGAGAAGGTATGAAGGGGCTGATCTGGAGCCCAAAACACATGCACCGAGGGAGACCCCACTCCTGAGGAGCCTCATAGTCCTGAACTGGGGGGTCAACCAGATGTTAGAAGAGCTCACAGAACACAAAGATCCATTGGGGTTAAAGTTTCCAGACTTGTAGAAGTCGTCCTGAATCTACAGACAGATTCCACAGCTCAGTACAGAGATGACACGTAATAAAACTGAGAGTGAAAGGGAGGAAACAAGAGGAGATGAGGGAGGGGGAAGGAGGGAAAGTGCAGAGAATGAACTGACAACTTGAGCAATAATCCACAAACTCTGGTAAAACCAGTAGAGGAACCTGTCTGAGAGCAGATACAATACCCGGGTGATGCCAACCTGAGACTGAGCTCTCACCAGCTGCCTCCAGGGATATAGAGAGAGGGAGGGAACAGACACGTCCCACAGCCCCTGGTACAGGGAGATTACAGATAACTTTGCTGATCCAACAGGAAAATCAGCACAAATACAAGACACATGGAATAACCAGAGCTGCTGCGGGGTGATTAGTGGTTGCACAGACATACATATAAACATACATATATACATATATACATATATATACATACATACACAGACACACATATATACATACACACATACACAGACATACATACATATATACATACACAGACACACATATATACATGGAATATCAAACAAATGGGGGCGCTTACATAGTGCGTTATCCAATTAAAAGATTTTATTAAAAACAGAATGTACACGTACCAGATATATAATAAAATCAAGCATAGAACCAGCAATCAGTTGACTCCTGTAATAGCGGTCATCGTCAATAGGACCCTAGATCCACAGCCACCTCGACGCGTTTCATCTAAACAGATTTCATCAGGAGGGGTGGATCCTCACCCAAATAGAACACCCTTTATAGGAGTATACACAATCAATCACAGCTGGATCACCTCAGCCGCTATGAAGATCGCAAATAGGTAATACACAAATTGTTTGTAAAACAGGGTAGATAGTAATGCACAAATATATACAAGATCTTTAACATTCTACAACATTGTATTATACATATATGCAAAGATGTACAATAAAAGGTCAAAGACAAGCACGCTATCAATACATAGACTACAAAAAAGGTGTAATTTCGCAGCCTTCATTTAACCCTATGGGGGAAAATGTGTTTAGGGTGTATATCCAAAAGGTCTCCCTTTGAGACAGTTTTAATAGTCTATCTCCTCCCCTAATATTCAACTCTATATGCTCAATAGTTTTCAATTTTAGCATCTCCGGATTTGCATTTTGACATCTCAAAAAGTGTCTGGGAACACTGTGATTATCAACTTTATTACGAATATTCCTCAGATGTTCGAATATACGTATTTTTACACACCTCTTGGTCTTTCCAATATACTTTTTTCCACAGCCACATTCCAGCATGTATATTACAAACGATGTATTGCAATTCATGAATGACTGTATATTCCTTACTTTCGATGCGGCTGTGTCGGTGAATGTCTTAGTCTCCCTGTGTACATACTTGCAGGCTTTGCAGTGCGCACAGGGAAAAAAAACCTTCACCGGATTTAACCAATTCTTAGGTTTCTCTATTACCTCCTTCAAATGAGAAGGGGCCAAAATAGTTCTCAATGTTGTAGATCTTTTAAAAATAGTACGAGGTTTATCAGGTAAAACCCCCGGGGTCAAGTTTCAATATAGACCAGTGTTTTTCTAAAATTCTAACAATTTTGTCACTTGCTGAATTAAAAGAAGTTACAAATGAGCTATCAAAAGGATTTGACAATTCTTTTTCTTTTTTCTTATATACCAATAAGTCAGCTCTCTCACAACTTCTAGCTTTTTCTAAACTAGTTACTAACAGATTATCAGGGTAACCCCGTTCCCGGAACCGTTCAATGAGAGAAGCTGCTTGAACTTCAAAAGTGGTCAAATCTTCACAATTTCGTCTGACTCTCAACAATTGGGACATTGGAATATTATCTTTCCATTTTCTTTGATGACAGCTAGTATATTCGATGTAATTATTGCTATCAACTTTCTTAATATATGTATAAGTGTTTATCACTTGTTGGTCAGAATAATTTTGAACATCTAAAGTAAGATCTAAAAACTAAATCTTTTCTTTATCCACATTAGAGGTAAATTTAAGTTGATATTCATTAAAATTAATTTCTGTCATGAATTCATTGAATTCAGATGTAGAACCTTTCCAGATAATTAGTATATCGTCTATAAACCTCTTGAAAAGAACAATGTTTTCCATGTAGCGGCTATTAGAATAAATCACTTGTTCTTCCCATTGTCCCATGTAAATATTCGCATAACTAGGTGCGAAGGGACTACCCATAGCGGTACCCCGCACCTAATGGTGATATAGGTTTAGGAAGATAAAAAAGTTGTGTTCCAAAATAAATTGAGTACACTTTACCACAAACTCCATATATACATATACATACATATATACATACATACATACATACATATATACATACATACACAGACATACATACATACATACATATACATACATACACAGACATACATATATACATATACATATATACATATACATACATATACATACATATATACATACATACATACATACATATATACATACATACATATATACATACATACACAGACATACATATACATACATACACAGACATACATATATACATATACATACATACACAGACATACATATATACATATACATACATACACAGACATACATATATACATATACATACATACACAGACACACATATCTATAATATAAATGTCTAGTGGCGTGTGTTAGTCTGTCTGTGTGTATGTGGAAAAAATAAAACCAAGCTGCAGCGCCACCTGCTGGGCGGAGTTATACACTGACCTACTAAATTCTTAGCGTGTGTGGAAAAAAAAATTCAGAAAGCGCTGAAATTTGGTATCTAAGATGTTTTTAATTTGTTAATTTAATTTGTTAATTGTTAAAAGTGTTTATAAAGATTTTAAAAAAATATATATATATTTCTTGAAGGAGAAGTGACAGTTGGGAGTGGTTGGTGGTTGCCGGGGGTGACAGTGGGGAGTGGTTGGTGGTTGCCGGGGGTGACAGTTGGGAGTGGTTGGTGGTTGCCGGGGGTGACAGTTGGGAGTGGTTATCCAAGAGGTGATGCGGCCCATTGTGCCATTACTGCTTATCACTTTATCACCTGCCCTGGCGGTACTGGCCCAGAGCGGTAAGGGTTAACCACGGATACACGTGTGCGCACTGGAAGAGGAACCCAGATTTAGGATTTCACTTCCACTAGTTTAATAAAACAACTCAACAATAAAATAATGCTTAAAAATAGAAACAGATGCAAAATAAAATGAGTGAAATGTTATAAAAATGCTTCATTCAGATTTATCAGTATGAAGCAGTTGTCTGAGCGCTGCCGGTCTTGTAAAACGAAACAATCCCAGTTATATAACGCTTCACTGTAACGACCCATCTGAGCCGCACAGCGCGAGTCTTAACCTCACTGTATCCTTGTAAATCTGTTCCATACATCCGGCATAGAAACATCACCGAAGAGTCCTCCCAGTGCACAAATAGTAAATGTCCTTAACCCTTCTACTACCATCCTCACAGCCCCCTCTGCCTCCACCCCGCAGCCAAATGCCACTCTGCCTCCACCCCACAGTCATGTGCCCCCTCCGCCTCCGCCCCGCAGCCAAATGCCACCCTGCAGCCAAGCGCCACCCGGCCTCCAACCCACAGCCAAGCACCACTCAGCCTCCGCCTCGCAGAAAAATGCCACTCTGCCTCCACCCCACAGCCAAGCGCCACTCGGCCTCCACCCCACAGCCAAGCGCCACTCGGGCACCGCCGCACAGCCATGCGTCCTCTCCGCCCCGCAGCCAAATGGCACTCGGCCTCCAACCCGCACCCAAGCGCCTACTCAACCTCCACCCCACAGTCAAGTGCCCTTTTCGCTCCACAGCCAATCGCCCCCTCCGCCTCCACCTCGCAACCAAGTGCCACTTGGCCTCCGCCCCGCAGCCAAGCGCCCCACCTACCACTCTCCCAAACTGCCAGTAACAGCTGCCTGTGTTGGAGGAGAGCTCCGGCGTCACACGCTGTGATGTCAGACACATACATGAAGCTGAGCCCCACACATAACACATAATACACAAGGTGGAGGTTACTGTACACTACCCCCCCCCCCCTCCTTCTGGTGGCAGTTTATCAACACAAATTATAGATCATAGATGAAATAGGGACACGTTGAGGGATAGAGGGACAGGAGGATTGTGTGCAATAGACGGACTGAAGGGAGTTATTTAACCCCTTTCTGTCTGCGCGAGACGGTGACCTCATATGACTGACGTCCTGTTAAACACACATGAAGTTCAGACGCAGATATTATATTATATTATATTATAGGTCCTGTAAAGGGGGCTGTTATGAGAAGCATTAAACATTGCACCATGTAATGCGATTTATGGGCAACATCCACATATTGGGGCAGTTTCAGAGGCAGGTGCTGGGTGCAAAGTTTAGACCTGTACAAAGTACGTAAAACATTAGATGTACAACCTGATTTACAGAGGGACGAGGGGGGGTCGTGTCCTAGCAGTGGAAGAACTGGGATAGCTGAACGAGGAGGCAGCTTGTCGGAGCATACAGTCCCACCTCTGGCAGTAACTCTATATCTGCCCTTTTCAGAGAGGAGTTAATACACCATTCCGTAAATAAAGTGCTATCCAGTACTCACTACATAGCTGAGGATTCTTTACAGTAAGAGCACTAAAATGTGACATATCTATTGGTGCCGATTGTCGCAGCTCATACATTGTATTACAGGAAACAGAGTTTAGTTAGAATTTGGCGCAGATACTTTCAGAACTATTTTATTTTAATTGTGAAGAAGTCACATAAAAAAATCACACATTGGGGCTCATTGTACACAGAGCTGTGACACGCTCTAATCATAGCACCCAGATAACAGTCTGCAGCAGCCTGTTGTAATCAGACTGACAGACGATTAGTTGCTATTGGTTACAGCAAATTATAGGATTTTGAGGAGGGGAAACAGTAGCTGAAAATGCCTCCATCATGGATGATGTCTGACGTTAGCCACTGTCGGTAGGGATGTCTCATGTGGGAGCAGCAGTCACACTGTCACTAGGGCTGTCTCATGTGGAAGCAGCAGTCACACTGTCACTAGGGCTGTCTCATGTGGAAGCAGCAGTCACACTGTCACTAGGGCTGTCTCATGTGGAAGCTGCAGTCACACTGTCAGTAGGGCTGTCTCATGTGGAAGCTGCAGTCACACTGTCACTAGGGCTGTCTCATGTGGAAGCAGCAGTCACACTGTCACTAGGGCTGTCTCATGTGGAAGCAGCAGTCTCACTGTCACTAGGGCTGTCTCATGTGGAAGCAGCAGTCACACTGTCACTAGGGCTGTCTCATGTGGAAGCAGCAGTCACACTGTCACTAGGGCTGTCTCATGTGGAAGCAGCAGTCACACTGTCACTAGGGCTGTCTCATGTGGAAGCAGCAGTCACACTGTCACTAGGGCTGTCTCATGTGGAAGCAGCAGTCACACTGTTACTAGGGCTGTCTCATGTGGAAGCAGCAGTCACACTGTCACTAGGGCTGTCTCATGTGGAAGCAGCAGTCACACTGTCACTAGGGCTGTCTCATGTGGAAGCAGCAGTCACACTGTCACTAGGGCTGTCTCATGTGGAAGCTGCAGTCACACTGTCACTAGGGCTGTCTCATGTGGAAGCAGCAGTCACACTGTCAGTAGGGCTGTCTCATGTGGAAGCAGCAGTCACACTGTCACTAGGGCTGTCTCATGTGGAAGCTGCAGTCACACTGTCAGTAGGGCTGTCTCATGTGGAAGCTGCAGTCACACTGTCACTAGGGCTGTCTCATGTGGAAGCAGCAGTCACACTGTCAGTAGGGCTGTCTCATGTGGAAGCAGCAGTCACACTGTCACTAGGGCTGTCTCATGTGGAAGCAGCAGTCACACTGTCACTAGGGCTGTCTCATGTGGAAGCAGCAGTCACACTGTCACTAGGGCTGTCTTATGTGGAAGCTGCAGTCACACTGTCACTAGGGCTGTCTCATGTGGAAGCAGCAGTCACACTGTCACTAGGGCTGTCTCATGTGGAAGCTGCAGTCACACTGTCACTAGGGCTGTCTCATGTGGAAGCAGCAGTCACACTGTCACTAGGGCTGTCTCATGTGGAAGCAGCAGTCACACTGTCACTAGGGCTGTCTCATGTGGAAGCAGCAGTCACACTGTCACTAGGGCTGTCTCATGTGGAAGCAGCAGTCACACTGTCACTAGGGCTGTCTCATGTGGAAGCAGCAGTCACACTGTCACTAGGGCTGTCTCATGTGGAATCAGCAGTCACACTGTCACTAGGGCTGTCTCATGTGGAAGCAGCAGTCACACTGTCACTAGGGCTGTCTCATGTGGAAGCTGCAGTCACACTGTCAGTAGGGCTGTATCATGTGGAAGCAGCAGTCACACTGTCACTAGGGCTGTCTCATGTGGAAGCAGCAGTCACACTGTCACTAGGGCTGTCTCATGTGGAAGCAGCAGTCACACTGTCACTAGGGCTGTCTCATGTGGAAGCTGCAGTCACACTGTCAGTAGGGCTGTATCATGTGGAAGCAGCAGTCACACTGTCACTAGGGCTGTCTCATGTGGAAGCAGCAGTCACACTGTCAGTAGGGCTGTCTCATGTGGAAGCAGCAGTCACACTGTCACTAGGGCTGTCTCATGTGGAAGCAGCAGTCACACTGTCACTAGGGCTGTCTCATGTGGAAGCAGCAGTCACACTGTCACTAGGGCTGTCTCATGTGGAAGCTGCAGTCACACTGTCACTAGGGCTGTCTCATGTGGAAGCAGCAGTAACACTGTCACTAGGGCTGTCTCATGTGGAAGCTGCAGTCACACTGTCACTAGGGCTGTCTCATGTGGAAGCAGCAGTCACACTGTCACTAGGGCTGTCTCATGTGGAAGCAGCAGTCACACTGTCACTAGGGCTGTCTCATGTGGAAGCAGCAGTCACACTGTCACTAGGGCTGTCTCATGTGGAAGCAGCAGTCACACTGTCACTAGGGCTGTCTCATGTGGAAGCAGCAGTCACACTGTCACTAGGGCTGTCTCATATGGAAGCAGCAGTCACACTGTCACTAGGGCTGTCTCATGTGGAAGCAGCAGTCACACTGTCACTAGGGCTGTCTCATGTGGAAGCTGCTGTCACACTGTCACTAGGGCTGTCTCATGTGGGAGCAGCAGTCACACTGTCACTAGGGCTGTCTCATGTGGAAGCAGCAGTCACACTGTCAGTAGGGCTGTCTCATGTGGAAGCAGCAGTCACACTGTCACTAGGGCTGTCTCATGTGGAAGCAGCAGTCACACTGTCACTAGGGCTGTCTCATGTGGAAGCAGCAGTCACACTGTCACTAGGGCTGTCTCATGTGGAAGCAGCAGTCACACTGTCACTAGGGCTGTCTCATGTGGAAGCAGCAGTCACACTGTCACTAGGGCTGTCTCATGTGGAAGCAGCAGTCACACTGTCACTAGGGCTGTCTCATGTGGAAGCAGCAGTCACACTGTCACTAGGGCTGTCTCATGTGGAAGCAGCAGTCACACTGTCACTAGGGCTGTCTCATGTGGAAGCAGCAGTCACACTGTCAGTAGGGCTGTCTCATGTGGAAGCAGCAGTCACACTGTCACTAGGGCTGTCTCATGTGGAAGCAGCAGTCACACTGTCACTAGGGCTGTCTCATGTGGAAGCAGCAGTCACACTGTCACTAGGGCTGTCTCATGTGGAAGCAGCAGTCACACTGTCACTAGGGCTGTCTCATGTGGAAGCAGCAGTCACACTGTCACTAGGGCTGTCTCATGTGGAAGCTGCAGTCACACTGTCACTAGGGCTGTCTCATGTGGAAGCAGCAGTCACACTGTCACTAGGGCTGTCTCATGTGGAAGCAGCAGTCACACTGTCAGTAGGGCTGTCTCATGTGGAAGCAGCAGTCACACTGTCACTAGGGCTGTCTCATGTGGAAGCAGCAGTCACACTGTCACTAGGGCTGTCTCATGTGGAAGCTGCAGTCACACTGTCACTAGGGCTGTCTCATGTGGAAGCAGCAGTCACACTGTCACTAGGGCTGTCTCATGTGGAAGCAGCAGTCACACTGTCACTAGGGCTGTCTCATGTGGAAGCAGCAGTCACACTGTCACTAGGGCTGTCTCATGTGGAAGCTGCAGTCACACTGTCACTAGGGCTGTCTCATGTGGAAGCAGCAGTCACACTGTCAGTAGGGCTGTCTCATGTGGAAGCAGCAGTCACACTGTCACTAGGGCTGTCTCATGTGGAAGCTGCAGTCACACTGTCACTAGGGCTGTCTCATGTGGAAGCAGCAGTCACACTGTCACTAGGGCTGTCTCATGTGGAAGCTGCAGTCACACTGTCACTAGGGCTGTCTCATGTGGAAGCAGCAGTCACACTGTCACTAGGGCTGTCTCATGTGGAAGCAGCAGTCACACTGTCACTAGGGCTGTCTCATGTGGAAGCAGCAGTCACACTGTCACTAGGGCTGTCTCATGTGGAAGCAGCAGTCACACTGTCACTAGGGCTGTCTCATGTGGAAGCAGCAGTCACACTGTCACTAGGGCTGTCTCATGTGGAAGCAGCAGTCACACTGTTACTAGGGCTGTCTCATGTGGAAGCAGCAGTCACACTGTCACTAGGGCTGTCTCATGTGGAAGCAGCAGTCACACTGTCACTAGGGCTGTCTCATGTGGAAGCTGCAGTCACACTGTCACTAGGGCTGTCTCATGTGGAAGCTGCAGTCACACTGTCACTAGGGCTGTCTCATGTGGAAGCTGCTGTCACACTGTCACTAGGGCTGTCTCATGTGGAAGCAGCAGTCACACTGTCACTAGGGCTGTCTCATGTGGAAGCAGCAGTCACACTGTCACTAGGGCTGTCTCATGTGGAAGCTGCAGTCACACTGTCACTAGGGCTGTCTCATGTGGAAGCAGCAGTCACACTGTCACTAGGGCTGTCTCATGTGGAAGCAGCAGTCACACTGTCACTAGGGCTGTCTCATGTGGAAGCAGCAGTCACACTGTTACTAGGGCTGTCTCATGTGGAAGCAGCAGTCACACTGTCACTAGGGCTGTCTCATGTGGAAGCAGCAGTCACACTGTCACTAGGGCTGTCTCATGTGGAAGCAGCAGTTACACTGTCACTAGGGCTGTCTCATGTGGAAGCTGCAGTCACACTGTCACTAGGGCTGTCTCATGTGGAAGCAGCAGTCACACTGTCACTAGGGCTGTCTCATGTGGAAGCAGCAGTCACACTGTCAGTAGGGCTGTCTCATGTGGAAGCAGCAGTCACACTGTCACTAGGGCTGTCTCATGTGGAAGCAGCAGTCACACTGTCACTAGGGCTGTCTCATGTGGAAGCAGCAGTCACACTGTCACTAGGGCTGTCTCATGTGGAAGCTGCAGTCACACTGTCACTAGGGCTGTCTCATGTGGAAGCAGCAGTCACACTGTCACTAGGGCTGTCTCATGTGGGAGCAGCAGTCACACTGTCACTAGGGCTGTCTCATGTGGAAGCAGCAGTCACACTGTCACTAGGGCTGTCTCATGTGGAAGCAGCAGTCACACTGTCACTAGGGCTGTCTCATGTGGAAGCAGCAGTCACACTGTCACTAGGGCTGTCTCATGTGGAAGCAGCAGTCACACTGTCACTAGGGCTGTCTCATGTGGAAGCAGCAGTCACACTGTCACTAGGGCTGTCTCATGTGGAAGCAGCAGTCACACTGTCACTAGGGCTGTCTCATGTGGAAGCTGCTGTCACACTGTCACTAGGGCTGTCTCATGTGGAAGCTGCAGTCACACTGTCACTAGGGCTGTCTCATGTGGAAGCAGCAGTCACACTGTTACTAGGGCTGTCTCATGTGGAAGCAGCAGTCACACTGTCACTAGGGCTGTCTCATGTGGAAGCAGCAGTCACACTGTCACTAGGGCTGTCTCATGTGGAAGCAGCAGTCACACTGTCACTAGGGCTGTCTCATGTGGAAGCAGCAGTCACACTGTTACTAGGGCTGTCTCATGTGGAAGCAGCAGTCACACTGTCACTAGGGCTGTCTCATGTGGAAGCAGCAGTCACACTGTCACTAGGGCTGTCTCATGTGGAAGCAGCAGTCACACTGTTACTAGGGCTGTCTCATGTGGAAGCAGCAGTCACACTGTCACTAGGGCTGTCTCATGTGGAAGCAGCAGTCACACTGTCACTAGGGCTGTCTCATGTGGAAGCAGCAGTCACACTGTCACTAGGGCTGTCTCATGTGGAAGCTGCAGTCACACTGTCACTAGGGCTGTCTCATGTGGAAGCAGCAGTCACACTGTCACTAGGGCTGTCTCATGTGGAAGCAGCAGTCACACTGTCACTAGGGCTGTCTCATGTGAAAGCAGCAGTCACACTGTCACTAGGGCTGTCTCATGTGGAAGCTGCAGTCACACTGTCACTAGGGCTGTCTCATGTGGAAGCAGCAGTCACACTGTCACTAGGGCTGTCTCATGTGGAAGCAGCAGTCACACTGTCACTAGGGCTGTCTCATGTGGAAGCAGCAGTCACACTGTCACTAGGGCTGTCTCATGTGGAAGCAGCAGTCACACTGTCACTAGGGCTGTCTCATGTGGAAGCTGCTGTCACACTGTCACTAGGGCTGTCTCATGTGGAAGCTGCAGTCACACTGTCACTAGGGCTGTCTCATGTGGAAGCAGCAGTCACACTGTCACTAGGGCTGTCTCATGTGGAAGCAGCAGTCACACTGTCACTAGGGCTGTCTCATGTGGAAGCAGCAGTCACACTGTCAGTAGGGCTGTCTCATGTGGAAGCAGCAGTCACACTGTCACTAGGGCTGTCTCATGTGGAAGCAGCAGTCACACTGTCACTAGGGCTGTCTCATGTGGAAGCAGCAGTCACACTGTCACTAGGGCTGTCTCATGTGGAAGCAGCAGTCACACTGTCAGTAGGGCTGTCTCATGTGGAAGCAGCAGTCACACTGTCACTAGGGCTGTCTCATGTGGAAGCAGCAGTCACACTGTCACTAGGGCTGTCTCATGTGGAAGCTGCTGTCACACTGTCACTAGGGCTGTCTCATGTGGAAGCTGCAGTCACACTGTCACTAGGGCTGTCTCATGTGGAAGCAGCAGTCACACTGTCACTAGGGCTGTCTCATGTGGGAGCAGCAGTCACACTGTCACTAGGGCTGTCTCATGTGGAAGCTGCAGTCACACTGTCACTAGGGCTGTCTCATGTGGGAGCAGCAGTCACACTGTCACTAGGGCTGTCTCATGTGGAAGCAGCAGTCACACTGTCAGTAGGGCTGTCTCATGTGGAAGCAGCAGTCACACTGTCACTAGGGCTGTCTCATGTGGAAGCAGCAGTCACACTGTCACTAGGGCTGTCTCATGTGGAAGCTGCTGTCACACTGTCACTAGGGCTGTCTCATGTGGAAGCTGCTGTCACACATAATTATATTTCCCCACAGTATTACCAGTCCCTGCTGCGCTCCATGGGGCCCCACATCCTGAAGGTCTCCAGGGGCCCCATATACAGCCATGTTCACCCTGATGTACCGGATTTGTGACACCACACTGGGGGGCGTACCGCACCCTCCTGGGTATGCCCAAAACTTCTGAAGCTCTGGGTCGTCCCAGCCCCCTCCCCTAATAATACCACACACACCAGCACCACCAGTCATTAGGACAAATGTGCAGACTCCCAAACATTGGGACCACCCCCCTGAAATGGGGACAGGTGGGCGGAGAGAGGCCCTGTCTCTGGTATCTTATTATTCTGGGAGTGGGACTGTGGCCACATGCAGCCTGGGGGTACACACCTGGTGTTAGCGTGTCCTGTCCTGAGTACACACCTGGTGTTAGCGTGTCCTGTGCTCAGTACACACGTGTGAGGCTCCTCCTGGATCTACCTGTTCTATCACCTCAGGTGACTCCAGGTCATTAATTACTGGATCCAGGTTTTACTGACATCGCCCCATTGTGCAAAGCACAAATCAGAGCTGGATCCATCCCTGTCTGCTGACCTGGGGTTCAGGGGTGTCACTGAGCCCGAGAGAACCCATAATATATATGTACAGTGTGTCATGAGAACACACATGACCGATGCACACAGCTCACCCTACAGACCCCCACTGCCAGGTGCTAGCGGCCCTCCCCGGGGGTACATCCTGATAAGAGCGGGAGACCCTGTAGACTCACCAAATAATGAAGGTATCCTGCTGTCTGCATTAATACTTTATGTATATCAGAGACAAAGTTGTGATCGTGAGGGAAGGTTTTACCCTGCACACAGCAGACTTCCTGTCAGTAATCCAAATGGAGGACACTGCAGTCCACCTGTCTGAGATCACCTTCTGCAGAACATGGCTGATAACAGTGTAAAATATCTTCACTAAGCAAATGTAAGAATAATTGAAAGCATCCCACATTCTGTTAAGGTATGGAAATGTTTACATATACATTTGTGAATATTTATCATCATTTATTTATATAGCACAAGCAGATGCTGTAGTGCTTTACAATTGGGAACAAACAGAAATAAACAATACTGGGTAATACATAGACTGTTGGCAGCAGAGTTGCCAATTTCGCTTATAACACGTGGAATCGGGCTTGATTCTTTCCAAGTTGAGGGTTTGTTTTGCTCGTCGTAGGTTTATTACAATGTACATGTGTCAGAACCTTCATCTTACTTCCTTCCAGCTATTTCTTCCCTTCCACCTCATCCACCTTCCTAAAAGGACACTTCATGTGTCAATCACACAAACACCCGCCCCTCCCCCTAATGGCTGAAAGAGATGGGCCGGGCCATAGACTGAGGCGGATTTCGATTGGCTGCTGTGTTGTCAGTTAGTGGTTCATCAGGAAGATGGATCTGCAACAACCGGCTGATATACGTGCTGTGTGTACGACGGCTGCACCTATAGCAGGTGATACCTCTATATAACACCCTCCCATACAGTAAGCTGCTCATACTGTTATATCATGGGGCTGTGTGTATGACGTCTGCACCTATAGCCGGTGATACCTCTATATAACACCCTCCCATACAGTAAGCTGCTCATACTGTTATATCATGGGGCTGTGTGTATGACAGCTGCACCTATAGCAGGTGATACCTCTATATAACACCCTCCCATACAGTAAGCTGCTCATACTGTTATATCATGGGGCTGTGTGTATGACAGCTGCACCTATAGCAGGTGATACCTCTATATAACACCCTCCCCTCCCATACAGTAAGCTGCTCATACTGTTATATCGTGGGGCTGTGTGTATGCCGGCTGCACCTATAGCAGGTGATACCTCTATATAACACCCTCCCATACAGTAAGCTGCTCATACTGTTATATCATGGGGCTGTGTGTATGACGGCTGCACCTATAGCCAGTGATACCTCTATATAACACCCTCCCATACAGTAAGCTGCTCATACTGTTATATCATGGGGCTGTGTGTATGACGGCTGCACCTATAGCCGGTGATACCTCTATATAACACCCTCCCATACAGTAAGCTGCTCATACTGTTATATCATGGGGCTGTGTGTATGCCGGCTGCACCTATAGCCGGTGATACCTCTATATAACACCCTCCCCTCCCATACAGTAAGCTGCTCATACTGTTATATCGTGGGGCTGTGTGTATGACGGCTGCACCTATAGCAGGTGACACCTCTATATAACACCCTCCCATACAGTAAGCTGCTCATACTGTTATATCATGGGGCTGTGTGTATGACAGCTGCACCTATAGCAGGTGATACCTCTATATAACACCCTCCCCTCCCATACAGTAAGCTGCTCATACTGTTATATCGTGGGGCTGTGTGTATGCCGGCTGCACCTATAGCAGGTGATACCTCTATATAACACCCTCCCATACAGTAAGCTGCTCATACTGTTATATCGTGGGACTGTGTGTATGACGGCTGCACCTATAGCAGGTGACACCTCTATATAACACCCTCCCATACAGTAAGCTGCTCATACTGTTATATCGTGGGGCTGTGTGTATGACGGCTGCACCTATAGCAGTTGACACCTCTATATAACACCCATACAGTAAGCTGCTCATACTGTTATATCGTGGGGCTGTGTGTATGACGGCTGCACCTATAGCAGGTGATACCTCTATATAACACCCTCCCATACAGTAAGCTGCTCATACTGTTATATCGTGGGGCTGTGTGTATGCCGGCTGCACCTATAGCAGGTGATACCTCTATATAACACCCTCCCATACAGTAAGCTGCTCATACTGTTATATCGTGGGGCTGTGTGTATGCCGGCTGCACCTATAGCAGGTGATACCTCTATATAACACCCTCCCATACAGTAAGCTGCTCATACTGTTATATCGTGGGGCTGTGTGTATGACGGCTGCACCTATAGCAGGTGACACCTCTATATAACACCCTCCCATACAGTAAGCTGCTCATACTGTTATATCGTGGGGCTGTGTGTATGACGGCTGCACCTATAGCAGTTGACACCTCTATATAACACCCTCCCATACAGTAAGCTGCTCATACTGTTATATCGTGGGGCTGTGTGTATGACGGCTGCACCTATAGCAGGTGATACCTCTATATAACACCCTCCCATACAGTAAGCTGCTCATACTGTTATATCATGGGGCTGTGTGTATGACGGCTGCACCTATAGCAGGTGATACCTCTATATAACACCCTCCCATACAGTAAGCTGCTCATACTGTTATATCATGGGGCTGTGTGTATGACGCCTGCACCTATAGCCGGTGATACCTCTATATAACACCCTCCCATACAGTAAGCTGCTCATACTGTTATATCATGGGGCTGTGTGTATGACGGCTGCACCTATAGCAGGTGATACCTCTATATAACACCCTCCCATACAGTAAGCTGCTCATACTGTTATATCATGGGGCTGTGTGTATGACAGCTGCACCTATAGCAGGTGATACCTCTATATAACACCCTCCCCTCCCATACAGTAAGCTGCTCATACTGTTATATCGTGGGGCTGTGTGTATGCCGGCTGCACCTATAGCAGGTGATACCTCTATATAACACCCTCCCATACAGTAAGCTGCTCATACTGTTATATCATGGGGCTGTGTGTATGACGGCTGCACCTATAGCCGGTGATACCTCTATATAACACCCTCCCATACAGTAAGCTGCTCATACTGTTATATCATGGGGCTGTGTGTATGACGGCTGCACCTATAGCCGGTGATACCTCTATATAACACCCTCCCATACAGTAAGCTGCTCATACTGTTATATCATGGGGCTGTGTGTATGACGGCTGCACCTATAGCCGGTGATACCTCTATATAACACCCTCCCCTCCCATACAGTAAGCTGCTCATACTGTTATATCGTGGGGCTGTGTGTATGACGGCTGCACCTATAGCAGGTGACACCTCTATATAACACCCTCCCATACAGTAAGCTGCTCATACTGTTATATCATGGGGCTGTGTGTATGACGGCTGCACCTATAGCCGGTGATACCTCTATATAACACCCTCCCCTCCCATACAGTAAGCTGCTCATACTGTTATATCGTGGGGCTGTGTGTATGACGGCTGCACCTATAGCAGGTGACACCTCTATATAACACCCTCCCATACAGTAAGCTGCTCATACTGTTATATCATGGGGCTGTGTGTATGACAGCTGCACCTATAGCAGGTGATACCTCTATATAACACCCTCCCCTCCCATACAGTAAGCTGCTCATACTGTTATATCGTGGGGCTGTGTGTATGCCGGCTGCACCTATAGCAGGTGATACCTCTATATAACACCCTCCCATACAGTAAGCTGCTCATACTGTTATATCGTGGGACTGTGTGTATGACGGCTGCACCTATAGCAGGTGACACCTCTATATAACACCCTCCCATACAGTAAGCTGCTCATACTGTTATATCGTGGGGCTGTGTGTATGACGGCTGCACCTATAGCAGTTGACACCTCTATATAACACCCATACAGTAAGCTGCTCATACTGTTATATCGTGGGGCTGTGTGTATGACGGCTGCACCTATAGCAGGTGATACCTCTATATAACACCCTCCCATACAGTAAGCTGCTCATACTGTTATATCGTGGGGCTGTGTGTATGCCGGCTGCACCTATAGCAGGTGATACCTCTATATAACACCCTCCCATACAGTAAGCTGCTCATACTGTTATATCGTGGGGCTGTGTGTATGCCGGCTGCACCTATAGCAGGTGATACCTCTATATAACACCCTCCCATACAGTAAGCTGCTCATACTGTTATATCGTGGGGCTGTGTGTATGACGGCTGCACCTATAGCAGGTGACACCTCTATATAACACCCTCCCATACAGTAAGCTGCTCATACTGTTATATCGTGGGGCTGTGTGTATGACGGCTGCACCTATAGCAGTTGACACCTCTATATAACACCCTCCCATACAGTAAGCTGCTCATACTGTTATATCGTGGGGCTGTGTGTATGACGGCTGCACCTATAGCAGGTGATACCTCTATATAACACCCTCCCATACAGTAAGCTGCTCATACTGTTATATCATGGGGCTGTGTGTATGACGGCTGCACCTATAGCAGGTGATACCTCTATATAACACCCTCCCATACAGTAAGCTGCTCATACTGTTATATCATGGGGCAGTGTGTATGACGCCTGCACCTATAGCCGGTGATACCTCTATATAACACCCTCCCATACAGTAAGCTGCTCATACTGTTATATCATGGGGCTGTGTGTATGACGGCTGCACCTATAGCAGGTGATACCTCTATATAACACCCTCCCATACAGTAAGCTGCTCATACTGTTATATCATGGGGCTGTGTGTATGACGCCTGCACCTATAGCCGGTGACACCTCTATATAACACCTCCCCATACAGTAAGCTGCTCATACTGTTATATCATGGGGCTGTGTGTATGACGGCTGCACCTATAGCAGGTGACACCTCTATATAACACCCTCCCCTCCCATACAGTAAGCTGCTCATACTGTTATATCGTGGGGCTGTGTGTATGACAGCTGCACCTATAGCCGGTGACACCTCTATATAACACCCTCCCATACAGTAAGCTGCTCATACTGTTATATCATGGGGCTGTGTGTATGACGGCTGCACCTATAGCCGGTGATACCTCTATATAACACCCTCCCATACAGTAAGCTGCTCATACTGTTATATCATGGGGCTGTGTGTATGACGGCTGCACCTATAGCCGGTGATACCTCTATATAACACCCTCCCCTCCCATACAGTAAGCTGCTCATACTGTTATATCGTGGGGCTGTGTGTATGACGGCTGCACCTATAGCAGGTGACACCTCTATATAACACCCTCCCATACAGTAAGCTGCTCATACTGTTATATCATGGGGCTGTGTGTATGACGGCTGCACCTATAGCCGGTGATACCTCTATATAACACCCTCCCCTCCCATACAGTAAGCTGCTCATACTGTTATATCGTGGGGCTGTGTGTATGACGGCTGCACCTATAGCAGGTGACACCTCTATATAACACCCTCCCATACAGTAAGCTGCTCATACTGTTATATCATGGGGCTGTGTGTATGACAGCTGCACCTATAGCAGGTGATACCTCTATATAACACCCTCCCCTCCCATACAGTAAGCTGCTCATACTGTTATATCGTGGGGCTGTGTGTATGCCGGCTGCACCTATAGCAGGTGATACCTCTATATAACACCCTCCCATACAGTAAGCTGCTCATACTGTTATATCGTGGGACTGTGTGTATGACGGCTGCACCTATAGCAGGTGACACCTCTATATAACACCCTCCCATACAGTAAGCTGCTCATACTGTTATATCGTGGGGCTGTGTGTATGACGGCTGCACCTATAGCAGTTGACACCTCTATATAACACCCATACAGTAAGCTGCTCATACTGTTATATCGTGGGGCTGTGTGTATGACGGCTGCACCTATAGCAGGTGATACCTCTATATAACACCCTCCCATACAGTAAGCTGCTCATACTGTTATATCGTGGGGCTGTGTGTATGCCGGCTGCACCTATAGCAGGTGATACCTCTATATAACACCCTCCCATACAGTAAGCTGCTCATACTGTTATATCGTGGGGCTGTGTGTATGCCGGCTGCACCTATAGCAGGTGATACCTCTATATAACACCCTCCCATACAGTAAGCTGCTCATACTGTTATATCGTGGGGCTGTGTGTATGACGGCTGCACCTATAGCAGGTGACACCTCTATATAACACCCTCCCATACAGTAAGCTGCTCATACTGTTATATCGTGGGGCTGTGTGTATGACGGCTGCACCTATAGCAGTTGACACCTCTATATAACACCCTCCCATACAGTAAGCTGCTCATACTGTTATATCGTGGGGCTGTGTGTATGACGGCTGCACCTATAGCAGGTGATACCTCTATATAACACCCTCCCATACAGTAAGCTGCTCATACTGTTATATCATGGGGCTGTGTGTATGACGGCTGCACCTATAGCAGGTGATACCTCTATATAACACCCTCCCATACAGTAAGCTGCTCATACTGTTATATCATGGGGCAGTGTGTATGACGCCTGCACCTATAGCCGGTGATACCTCTATATAACACCCTCCCATACAGTAAGCTGCTCATACTGTTATATCATGGGGCTGTGTGTATGACGGCTGCACCTATAGCAGGTGATACCTCTATATAACACCCTCCCATACAGTAAGCTGCTCATACTGTTATATCATGGGGCTGTGTGTATGACGCCTGCACCTATAGCCGGTGACACCTCTATATAACACCTCCCCATACAGTAAGCTGCTCATACTGTTATATCATGGGGCTGTGTGTATGACGGCTGCACCTATAGCAGGTGACACCTCTATATAACACCCTCCCCTCCCATACAGTAAGCTGCTCATACTGTTATATCGTGGGGCTGTGTGTATGACAGCTGCACCTATAGCCGGTGACACCTCTATATAACACCCTCCCATACAGTAAGCTGCTCATACTGTTATATCGTGGGGCTGTGTGTATGACGGCTGCACCTATAGCAGGTGACACCTCTATATAACACCCTCCCATACAGTAAGCTGCTCATACTGTTATATCGTGGGGCTGTGTGTATGACGGCTGCACCTATAGCAGTTGACACCTCTATATAACACCCTCCCATACAGTAAGCTGCTCATACTGTTATATCGTGGGGCTGTGTGTATGACGGCTGCACCTATAGCAGGTGATACCTCTATATAACACCCTCCCATACAGTAAGCTGCTCATACTGTTATATCATGGGGCTGTGTGTATGACGGCTGCACCTATAGCAGGTGATACCTCTATATAACACCCTCCCATACAGTAAGCTGCTCATACTGTTATATCATGGGGCAGTGTGTATGACGCCTGCACCTATAGCCAGTGATACCTCTATATAACACCCTCCCATACAGTAAGCTGCTCATACTGTTATATCATGGGGCTGTGTGTATGACGGCTGCACCTATAGCAGGTGATACCTCTATATAACACCCTCCCATACAGTAAGCTGCTCATACTGTTATATCATGGGGCTGTGTGTATGACGCCTGCACCTATAGCCGGTGACACCTCTATATAACACCTCCCCATACAGTAAGCTGCTCATACTGTTATATCATGGGGCTGTGTGTATGACGGCTGCACCTATAGCAGGTGACACCTCTATATAACACCCTCCCCTCCCATACAGTAAGCTGCTCATACTGTTATATCGTGGGGCTGTGTGTATGACAGCTGCACCTATAGCCGGTGACACCTCTATATAACACCCTCCCATACAGTAAGCTGCTCATACTGTTATATCGTGGGGCTGTGTGTATGACGGCTGCACCTATAGCAGGTGACACCTCTATATAACACCCTCTCATACAGTAAGCTGCTCATACTGTTATATCGTGGGGCTGTGTGTATGACGGCTGCACCTATAGCCGGTGACACCTCTATATAACACCCTCCCATACAGTAAGCTGCTCATACTGTTATATCGTGGGGCTGTGTGTATGACGGCTGCACCTATAGCCGGTGACACCTCTATATAACACCCTCCCATACAGTAAGCTGCTCATACTGTTATATCCTGGTGCTGTGTGTATGACGGCTGCACCTATAGCCGGTGACACCTCTATATAACACCCTCCCATACAGTAAGCTGCTCATACTGTTATATCGTGGGGCTGTGTGTATGACGGCTGCACCTATAGCAGGTGACACCTCTATATAACACCCTCCCATACAGTAAGCTGCTCATACTGTTATATCGTGGGGCTGTGTGTATGACGGCTGCACCTATAGCAGTTGACACCTCTATATAACACCCTCCCATACAGTAAGCTGCTCATACTGTTATATCGTGGGGCTGTGTGTATGACGGCTGCACCTATAGCAGGTGATACCTCTATATAACACCCTCCCATACAGTAAGCTGCTCATACTGTTATATCATGGGGCTGTGTGTATGACGGCTGCACCTATAGCAGGTGATACCTCTATATAACACCCTCCCATACAGTAAGCTGCTCATACTGTTATATCATGGGGCAGTGTGTATGACGCCTGCACCTATAGCCGGTGATACCTCTATATAACACCCTCCCATACAGTAAGCTGCTCATACTGTTATATCATGGGGCTGTGTGTATGACGGCTGCACCTATAGCAGGTGATACCTCTATATAACACCCTCCCATACAGTAAGCTGCTCATACTGTTATATCATGGGGCTGTGTGTATGACGCCTGCACCTATAGCCGGTGACACCTCTATATAACACCCTCCCGTACAGTAAGCTGCTCATACTGTTATATCATGGGGCTGTGTGTATGACGGCTGCACCTATAGCAGGTGATACCTCTATATAACACCCTCCCATACAGTAAGCTGCTCATACTGTTATATCATGGGGCTGTGTGTATGACGGCTGCACCTATAGCAGATGATACCTCTATATAACACCCTCCCATACAGTAAGCTGCTCATACTGTTATATCGTGGGGCTGTGTGTATGATGGCTGCACCTATAGCAGGTGATACCTCTATATAACACCCTCCCATACAGTAAGCTGCTCATACTGTTATATCGTGGGGCTGTGTGTATGACGGCTGCACCTATAGCCGGTGACACCTCTATATAACACCCTCCCATACAGTAAGCTGCTCATACTGTTATATCGTGGGGCTGTGTGTATGACGGCTGCACCTATAGCCGGTGACACCTCTATATAACACCCTCCCATACAGTAAGCTGCTCATACTGTTATATCCTGGTGCTGTGTGTATGACGGCTGCACCTATAGCCGGTGACACCTCTATATAACACCCTCCCATACAGTAAGCTGCTCATACTGTTATATCGTGGGGCTGTGTGTATGCCGGCTGCACCTATAGCAGGTGATACCTCTATATAACACCCTCCCATACAGTAAGCTGCTCATACTGTTATATCGTGGGGCTGTGTGTATGACGGCTGCACCTATAGCAGGTGACACCTCTATATAACACCCTCCCATACAGTAAGCTGCTCATACTGTTATATCGTGGGGCTGTGTGTATGACGGCTGCACCTATAGCAGTTGACACCTCTATATAACACCCTCCCATACAGTAAGCTGCTCATACTGTTATATCGTGGGGCTGTGTGTATGACGGCTGCACCTATAGCAGGTGATACCTCTATATAACACCCTCCCATACAGTAAGCTGCTCATACTGTTATATCATGGGGCTGTGTGTATGACGGCTGCACCTATAGCAGGTGATACCTCTATATAACACCCTCCCATACAGTAAGCTGCTCATACTGTTATATCATGGGGCAGTGTGTATGACGCCTGCACCTATAGCCGGTGATACCTCTATATAACACCCTCCCATACAGTAAGCTGCTCATACTGTTATATCATGGGGCTGTGTGTATGACGCCTGCACCTATAGCCGGTGACACCTCTATATAACACCCTCCCATACAGTAAGCTGCTCATACTGTTATATCATGGGGCAGTGTGTATGACGCCTGCACCTATAGCCGGTGATACCTCTATATAACACCCTCCCGTACAGTAAGCTGCTCATACTGTTATATCATGGGGCTGTGTGTATGACGGCTGCACCTATAGCAGGTGATACCTCTATATAACACCCTCCCATACAGTAAGCTGCTCATACTGTTATATCATGGGGCTGTGTGTATGACGGCTGCACCTATAGCAGATGATACCTCTATATAACACCCTCCCATACAGTAAGCTGCTCATACTGTTATATCGTGGGGCTGTGTGTATGATGGCTGCACCTATAGCAGGTGATACCTCTATATAACACCCTCCCATACAGTAAGCTGCTCATACTGTTATATCGTGGGGCTGTGTGTATGACGGCTGCACCTATAGCCGGTGACACCTCTATATAACACCCTCCCATACAGTAAGCTGCTCATACTGTTATATCGTGGGGCTGTGTGTATGACGGCTGCACCTATAGCAGGTGACACCTCTATATAACACCCTCCCATACAGTAAGCTGCTCATACTGTTATATCGTGGGGCTGTGTGTATGCCGGCTGCACCTATAGCAGGTGATACCTCTATATAACACCCTCCCATACAGTAAGCTGCTCATACTGTTATATCGTGGGGCTGTGTGTATGACGGCTGCACCTCTAGCCGGTGACACCTCTATATAACACCCTCCCATACTGTAAGCTGCTCATACTGTTATATCGTGGGGCTGTGTGTATGACGGCTGCACCTATAGCCGGTGACACCTCTATATAACACCCTCCCATACAGTAAGCTGCTCATACTGTTATATCGTGGGGCTGTCTGTATGACGGCTGCACCTATAGCAGATGATACCTCTATATAACACCCTCCCATACAGTAAGCTGCTCATACTGTTATATCCTGGTGCTGTGTGTATGACGGCTGCACCTATAGCAGGTGACACCTCTATATAACACCCTCCCCTCCCATACAGTAAGCTGCTCATACTGTTATATCGTGGGGCTGTGTGTATGACGGCTGCACCTATAGCAGGTGATACCTCTATATAACACCCTCCCATACAGTAAGCTGCTCATACTGTTATATCATGGGGCTGTGTGTATGACGGCTGCACCTATAGCCGGTGATACCTCTATATAACA
The DNA here is from genome assembly GCA_036250195.1 of Mixophyes australis. Taxonomy (NCBI): domain Eukaryota; kingdom Metazoa; phylum Chordata; class Amphibia; order Anura; family Limnodynastidae; genus Mixophyes; species Mixophyes australis. Next base: position 1,783,863 of record JAVHZZ010000005.1, on the reverse strand, counting down.
CCCTCCCATACAGTAAGCTGCTCATACTGTTATATCGTGGGGCTGTGTGTATGACGGCTGCACCTATAGCAGGTGACACCTCTATATAACAACACCCTCCCCTCCCATACAGTAAGCTGCTCATACTGTTATATCGTGGGGCTGTGTGTATGACGGCTGCACCTATAGCCGGTGACACCTCTATATAACACCCTCTCATACAGTAAGCTGCTCATACTGTTATATCGTGGGGCTGTGTGTATGACGGCTGCACCTATAGCCGGTGACACCTCTATATAACACCCTCCCATACAGTAAGCTGCTCATACTGTTATATCGTGGGGCTGTGTGTATGACAGCTGCACCTATAGCAGGTGATACCTCTATATAACACCCTCCCATACAGTAAGCTGCTCATACTGTTATATCGTGGGGCTGTGTGTATGACGGCTGCACCTATAGCCGGTGACACCTCTATATAACACCCTCCCATACAGTAAGCTGCTCATACTGTTATATCGTGGGGCTGTGTGTATGACGGCTGCACCTATAGCCGGTGACACCTCTATATAACACCCTCCCATACAGTAAGCTGCTCATACTGTTATATCGTGGGGCTGTGTGTATGACAGCTGCACCTATAGCAGGTGATACCTCTATATAACACCCTCCCATACAGTAAGCTGCGCATACTGTTATATCGTGGGGCTGTGTGATATAGACAGATCAGTGTCCTTGCATACATTATACTCAGTCAGTTGTGGATCCAGCCTTATTTACTTGCCGGGCTGATGCTGTGGTGTATTTATGGTTAATAAGAATCTGTGTATTTGGGGATGATTGTTGAACCTGCAGCCGTGTCAGTTTCCCCCACTTCAAAAGGGTAATTTGCTGCATTTGCTTCTTCCTTTGCCCTATCAGTGTATAAATGTGTCCTCTTGTGTTTATAAAGGTTTTCTAAATGGAGATTCAGTGTAGAAATTAGTGTTATAGAAAAGGACGGTCCCCTGTAAGTTGGGCTTTTTTGGGGGCTTTTTAGGATTGGTTTGGGCTTGTTTTTCATTTCAGAGTTGGCAACTCGAGACGGGTATAGCTGGGCACAGCGATGATGGCAGATGGTGAACCCAGCTGGAGGCAGCAGCCGCCCCACTAACCAGATCTCACCCCAATACCTGTGGGAAGAGATGGCGCCAGATATTAGGATCCAGCACCAGCTAAATTACAACACCGAGATACATTAGACATGGGCCACTATCCCTACACCATACAGAGTCCATATCCTGAGCGACCGAGGCTGATCTAGGGGCGACTCTCTGAATCATAGATGTGCACAATAACTACCCCCCACGTACACATCATCCTCCATATATTAATGTCTCTATGTCAGTGGTTCCCAAACTGTGAGCCTAGGCTCCAAGGGGTGCCTCAGCCAGGGCCAGTGGTAAGCAAGGCAGGGGTTTAATTGGTAATTATTTTTAGCTTAGGGGTGCCTTCAAAAAATTATGGAGACCCTAAGGGTGCCTTGAACTGAAAAATTTTGGGATTCACTGCTATATGAATGGATTCCTGAGATGAGGAAATTCACAGCTGAACAGTGCCACCTAGTGGGCAATTAAATAACTTCAGATTCATAGAGTGTCAGCTCCTTGTGCTTTTCTGCCCATTCTGAGAACATTTTATTTTAATGTATTGGCAGAAAGAACCCCAGTGTCCATCTCACATGCTCCTTTACTGGTAAACTAAGACATTAAGGAACGGGGGCTCCCTGTATTGCTGTGTTTATCAGCTGATTGGCACTGTAGTAATGTTCAGGGGCAGGGGGCTGGTAAACATGAAAAATCACATTACAGAACCCGATGTTTCAGTAACGTTTGTGGTGTAACTCTAGAACCAGCTCAGCAACGACCTTGAAAATTATTTCTTTACAAGCCCTCGGCTACCACCTTCACCCCCACTCTGTGTCCCCCTCCCAAGAGAAAACAAGGGGGCCAGAAAGTGAGGTGAGAGCCCTGTCGCTGCTGCCCCTCAGGTGGTGCCTCATGAGGCGAGGTTTTACCTGTGGGCAGTTGTATAGGGTGTCGGGGGTGCCTAAAACAGTGACAGAGTGACATAATGGCAGCCAGCGAGTGGTTTCAATGCCCCAACGGAGCCCCCACAGAGAGACGGCCGCTGACGTGAAGGAGAAGCAGCCGATGGCTTCTTACATCTGAATCTTCTTGTGTTACGCTGGGGGTGTGGCTATTGTTGGCATATGGAGCGCTGCGCTCCATCCCCTGTCTCCATGGTGACCTGTTTCCCCGGTGACCTAGCTTTCTATATGCGTTACTGCGCATGTGCCGATATTAGAAACCGGATGTTCGGCTTTCGCGCCGGCACTTCCATCGGAGACATCGCAGAGACCAGACTCAGGAAGAGATGGCTGGATATAAGTTATACGACCCATAGCATTGTAAAGTGACCCGAAGAGCTTGTACCACCACAATAAGTACATCATCATCATCATCACCATTTATTTATATAGCACCACTATTTCCGCAGAGCTGTACAGAGATCTCCCTCACATCAGACCCTGACCCAGTGGAGCTTACAGTCTAAATTGCTGTGTACAAATATGTATAAGTACATTATAACAAGATGGCACATGTACCTCAAAGTATACCAGCTATGAGTAACTGTATAAATCTACTGTTGGTGTCAAGTTCAAAGAAACAGAAACCTGTTTAAGTTTAAAAGCGTTGTGACCTCACATCCACATTAACACTGCTGACACCTTTAATAACATCCAAAGGTATAACCAACAGTTATGATGTCACAGTGTCACACTCCCACTCTGAGGATCCGGGGATGATGTCCCCACCTATCGCCTACTAAGGTAAGAGGGGAGGGGGGCAGGGATCAGCCTCAGGCACCCCTATGGTTTGTGTCTGCCCTGCATTAGGGGAGAAGGGTGTGTCTGACTAGCACGGGTTTAAAAAAATGTGTGTAACCATTTAAATCTTCAGCTGTATAGAGGCTTCTTAACAGTAAGAGCAGTAGACTGGGATGCTCTTCCACATAACCTGGTATGGTCAGACACGTAAAAAGATTCAGGAAAGGATAAGGCAGAGCCTACAGAGCTACTTCCATTAACTCCTCAATGACTGGATTACCTTATCGCTTCGCAGACACTCATGGATACCTGACGAAGTCTAATAGACAAAACGCGCAAAACGCGTAGGGTGTTACTCTGGAACAGGAATCCATGCGTGTTTTTTCTCTGGAACTGATGTCACCAGACTCCCTTCCACATGCACAGTACCAATAACAGCAGCAAGCGTACGACCGTTCCTTCTCTGTTTTCACCACTGATTCTCTCTCCCCCTCTTCCACCTGTTGGGGCCCCACAGGGCTCAGATCTTGGACTCTTACACTTTTCACTATACACCTCCTCACTGGGTGAACTCATCAGCTCCTTCAGCCTCCAGTACCACCTTTATGACGACAATACTCAACTCTTCCTCTCATCTCCTGATCTCCCTCCCCCTCTCCTCTCTAGGGTGTACTTCTGCCTCTCTGCTATCTCCTCCTGGATGTCCTCTAGATTTCTTAAACTCAATCTTGCTAAAAACCAAACACATTGCCTTTCTTTCTTCTTGAACCTCCTCCCCCTCTGACCTCTCTATCACTGTTGACAACTCCTCTATCTCCCCTGTTCCCCAACTTCGCTACCTGGGTGTCATCCTTGACTCCTCTCTCTCCTTTTTCCCTCACATTCACTCTATTGCCAAATCTTGCCGCTTCCAGTTACGTAACATTGCCCGCATTTGGCCCTTCCTCTCCCAGGATGCCACCTAATCTCTCATCCACTCTCTGATCATCTCCCACTTGGTCTACAGCAACCTTCTCCTTATTGGCCTCCCCCATTCTCATCTCGCTCCTCTTCCATCTGTAGTCAATGCAGCCACTAGGCTCACCTTCCTTTCTTGCTGCTCCACTTCTGTCTCCCCCCCTCTACCAAGCCCTTCACTGGCTCTCCTTCTCCTACAGAATCCTTTTTTTAAGCTCCTCACCCTCACATACAAGGCCCTCGCCAACTCCACTGCTTCCTACATCTCCAACCTCATCTCTATTCACATTTCATGCCGCCCACTGAAATCGGCCAATGCTCGACGCCTCTTTTCCCCTCTGATTACCTCTTCTCACACATTTATGCAAGACCTCTCCTGTACTGCCCGACTCCATGGGAACAAGCTCCCTTGCTCTATCAGGACATCCCCTAATCTGTCCAGTTTCAGTCACTCGCTTAACTACCCACCTTGTCGGCTACCTCTCCCTCTCATCCCTTCTTCCCCCTTCTATGTTTCCGTTTCACCCCTGTGTTTCTCTGTCTGTTGACCCTTCCCTTTAGATTGTAAGAGCTCCTTTGAGCAGGGCCATCTCTCCTCCTGTTTCCACCACTTTTAACTTTGCTCTCCAGCTACTCAGCCCACCTCCTCTTGGATCTTCTGCCCTCTGACTCCTTTCGCTTTGCTCTGCACCTCTCAGTGGCTCTTAACCTGTCATCTGCGCCCACCCTCTTGGGCACAGGTTACCAGCTTGTGCTGTGTATCCCTCACCCTCTCTCTCTAGCTGTGCTTGGAGCTTCCGGAGTTATAGTGCTGTTTCACCTTGTACTTGTCAGGCGCCGTCCCCGTACTGTTCGTAGGTGCCAGAGACGGACACCTGTACTTCAGTAGGGGCCGCGTCCCATTGCCAGGCAACGAGAGGCACTTCCGGATTTGGCCCTGAGGCAACAGGACACTCTCTCCGATATTGGCAGTCAGGTGACCGCCGAAATTACCTGTGACCTCTCAGGGGCCACTTCCATCTATTTCAGGCACCTCCTCACTAGGTTCTGGTGCCAGAATATTGGTTCACCAGCTCCAGCATTCCTGCCTCCAAATCTCTATTCCTGTTATCGTTATTTGGCTCTGACTTCTGCCTTGTTCCTGACTACTCTCTTGTCCTGCGTTTTGGTACTGCTCCCTGTCTGGATTCTGACCTCTGGTTTGTCTCTGACCTTTCTTCTGGATCCTCCCTGTGTACCGCACCATTGTTTGGTATCTGACCTGGACTGCACAACTATCCCTGTACTCCATCCATTGCACTGGTGACTAACCTGGAGAACCGCGACCTGCGCATCTCACGCAGCCAAGTCCATACCTCCTTGCGGGGGTCCCTGGTGAATAAAGGGGGTGCATTGGACTCTGTGCCTCTCTGTTTAGTTGCGCCAATACAAAGCAGTGGCATCTATAGCGTCATTAATGTGACAGACGTCTTTGCCCATGAGTACACAGGATGAGCCTTTGGCCCGGGACCTTCTTCTACATCTGGCCCAATGTGTAGACCAGCAAGAGACGAATCAGGCCCAGCTCTTGCAGTGTATTCAGTGGGTGGTCTCTCCTGGACTCTCTTTAGGTTCACTATCAGTACATCATATTGTCCCTACTAAAATGGTAACCTTCTCTGCTGCCATCGTTCCTGCCAGCTCTACCAGTATCGGAGGGTTGAGCATTCCTCTCCCGGAGAAATATGATGGAGATCCTCAGAAGTGCCGCCGGTTCCTCAACCAGTGTGCCATATAACTTGAACTGGGACCACAGAACCTTTCATCAGGCAGAACCAGGGCCGGATTAACCATAGGGCTAACTGGGCTACAGCCCAGGGGCCTATGGCATCCAGGGGGCCCTTGAAAGTGCTCAGCAGCAGTATTAATTGGTCGGGGGCGGGGGCGCCCCCGGCGCGATCAGTGCTGCTGAGCACTTTCACTGCGGTCCTTCCCCGGCGCGCTGTAGTCTCCTTACTGAGGAGAACTCGTGAGTCTCACTCTCACAAGATCTCCTCAGTAAAGAGCGCACAGCGCGCCGGAGAAGGAGGTAAGTGCCGGGGGGGGTGGGGGCGCAGGCAACTCGGATCACGGGGGTAGGCCCTCATGGGGAAATGGAGGCCTCCTTAGTCCAGGGGCCTCCATTCCCTTAATCCGGCCCTGGGCAGAACGAAGGTAATTTACATTTCAATACTTTTTTAGTAAATCTTTGATGCGTTTTTCCCCTGTTATTTACATGTTTGAGATCGAGCCGATGGTGAAATACGATGATAACATTACAGGAACCTGACGGTCTGACGGAAGGAAGGTCGGTTATAAAAGTCACTATTTATCCAACGTCAAGTTTATTTATTTAAATGTAATATAAGCCTTGTACAGACGATACTATCACTCATTACACATTTATTTTCACATGAACTAAACTGGTTTTATGACTATAAGTGGTGAATTAAATGTGAACATTGTAAGTTGTTGCTTTTTTTTTGATCTGCTGACTAAGTATAACACAACTTCTACCTACATAAGTGATAATCATTATATTACTAGCAGTTAGGAAATAAGCCCTATATATACATCACTGCTAAGGGTCTATTTACTAAACTGCAGGTTTGAAAAAGTGGAGATGTTGTCTATAGCAACCAATCAGATTCTAGCTGTCATTATGTAAAATGTTCTAAATAAATGATAACTAGAAGCTGATTGGTTGCTATAGACAACATCTCCACTTTTTCAAACCCGCAGTTTAGTAAATATACCCCTAAGTATTTCATTAACCATTATCACATTATCAGTTCATTTTCCTTTCTCCTTTCCCATTGTGTCCCTTCCACCTTATTACACTTTATTACAGTGAGTTTTTGGGGGGCTTTTAGACGCACCCAGATATTTTATTTTGTTATTACATTTTATAATTGGTATTAGAGTTGGTTAAACAAGAAGAACTATTTCCCTGTTTATGTAGCTCAGCGAATTTTATATTCATTATGTGTAGCAATTTTTATATAAAGAGAATTTTACTATTAGAATTACATAAATTGAATGACATAAAAATCTCAAAATATATACATAAATATTTTCCTGATTCTGCTAATTATAGTTTTCCAGACATGAGATCGCCCCCAGGATCGCCCCCCCCCCCCGCCCCCTATTTCTCCTGTCCTGAGTGCAGTGTTCTGTCATTTAGTTAAGGTCATCGGGGTTAGTACACTGTGTTTTGTATTATTAATATTTGCTTTACTATTTGTTATTGGCGGTTCCTTAGTGGGTGTGAACAGACCTTGGGGACTAACATATTTACATGTTACACACTCGCTGTTGGTGCCGGCTACATCCAAAACAAACAGAGGGAAACGTCTCCCTGAGCGAGCTCTCGGGCTGTCTCCCTGAGCGAGCTCTCGGGCTGTCTCCAGGAGCGAGCTCTCGGGCTGTCTCCCTGAGCGAGCTCTCGGGCTGTCTCCCTGAGCGAGCTCTCGGGCTGTCTCCCTGAGCGAGCTCTCGGGCTGTCTCCCTGAGCGAGCTCTCGGGCTGTCTCCCTGAGCGAGCTCTCGGGCTGTCTCGCTGAGCGAGCTCTCGGGCTGTCTCCCTGAGCGAGCTCTCGGGCTGTCTCCCTGAGCGAGCTCTCGGGCTGTCTCCCTGAGCGAGCTCTCGGGCTGTCTCCCTGAGCGAGCTCTCGGGCTGTCTCGCAGAGCGAGCTCTCGGGCTGTCTCCCTGAGCGAGCTCTCTGGCTGTCTCCCTGAGCGAGCTCTCTGGCTGTCTCCCTGAGCGAGCTCTCTGGCTGTCTCCCTGAGCGAGCTCTCTGGCTGTCTCCCTGAGCGAGCTCTCTGGCTGTCTCCCTGAGCGAGCTCTCGGGCTGTCTCCCTGAGCGAGCTCTCGGGCTGTCTCCCTGAGCGAGCTCTCGGGCTGTCTCCCTGAGCGAGCTCTCGGGCTGTCTCCCTGAGCGAGCTCTCGGGCTGTCTCCCTGAGCGAGCTCTCGGGCTGTCTCCAGGAGCGAGGCCTCGGGCTGTCTCCAGGAGCGAGCTCTCGGGCTGTCTCCCTGAGCGAGCTCTCGGGCTGTCTCCAGGAGCGAGCTCTCGGGCTGTCTCCCTGAGTGAGCTCTCGGGCTGTCTCTGGGAGTCCTGGTGGTCTAATGTACAGGAAGTGGGACAGCAGCCTCACTCACGTCCGTGCTGCGCTACTGCCCATGTGCCAACTGCGATACAGGAAGTTCGCACTTTGATTACAGACACAGAGAGAACATACATTGGTACATGCTGAACTAGCTGCGTCTACCTATGTATGTGAAAGTTCCTCCAAACCTCTTACAAGTGACCCGGAGGCTTCCTTATAAGTAAAGGAGAGTTACCCCCACATACACTGCTGCACGGCCACTCAGCATAACAACCTACCAACCTACCTGCTTCTGCATATATATATACTGCCACATACAAGTGTATAAGTGCATACCTGTATATAAGACTGTATTGCCTGATTGCTGCTGTACTGTACAAAGGAGTATAACTGTGAGTATAACTGTGAGTATAACTGTGAGTATAACTGTGAGTATAACTGTGAGTACTTGCACCAAGTTCAATAAACAGCAATCTGTTTAAGTTAAAAGCGTTTGTGACTTCACATCCACATAACACAGCTGACACCTTTCACGACATCAAAGGTTTGACCAATATAAACCAGTGTACACTGCAACAATGAACGATTATCGTTCCAAAGCTCATTATATTGTTTCATTTGATTTTTAATCTGCACTAAAAAGCTTGTTCATCAATAGAACAATATTGTTCCAATTCTGCCGTGTCTGCAGCCAGGACCGGCAGTGTCCATAGATCTCTATGGAGGGTGCAGTCACCATCTCTTCAGACGATGGTTATGACAGATGAAGAGCACAGATCTGACGGTAAATCATGTAACGTGTGTATAGTGTGTACACAGGAATCTGCTGCTGATTGGGACTTTTTCATTTTCTGTTGTTGGTAAAATATCTGAAGATAACACATCAGGAGAACCCTTCTGTAGTGTGTACCCAGCCTCATCCAGCTCATTGGTTCCTCAGTCTTTCTAGCATGACACAGGTAAGCCGGTCGCACCGTACAGCCTGGTGCTCACCGATGGTTTCAAAAATAATCTTCTGATTCACTCAAGAAAATGTTGCACATCAGAAGCTGGTCTCACAGGGCTGAATGATTCTTATATAGGGGGCACGGGGGCGTTCTCTGTGTATGAATGGCCAGGAATTGTCACGCTCCTAATTGTCTGGAAACGGATGATTATTGTGAGTTATTGACAGGTAAGAGTCAGACATTTTGGATATGTTAGTGAAGGGATCGTGACTATGATGGATACGCCCATAAGTGCACTGAGAACCAGTCAGTGCGCAGTATGTTGAACAGTCTCATTCACTTACAAACCTCCAGCCTACCATGTTCTCCCACGTCAAGCTGTGGGTACTGATAGCAACATAAGTAATGAGGGGAAATTTCATGTCTACACGGCAGTCCGCAGGCGCCTGCGTTTAAAGTTTAACCGTAGACGCTCAATTGTGCAAGTCCAGGAGAAGGAGAAGGCAGCCCAAGCTCCTCGCTGATGAAGGGCTGAGATTGGTAAGTTCTCTATTAATCACATGTTTTTATATTTAAAAATATCATTATATCTGGGTCATTATGAAGCAATATTGCTGGTAACAACCTTCACTGCTGTGTATTAGTGATGTTTCTGCTTCACTATGTGATGAACATAAACCTCCCAGGTCAGAGGTTTGTTATATGGTCCACGTCTGGTAACCTAATATTATCTGCATGTCTCTATGTATGTGTGAGACACAGATAACATTTATATATAAACTAATGTGTCATACAGAACGCTGCTCCGTCCTCCGCCACACAGCAGACATACAACATTCCCCACACGGATAATTGTCGTCAGATGTAAATTGCGACTTTCTAAAATGTCTCCAGCTGGAATGACGTCAGTTCCAATACCCAGGGTGAGATTGCGGTTTTAAAGCGGCAACAGATGGACCCGCCGCCTGGATTACATTATACAGGTGGTGGGTCCACCCATTGCCACTTTAAAACCGCAATCTCACCCTGGGTATTGGAACTGACGTCATTCCAGCTGGAGACATTTTACATGAATGAATAAAGGGGAAGGGGGGGGGGGGGGGGGGGGGGTCAGTACTTTGCATTTTAAAAAAGTGTATTTTTTTCCACTACGTCCGTTTCAGGTGGATTTTCAAACTGACAATATGCGATGCAGACTGATTTCTTGTAGTGCGCCAGTAGTCACACTTACTGCAGTTCATGCACGAGCCGCGGTGCGCCAGTAGTCACACTTACTGCAGTTCATGCACGAGCCGCGGTGCGCCAGTAGTCACACTTACTGCAGTTCATGCACGAGCCGCGGTGCGCCAGTAGTCACACTTACTGCAGTCCATGCACGAGCCGCGGTGCGCCAGTAGTCACACTTACTGCAGTTCATGCACGAGCCACGGTGCGCCAGTAGTCACACTTACTGCAGTTCATGCACGAGCCGCGGTGCGCCAGTAGTCACACTTACTGCAGTTCATGCACGAGCCGCGGTGCGCCAGTAGTCACACTTACTGCAGTTCATGCATGAGCCGCGGTGCGCCAGTAGTCACACTTACTGCAGTCCATGCACGAGCCGCGGTGCGCCAGTAGTCACACTTACTGCAGTTCATGCACGAGCCGCGGTGCGCCAGTAGTCACACTTACTGCAGTCCATGCACGAGCCGCGGTGCGCCAGTAGTCACACTTACTGCAGTTCATGCACGAGCCGCGGTGCGCCAGTAGTCACACTTACTGCAGTTCATGCACGAGCCGCGGTGCGCCAGTAGTCACACTTACTGCAGTTCATGCACGAGCCGCGGTGCGCCAGTAGTCACACTTACTGCAGTTCATGCAGGAGCCGCGGTGCGCCAGTAGTCACACTTACTGCAGTTCATGCAGGAGCCGCGGTGCGCCAGTAGTCACACTTACTGCAGTTCATGCACGAGCCGCGGTGCGCCAGTAGTCACACTTACTGCAGTTCATGCACGAGCCGCGGTGCGCCAGTAGTCACACTTACTGCAGTTCATGCACGAGCCGCGGTGCGCCAGTAGCTGTAACTGTTTCTTTCACCTGAACCACGCAGATGAGTTAACAACAAATCTATTTATCACTAAGAACATCTACATGGCGATAATTCCAGTACCAACGCTCTGCCCACTAACTTGCAGCTCTGGCCACGTTACCCGGTGTGCAGAGGCTGTAGCTCTGTTCGCCATCACTGCGGAAAAGGTAGTGGACACGCTGCTAGGAGTATTTAGTAGAGAAGGGTTCCCTAGTGAGATCCTATTCGATCAAGGGACACAGTTCGTGAGTGAACTGGCCCAGTGTCTCTGGGCGAAGAGCGGAGCGCAGCAACTCTGTACGGCCCCCTACCATCCCTAGACTAACGGACTGTGAGAGCGGTTTAATGGCACTCTGAAGCACACGCTATGGGCATTTGTAACTTCAGAGGTGGGAACTGGGAATGCTGCCTGCTGCACCTCCTGTTTGCTTATCAGGAGGTGCTGCTGGAGTCTCTCCCCTTCGAATGGCCGCAGAGTCCATGGACCTCTTGACCTGTTCCGGGAGTCTTGGGAAGGGAGCTTCCCACCCAGGATGTCTCTGTGGTGGAATATGTGTTAAAGCTCAGAAATCGGTTAGAGAATCTCATGGAGCTCGTGCAGACTAGGAGAAGCACAGACCAAGCAGAAGACTTGATAGGATCAAAGTGCATGCACCAGAGTGTTTGAGATGGGGCAGAAGGTCCTTGTTCTGATGCCCATGTGCCAGAACAAACTCCAGGCTACCTGGGCTGTACCGTACACGGTCTCAAAACATCTAAGTGACATCACCTACGTGGTGTCATTTGATAGAGATGGTAGGCAGCAGCGGACCTACCACGTGAATATGTTGAAGGCATACCAGGAGCGTGTGGAGTCGGTAGCCAGAGGTGAGGGGAGTGTAGAGGAAGTGGGCTGAGATGAACGGTTGAGTGCCCGCAAAAGAGGGAGCAGCTTGAGGCAGTGCTGTGGCCATGTGCGACTCAGTTCAGTAGGGAGCCTGGTTGGACTTCCTTGGTGATGCACTATGTGGACACTAGTGAGCATAGGCCAGTTAGGCATCCCGCTTATCAGGTCTCACCAGAGGCCAAGAAGTGCATATAAAGAGAGGTGTGGGAGATGCCTGGGCTAGGTGTGATCCAGACATTGTGCAGTCCATTCACGTCCTCCAGTGTATTGGTTTCCAAGAAAAATAATGTGACCATGTCTGACACCTACCCCTTGCTCTGTATTAACGCTTTGGTAGATTTGCTGGACAGAGCTCAGGATTACTTAGCAGATATTTCCATTTTCAGTAAGATTTGAGAGGATAATCTGGAGCAAGTAGGGCTGGGGCTAGGAAGATTGGGTTGGCAGGTCTGACCGTTAGGGCAGAGAAGTGCCAGATGGGATATCAGAGGTGCAGTACCTGGAGCATGGTGTGGGGGAGAGGAAGGGTTAGGGTAGAGACAATTTGAGATGGCCCCAGCCACGACCCAGTTACATGTACTGGCATTCTTAGCGAGTGCAGGGTATTACAGACGTTTTGTCCCAGACTTTAGTACTGTAGTACTAAGTAACTGTAGTACTAGTAAGAAACTCCCCAAAGTAGTTGACTAGACACCCGCTTTTGAGCTGGCATTTGTCATTAAAGGAAACCCTGGTTCGTGGTCCAGTAATGTTGGTGCCCAATTATGACTATGGGCCTGATTCATCAAGGATCTTAACTTGAGAAACTTCTTATTTCAGTCTCCTGGACAAAACCATGTTACAATGCAAGGAATGCAAATTAGTATTCTGTTTTGCACATAAGTCAGTATTTAACTTATGTGCAAAACTGAGAACTAATTTGCACCCCTTGCATTGTAACATGGTTTTGTCCAGGAGACTGAAATAAGAAGTTTCTCAAGTTAAGATCCTTAATGAATCAGGCCCAGAGTTATCTATTCATTCTTTCATTAGGTTTATCCCATTTAAATGTTTGTGTTAAATCCTGTATAATTACTAATACCATACGACATGGAGATATATGATTCCCTATGCATACATGACATCTAACAGGATATTCACGTAGTTGCACTAAGTAGCATTAAGCTGATAGACTATGTACATGAACTAGGGGATAAACTGTGGAGAGATCAACATCACCGTCTATGGAGGAAAAACGTTGTGAGTGGGATTACTCGCTATATAGGTGTCCTACACGTCACTTAATCAGTATATCGACAGCCGGATGAAACGCGTTGGACTGAACATTACCAATATATCAGAGATATGTGACCCACCGATAATCTCCATTCTGATACCTAAACCATCATATTGCATTCACCAGGGATAATATCGAGGACTTTATAGGGACTGAGCTCTTATTTGGATCCCGAAGGATTGCCGCTGGTGCGTAATTTTGATTCCAGACCACATACGGAACGGTAGAGGACATCAGTCTCCAGATACGTATAGTACTTAGGGGGCTAGGTGTACGTCTTCTGGACAGCTCATCACAAGATATCCAAAGAGGTAAATCACCTTATTACACACCATACAAGAGATCATTTCAGATTCATCCCTCTACACATATCCTTTTGCCCCCCTTTTCACTTACACAGCCGTTATTGTCTATCATATATATATATATATAATGTGTGTATAACATTATAGGCTTCCCTATGCAGTCGTGTGATATTGTCTGCAGCTGTTCAGAACTGCACCTCGCAGGTAACGGGTGATATGACACTTTTTTAAGACTTAGGGGTAAATGTACCAAGCTGAGCGTTTTCCGGCGGGTTTGAAAAAACAATCAGATTTTAGCTATCATTCATTTAAACCCACAGGAAAACTCTCAGCTTGATACATTTACCCCCAGACCATATACTGCGTGTCTGCATATAAATACTGATATCTTGTCTGTTCATTTCTTTACAGACTTGTGGGAGCTGCATACAATTATCCTAGTGATTACAGACTATTTTTAAATTATTTCCTAATCAGCCATTTAGATTTCCTGTGAGAACATCAGGAATACCTATCAGATTTAATTTATGATATTTGCTACGTACGGGCAGTGTTATTAATCCTTTTATATTTTTCTTAAACCAATAAATCTACTCATCGATTTTATACATAATATTATAATAATTATACATAATTATACATAACTAGATGTGTATTAATTAGCGGTCCTACGATGGGGTCAGCAGTTCACTGCACTCACTAGAAGCCATTAGGTTGTGCGCTGGGTGATTTTTTTATTTATTGATTTCTGATGTAAAAGGGATCTGTTTGAGGAAATCTGTTGTGTAACTTCAAGAGGAAATCCTCATTAAGGCTAATTACACCTTTTTCACGTGAAGTGACAAGCACTTGCTTTATCCTGAATGCAGCACAGGAGGTCGTTACCTTCCTTTCATGTGTAGTTTTCCTGTATCTTAGAACCTGTCTGAATAAAGCAACCAGCAAGATTTAGGAAATAACAGATTGGTGTACATTTTGTTAAATTTGCATCGTATTTAAATCCAAGTTTAGAGAACATACTGCATCCTGACACTAAATATCTGATGTAATATCGCAGTCTTTGCGGAACCATCTAGGATCAGGGGGCCATGTTCCACCCTGCTAATGTGTGTCAGAATGTGTATTAAAGGAGCACTGTGTTACCATGTAATGTATTGTACCATCTGTAACTTCTGGAGATCACTAGTACCACAAACTAGTGTAACTGTTCTCTGCCCGCTACCGGTAGCTCTGGCCAGTGTGATAGACTAGGGGGGAACCATCCACAGCAACACTGATCTAAAGGCAAAAGGTCAGGGGTACAAGCTCGGGTGCCCAGCGATAGGGTACTTTAGCAGCGAGAGTTACCCAGAAGGAAGCGGTCCTAGGTGTCGGAGAAGGAGCCTAGTGGTGGCAGCAGCAAGCCCCTCCTACAGCGTTTAGAGGGGCGCAATTTGGGATAAAAGGGGATGGCGGCAAGGCAAGCCCAGTCGGTCCCCACAACACGGACAGGGTGGCATAGGTGGTCCATCCTGTCACCAATGGTTTATTCAGTGATGGTGGTAACAGACCAGGGATCACGGCGTACAAGTACCAGCTTCCTGGGTGATCTCTGGTTATAACATCGCCAGCAGTAAGCCCCTTCATGTATTGGAGATAATCATGATCTTTTCTCCTGCTCCCCCATAATATGAACATGCCCCTATACCTCTGTGTTTAGGTGGTGACATCATACATATAATCTCCAGCGTGTGAGATTCATGCTGCGTGTTCTGCAGAGATATCACTTTAATAATAATAACAATATCATATAATCCAGCAGCGACTGAGGGCTTGTGTTGTCTTACTGACGTCTGTATTTTCTACTGACTGTTACCTGCTGCGTCATCAGGGCAGAGAGGGTGTGTACAGGACGGGGCAACTGATAGGAGGGTGAGTGACCAGCCCTGAACACACCCTCCGCCCTTCAGTCAGACACACAACATACAGCACACACAGGGCTGCACACTGCACATTATATTACACACATTGTTGTACATTACATTATACACTGCTCCATATAGCACACACAACACATAAACACAACACTGCACATTGAGACCCCTCCATTATGAAGATTTTCTATCCTGCATTTTAACAAAAAATGTTTTACCACTTGCCGGGGTGGTGGAGGGAGCTGCGGGGCATGCGTGAGCCGACGTGGGCACCAGAACTGGGAGCCTGGACTTGGGCTTCCAGTTTCAAATTCAACAAAAATTAAATAAATAAATAATATTATTATTTTTTTTATTTTTTTTTTAAAAATAGCAAAAGTCTTAAAAAATAACTTTATGTAAAAATGTACTAATGAAGCATTTCTTTCTGCAGTGAACTCCAGCTAACTCCATCCTAGAATGTCTGTGGCCCACACAGCTGAGCGTCCTGTTTATATTCATAGAGTATCCAGCTACAAGATTATATCAGTCTGTCAGATAATGTTTATGGCACCTGCGCAGTGTCCAGTAAAGTCTCATTGAAGTCACAAAATATGTACTAGCTGTATGTCTTATATAGTCATATACTTCAAAGAAATAGTGTTCAGAATTCATACCAGCATCAACGTCTGCATGTATTTATAATCAGTGAAGATAGGCCCATTACATATATCGAAATTAAATGCTACCTCTCCAGAGAAGAAATACCAATAGCGTATTGTCCCAAATAATGTACCTAATATTGTCATATTGCATATGTATCTGTGTGTAAATTTGTGACTAGTTGATTGAATCTAAAATTATATTTCTATGACATAGGGCCACAGATATATTAGATTTCTAAGACAGCCTACTAAATTGTGTGTGTAGTGGAAGCCACAAAATACTGTCATATATACAGGCCTCTTCTAGTGACTGCACAGAGGCCGGGGGTTAAAAAATGTATTTTAAAAGGCCACAATGCATTATGAAAAAATGTTCATATCCGAAACATCAATGTGCTATGGAGGGTTGTTCAATATATCTGCTAGCTCAGCATATAAATTAAGAAACTACATGAGTCTTTCCCTTTCTATTTTTCCCTTATTAGTTTTAAAAAAACTAATTAGCATAATTGTACTTTACTGTATGTCATTTATTTATATTTATTATATATACCTTAATCATTTTGACATTTTTTCGTCATATTAAACTTCATTTAATAAAGTTCTGTCTTTTTGTTCATAGCAAATTAACAGGTTTCTCTTCTGGCTCCCCTTGTGCCTGTTTCTGTCTACCCTCCTTTAGGATGTAAGCTCACATGAGCAGAGCCCTCTTCCCTCCTGTCTCCTCACCTGTTCTCCTGCTCCGTGCTTATTGCATCAGCCTGTCTGGAGTTCTGAACTACTGGTATTTTTGTTTATTGTTCTGTACTATGTCACCCTATATAGTCTACTGTATGTACTGTGTACGGCGCTGCGGAAATCTTGTGGTGCCTAACAAATAAATGATAATAATAATAATAATTATAATGCTTGTTATACTTGATTATTATACTGCTACATAAATGAAATGCACAGTTTGATTTATGAACGCTGGTAAATTTAAGTTGAATTGTAGTGGGATATAAGACGGGGAGTAACCACAGAACTTCCTCAAAGTGTTAGATTTGGAATCAATTCTTGGTGGTGGCTGTATTGAATGTGAGGAATAATTAAAGGGGGATTTTAATAATTTTTTATACCTACCAGATGGTTTTGCTGTGATTAACCCTTAGGTGACTTCTATATGTGACACCTGTCTTGGATGTCCGCCTTGCAAAGGGGACAGGATGTTAGTCCAGCTGTATAATGCTGCCACATATTTGCACAAGCCCTGGGATTTATATACTACTAATAGCCGTACCTGGTCGGAGAGGTTCCCACATTTTGCCAGATGCATTAATCTTGCTGTACAGCTGTGCACAATTCTTCTGACAGGAATCAGTCGTAGGAGAACCTCAAACACCAGCTGCATCTTACTAGCCTGAGCCTTTCCCAGAAATGGTTTCCCCCTCTCCTCATAAATTCACAACTCAGTTGGGGACTGTGGGTGTTGGGAAATGGGCTGTAGGTTGGCTGTAGGTATCGTCCCTTCCTGGATCTCCCACTGGGATGGCTCCAGCGTGGAATGCAGACCGGGAGGATAAGACAGGGATAAGTGGGGTTATGTGCACATCTGTGTTTAACTCCTTGTTGGATTTTGTGCTTTAGTCCCACGGGAATGGACGGGGAAGGGTGAACAGGCTGGCACACATTGGAAAGCTGAGTAAGGGGATGGAGGAGGAGGGGTGAACAGGCTGGCACACATTGGAAAGCTGCATAAGGGGATGGAGGAGGAGGGGTGAATGGGTTGGCACACATTGGAAAGCTGCATAAGGGGGTGGAGGGGGAAGGGTGAATGGGTTGGCACACTTTGGAATGCTGAGTAAGGGGATGGAGGGGGGAGGGTGAACAGGCTGGCACACATTGGAAAGCTGCATAAGGGGATGGAGGAGGAGGGGTGAACAGGATGGCACACATTGAAAAACTGCAAGAGCATCAAATAAAGCCAGCCTCCTATCGAAGATATAGAAATGAAGAATCGTCCCAAATAATGTATCAAATATCTTCATGTTTAATATTTAAATGTGCAGAAAATAATAACTTATTTGGTAAATGTAATTTTATGTCTTTTGTATGTTCCTAAGGAAAGCAATCATAGTTTTAGAATAGATAGGGATTTGGCACAAGCTCTACCCTGAGTTGTAAGTCCCACAATTAGCATAGACCTCTTCTAGTGACCTCACAGTGAAGGGGGCTTTTGGACTGAAACAACATGTTTAAAATGTCACTGTGATTAAAGATTGTTCATTTCCTGCTTGCTCCGGCAACAGATATAAGACATTACTGTTTCTATATTTCTCCTTTTTAATTTAAGAAATGTGTTTCTATAATTGTATATTGCTTTGTGTTATGTTATTAAATATTTTTTATACCTTTTAAACTACATTTAATAATGTTCTGTGATTGTGTTCTTAAGGGACTTAGTTATAATAAGCGCTACATAGCTGAAATACAGGGGATTGTTTGGTTTACAAAATCTGGTTAATATAAGTTTTGCTTCTAGTGAGTTATAACCAAAGAACTTAATCAAAGTTTTAGCTGTGGAATCAAACCATGGTGGTGGCCGTACTGGATAATTACTAGTGTATGTTAGGTATAGTTAAAGGGGAATTTAATATTTTTAGACAGACAGGCGGCTTTGACATGATTAACCCTTTCTCAGACACATGTCGCAGGGTCAGGTGACTTCTATATGTGATGTGTTCTTAATATATCAATGATTGACCTGTAAGTTATTAAAGCCCCTTGTTTATGTTCATATTTTGGCCCTTACCATTCCCTTCTCTGGTGAAAAATAATACAAGGAAATTTCAAATGAAACAAAAAAAAGAAAAGTAATCACCACGCGATCGATTCTACATATAATCGGGTTATATGTCTCGTACACACAGTCAGTACGCTGCATATATCCCTGTATATCCCCATACAATACACTTAATGTGATATCATATATGCTGCACACAGATACTGACCTCTTCATATGACTATTCTCTTCTATGGCCCAATACTCCGTCCTCCTCACTCCGTGTCCTCCTGCTGCGGCCTCAGCGCATAATTACCCTGTGGGGAAGACACAACCTGAGAATATGTATGTGTCACCTTGTGTCAGTGTGTGTGTGTGTATGTATTGTCTCAGTGTGTGTCAATGTGTGTTTCTCAGTGTATGTATGTGTGTGTCACCTTGTGTCAGTGTGTGTGTGTGTATGTATTGTCTCAGTGTGTGTCAATGTGTGTTTCTCAGTGTATGTATGTGTGTGTCACCTTGTGTCAGTGTGTGTGTGTGTTACCTTGTTACAGTGTGTGTGTGTCTCAGTGTGTGTCACCTTGTCTCATTGTGTGTGTGTGTGTGTGTGTCACCTTGTGTCAGTATGTGTGTCTCAGTGTGTGTGTGTCAATGTGTGTATGTGTGTGTCACCTTGTGTCAGTGTGTGTGTCTCAGTGTGTCTCAGTGTGTGTCTCAGTGTATGTCCCAGTGTGTGTGTCACCTTGTGTCAGTGTGTGTGTCTCAGTGTGTGTGTCACCTTGTGTCAGTGTGTGTGTCTCAGTGTGTCTCAGTGTATGTCCCAGTGTGTGTGTCACCTTGTGTCAGTGTGTGTGTCTCAGTGTGTGTGTGTGTCACCTTGTGTCAGTGTATGGAGATCTCGGCAGTGACAGAAATTTCAGTGACCTTTCCAAGGAGAACTCTGAAGACAACATTATCTCAATTTAGAAATCTCCTCATCCTAAGAGTTACTGAGTATTACCTCTACGTACCCTGATCATTACCTCTACGTACCCTGATCATTACCTCTACGCACCCTGATCATTACCTCTACGCACCCTGATCATTACCACTACGTACCCTGATCATTACCTCTACGTACTCTGATCATTACCTCTACGTACCCTGATCATTACCTCTACGTACCCTGATCATTACCACTACGTACCCTGATCATTACCTCTACGTACCCTGATCATTACCTCTACGTACCCTGATCATTACCTCTACGTACCCTGATCATTACCACTACGTACCCTGATCATTACCTCTACGTACCCTGATCATTACCACTACGTACCCTGATCATTACCTCTACGTACTCTGATCATTACCTCTACGTACCCTGATCATTACCTCTACGTACCCTGATCATTACCTCTACGTACCCAGATCATTACCTCTACGTACCCAGATCATTACCTCTACGTACCCTGATCATTACCTCTACGTACCCTGATCATTACCTCTACGTACCCTGATCATTACCTCTACGTACCCTGATCATTACCACTACGTACCCTGATCATTACCTCTACGTACCCTGATCATTACCTCTACGTACCCTGATCATTACCTCTACGTACCCTGATCATTACCTCTACGTACACTGATCATTACCTCTACGTACCCTGATCATTACCTCTACGTACCCTGATCATTACCTTTACGTACTCTGATCATTTCTTCTACGTACACTGATCATTACCTCTACGTACCCTGATCATTACCTCTACGTACCCTGATCATTACCTCTACGTACCCTGATCATTACCTCTACGTACCCTGATCATTACCTCTACGTACCCTGATCATTACCTCTACGTACCCTGATCATTACCACTACGTACCCTGATCATTATCTCTACGTACTCTGATCATTTCTTCTATGTACACTGATCATTACCTCTACGTACACTGATCATTACCTCTACGTACCCTGATCATTACCTCTACGTACCCTGATCATTACTTCTACGTACCCTGATCATTACTTCTACGTACCCTGATCATTACCTCTACGTACACTGATCATTACCTCTACGTACCCTGATCATTACCTCTACGTACCCAGATCATTACCTCTACATACCCAGATCATTACCTCTACGTACCCTGATCATTAGCACTACGTACCCTGATCATTACCACTACGTACCCTGATCATTATCTCTACGTACTCTGATCATTTCTTCTACGTACCCTGATCATTACCTCTACATACCCAGATCATTACCTCTACATACCCAGATCATTACCTCTACATACCCTGATCATTAGCACTACGTACCCTGATCATTACCACTACGTACCCTGATCATTATCTCTACGTACTCTGATCATTTCTTCTATGTACACTGAGTATTACCTCTACGTACTCTGATCATTACCACTACGTACCCTGATCATTATCTCTACGTACTCTGATCATTTCTTCTATGTACACTGAGTATTACCTCTACGTACACTGATCATTTCTTCTATGTACACTGATCATTACCTCTACGTACCCTGATCATTACCTCTACGTACCCTGATCATTACCTCTACGTACACTGATCATTTCTTCTATGTACACTGAGTAATACCTTTTGATAATATTACAAGACATTAACTCTAGGAACAGTGTTTTTAATACGGGTACACCTAAATTACTCCCAATGAATCGGAGATATATCCTTACTGAACATGAGCTACCTACCTTCTCTGGGGCTTCCGTGGACCTCCTGTATGTTGGACTCTCTAGTGCTAACCACTGGGATGGTCACCTATCCGTCACTGGTGTGTGGTCAGTCCTATAACACTGACCGGCTGAGTCTCTCTCCCCGGGACTGACCTCACTCTCAGTCTTTGCTGGAGGTTTTAGGATGGAAGGTGACTCAGATATGTATAGAGTGGGGGTCTATGTCACAAGACGGGACCCTCAGACCCCTCCCATCATGGTTTCTCACTGGTTTATTCCAGTGAACAGCATGTAACACATGTGTTGTCAGGACTCAGATTACACGTGCTGTGTAAATCTATCCATAAGCACAAGACCCTGTCCCCCCTCCCCCTACCTCTGCCCCCCCCCCCCTCTGCCCCCACCAGACAGCATTTCCCAAGTGTGATACAATTTATTTATTTCTTTATTTTTTGACAAATTAAAATTTAACAGAGATACAACCAGCAAAATGCAACAAGTGTAGGAAATGAGGAAGTGTTTCCAGAACACAAAAGGAGTCGACATTCTGTGGTTATTCAGATTCTCCAGACAGACGATGACCGCGCTCTTCCTGTGTTTCTAACTCCAAGGCTGAATGTATCAAGGTGCGATTTGTGAAAGTCACTGGTTTCTGACAAATATTTTTTTGTGCATTTTGAAGACTACTGATGTATAAAAGGGCGAACTGATCGCAAACCTCTGGAATATTGTTGTTTTCAAAGGATCCACGGTACAAATCACTGTCCCAGTTTCTCGCCATGAAAACAATACAAAGCGTAAGATGTATCAAACAGCGGTTTTGGAAACTGCCAGAACAATAGAGGTGATTCTGAGAGAGACGAGATTGGTAACATAAGAGGAGGCTCCACTAACTTATTGGGCAATCATTATTTTTTTGATTAGTATGGCACATTCATTTCTAATTTAATTATATTATTAAAAAAATATAACTGGACAAGATAAGGGGTCAAAGTGGGGGCAAAAGAATTAAAATATGACATCAGGAAACCCTCCGGTGTCCCATCTTTTGCCCCCACTTTTGAAGGTTTTTGCGATTTAAGAGGCTCCTTCACCTCTTCCTCCGTTATTCCTTTATTTAAGCAGTTACTGCAGATTAAAGTAAATTTGGAAGTTTACATGATGCCTTAATGCCGTTCTTGAGATAAGATCGGACCCTTCCTAGATGTTATAAAGGATCTTACATAAGTCTAAAAAACTCCTATTAACCTTACAACGGTCATGGTGTGTGGTACCTTTGTTATTTTTATAATATATATGGTTTAGGACGCCCTACTCGCCTTCATCTTATTGGCCAACAGTCTCTGATTTTTATCATAAAAACTTTGGTTTAGCCAACAAAGTTTTTGTTGCCTGATGTTTCGAAAATTATTGTTTGTGAGCTTGTTTTATGGTGCATATCTGATTGGTTAGTGAGATCATTTATTCTGTTCTCATGTACGATTGGTGGAAAAACTAATGACTATACCACTAATAAGGCTTTATGGTCTCCCATGTTGTGGACACTAAGACACCGGAGTTAGATTCATCAGAGAGTTATCTTGTAGTATTCCAATAACCTCGATGCTTCAAAAGGGCTTTGTTGAGTCTCCAAGAGGGTCGTTCTCTCGGAGATCCAAAGAAGTGGATCACTGGATCCGCTTGTCACAATGATCCCCCATCATTTTTGCCATTTCCGTAAAAACCATATTGAGGAAAGTGTCCTGGCCTGTTGTCACGAAAGCCAGATAATGGGAATGGTCTTGATCTCTGCTCTAGTGACAGCGTACCCCGGAGAGGTGCGGAGTCTATCGGAGGAGAGGTGTTCACCAGGGATTCCTGCAAGGGAATATGGTCTTAGCTGCTCTCAACCGCAGGTCGCGGTCCTCTAGGGGGCGCAGAGCACATAATACGAAGAACCACCAAGTAGCTGTAGGGCAGAATGAAATGTAGCCTCAGGTGTATGGTAATTCAGGAACAGGACGGATGCTGTGCGATGCAGTGTAGCCACAGGTCTTGATAGCAGAATAAGCTGAACGATGATGCTGTGAACGATGAGCTGCAGGACTCAGAGGGTCTGAGGTCCACACAGGTGTTATAACTCTGGAACAGGTCCAATGGTGAGTGAAGCTCAGACAGGTAGGAGACCTGATGATCTGACACCCATTGAAAGGAAGAGCACCCTTATAAAGGGAACTTGCTGGTGATCATCCAATCACTGCGGAGCAGAGGATTTAATGGTTCCGGGGGTTGCGCATGTGCAGAACACTTGAAAAGATGGCGTCCGAGGATAGAGGAACGCCAGGCTGTACAACAGATAGCAGTAACCACGGGAAACCAATGTTCATAAGGATCAGAATGAAACTAACCGGTGAGATCAGTGATACATCAGAAATTCCAATGGGAAACGACTTCTAAATATGGCTTAAGGTTATTACTGTGACTCGTAATTTAAAGGGGGTGGGGCCGGGACAGGTTCCCTACATGGAAACGGGGAAGAAGGTAAGAGGTAATGGTACAAGGAGGAACAGAGAAGTTGGTTTAGTCTCCAAGCTATAAAGAGGGAAGTTCTGGACATTCCGCCCTGAAGAAACTTCTTAAATTAAACTTAGTTTTAAATGTCAATCACACAAAATGAAATATATTCTGGTTTACATTTCAAAGCATTGTCATCAACTCTACCAAGCTAATGTCCTGCTTATACCTGGGTCCCTCCCGCTGTATTTAAACTTCTCCATCAGTACCTTTCGCTTTATCTGGGCCCAGAATAAGACTGAATATTTTTAATTGCCTGATTTTAGGTGCTATTATTTAGCTTTGCACCTTTCCCAATTCGCCCAATGGATTTGGCTACTGAAGCTAGTAGTGAATATTTGATGTCTCTAGCGTTCTGTGGATTCCCAAACACCGACGGCCTCCCTCCACTAAAAATCACCCCGTTCTATTGTTTTCAATATCCATATGAGAATATGCCAATATATTGTATCTCCAATATCATCCCCACTGGTTCCGATATGGGGTAACCCGAGTATTACCCCTGTGAAGCATCCACTTTCCGTTGCCTTGGATAGCTTGTAGGATAACATTTACAACGAGATACTTCTTTCAGTAGGTCACTAACTAGATTTGAAACCTGAAGAAGATCATGGTCTAACCACCCCTAGTAACATCATTACAGATGTTTGTAAAATGGAACAGAAAAGAGACTTTGTGGATCCTATTGATGGGGAAGACTGGGCTGAAATTTGGACTCATTCCTGAACATATTTTGCTCCCCCTTCACCGTCCCTTTTGCAACTCGTCATTAAAATAAAGTCATAAGGATAGAAGGTTCGCGGATTATACCGCTACTCACAATTGTGGTCACCTTGGCAAAGAAAGCCATTCTAGGCAACTGGACATCCAAAAGGACCCCATCGATATTGGAGGTCACATCGGAGTTGATGGAAACATTATATTTTGACAGACGAGCCACCTTCAATGATTTAGAGAAAGGGGTGGAGCGCTTCCATGCTAAATGGGGTGCATACATAGACACATTGAAGGAATCCGCTCGGCTCCATATCATGCGGGTCTTTGAGGATACTAGGTGGTCTTTACTGAGAAATCTTTGAGGATGGTGGATGAGGTTAAGTTTTATCCAAAATGTGAATGATTGGCAAATGCTCAGCTAAACTGGTATTAATAGGAAGTCGTAGTATGGTTCATGAGAAACACCAGGAAAACACACTATTCAGTGACTCGGTTAGTCTCAGTCTCCTCTCTCTTCCCCTCCTCTGTCTTCTTTCTCGCCCTTTTCTCTTTTCCATTCTATCTCTGTCCCCTTCTTTTATTTTATTTTTTATTTTCCTCTCTCATTTATGTTTGTGATAGAAAATGAAAAATGTTATTTGTACATTGAGAAATTATGTTGCAATTATTTGACGTGATGTAAACTTGCCTCATAAAGTCATAAGACTTTCTGACCATCACCACTCAGGTGGGGGCTGGGTGGAAATTCTCCACCCACTAGGCAGTATTATATAGAATTTGGTATGTATACCTCATGATTTTTCTTCTCAACTCCCCCCCCCCCCCCCCCACCCCTCCTCCCCCCAAAATTGAGCCCTTGTCTTAAAATATAGATTGAGAAACTGGATTATTTGTCTTTACAAACTTGTTGAATGAGCCACTTTTAATCTGCATGTCCGTCTATGTGCTTATAATCCTTTCAACAAAGATATTTTGAAACAAGAAAGAAATAAAGACAGAGAACACCACTAGTTTTGCCTGTGGGACCTATTTGGGTACGTTGCCTATCTGTATATTATTCTAGTGCTCCCGGTTATCTAATTCCTCACACTTTTCCTTTAAGCAGGACACTTCCCGGTGCAGATATTACAGTTCTGTGTCGGCTTCTTATTGAAACCTGACCAACTCCTCCAGGACAACGGTACATGTTCCCAAAGGGCTAATAAGAGCCCTAATATTGTTGTGCGGTGTAATTGTGAAGGATTGCTTAAGATCTGTGATAAGTCTGTAACACCAGAAAATCTCCTCTGGTAGACTGTGCCATGTCCTCCATACTGTGTTCCCGGTATAAGTTGGCATACCTTCCGGCTGTTAGGGACTTGTGCAAATCACAATGGATGTGGCCGCAGGGAAGTGTCTAGTCCTTCTGAAGCGCTAGGTTCCCCCCATCCTCCAAAAACACGATTGCGACACCAACGTCAGGTCAAACCAGCCGATGGCAGAGAGTCCCCTCAAAGAAGGATTGTCCTGACAATAATGCGACAGTTGGGGACATGGGTTGGACAGAAGCTCTTTGATCTGATGTTTTGTCTTCATCCTGACGGATGTCTCTGCATGTTGAGGGATGAGATGGGTCGAAGAAAGACCACAGTGAAGTTGCTGCTTTTGGGCTTGGCTGAGAACTTCACATTCATCCGTCAGCTCACATCTGTTTACTGGAGCAAATATTAGCAGCAGGTGCTAGAAGATGGGTCTATGTGGCCTGAATCTGTTTAATCCAGTAGAGTATTTGCATATAAATAAATATAGATGGTAAAGTGTTTTCTATCATTAGGTCAGAGCCTGGGCCTTAATTCTGAGCAGGGCTCTGCTGCTGTTTTTGGTGCCCATGTTGATCTGGGAGGGGAAGATGTCTTTCTTCTTCTTCTTCAATATTGCTCTCTGAAGGAATGGGGCTAACCAGGTTCCAAATGGCTTCTTACCCGCTGCAGCCAGCAGGACGCCACATACATGGCCTCCGTTCATTCAGGATCCTGAAAGAATTCTAAGTTTCAAAAGATTCTTGTATATTGTTGGAGAAAACTTGGATGAAACTATGTGACACCCTCATACCGTGGAGGAACAGTCTATGGTCTCACCAGACCAAGATTGAACCTTTTGACCTCAACACTCGATGCATCATTGAAGAACACGATCCCTACAGTGAAGGGACCATATTCTATGTGGGATCTTCTCTGATCCAGGATTGGAAACATTTTGAACCTAGAGGGCAGGTTGGATGGAGCGAGATACAGACAAATCTTGGAGGAAAACCTGCTATAGTCTGTACGAGAGTTGGGAGATTTATATTCCATCTGGACAATGCTCACAGCAAACGCCACATTGCTGGGGCTTAAATATAATAAAACCAGTGTCCTGGAGGGGCCTAGTTAGAGCCCAGACCCTCAATCTGTTCCAGAATCTGTAAGTTGTTGTCACCAATGGTTCCGTCATAGAAATATCGGGCAGAATTACAGCGTCCAGATGAGAGACACAAATATACTGACAGCTGTAATTGTAGCTTTAGGTGCTTATACTAAGTATAACTCAGGGGTGTGGGGAATAAGTATATTACTAATTATTATCTGTTTAAAGAAGCTTTGTGGGGTATTTTCTGTTGACCATTGGTAAGAATTCCTGAATACATTTATTTTGTTTCCATTATGTAAGAACATAAAATGAGTCACCAGGTCCTGTACATTATTCATCATGTTCTGAATATTGCTCTATACTTGCACAACAGCGCTTACAATTTAATCTTAGAAAAAATAAAATGATTTGCGTCTCTCAGTGTAGCGGTTTTGTAGTCAGTGTACTTACCTACTGAGCCCACCTATTATAATGTACATAGAGACAGATGTATGATGTGCAATCTATATAGAACAGACAGACAGCTTACCTACTGAGCCATCCTCACATCATATACATAGACAGATGTATGGGGTGTTGTATGTATAGATCAAGCAGACATCAGTCTGACAGAGAGAGGTTGCTTTAAACACAAGATACAATGCAGACATAAGGCAGAAAGAGACATATATTATATATATTAGACAGCACCTCACTGACCTGTACAATGATTTGGTTAAGGCCCGGTGATGATGATGATGGAGATGAAGGCTCCCTCACCTCCGCCAGTCACATCTCTCCCCGGAGTCCCCATCCTCTCCCTCGCTCCATGACACAGACTGTTCTGTGCGAGACGGCCAGACTGCAGTGCAGTGATTACACCCAGGGAGGAGAGGGGGTTAATGTGCCCGTTCCCATTAACCCTCTGACTGCCGGAATCTCTGGTAATATGAGACATCCAGGACTGATTCAGAAGGATCCCTGTATAATATGTACAGAACACACACACACACGTGTAATACAGCTCTGTGTAAAGGAACATAGCTCCCAACACGCTGCATCATATAACACATCTGGGGGTAAATGTATCAAACTGAGAGTTTTTATCAGATTCTAGTTATCATTTATTTAGTACATTCTACAGAATAACAACTAGAATCTGATTGGTTGCTATAGGCAACATCTCCACCCGACGGAAAACTCTCAGTTTGATACATTTACCCTGATGTTTAATCCCAACACAATATCAACATGCACTATATCCAGTACACACAGAGCATATATCACTGACACCCGTTACACAAACAGAACATATATGACATACCTCAACATGTTACATGCACAGAACATATATCATTTACACCCAACATGTTACACAAACAGAACATACATCACATACACCTGTTGTATCACATGGGACATATATCACATACACCTAACATGTAACACACCAAGAACATATGTCACATACTCCTGACACGTCAAACACGCACATTTACTTTAATTCTCCTTAACTTTGCAAAACACAAATAACATCTGACCCATGAACTACAGACACATCTCCAGGGGTCAGATCAGTTCTTTTATGAAGTAACCTCCCCATTACAGAAACCACCCACTGGGTGTATTATGCTGTGTGTTAGGGTCCCTTTATCAGGGGGAGGGGGGGTTATGACTCATACTTCCCACTCTCCCAGATTGTCCAGGAGATTCCCAAGTTCCCGGTAGGGAGACCAGGCCGGTCTCCCGCATCCTGGACAGGGTGGGAGATTCCATGATGCGATTTGTGGTGAATGGCGTCATTTTGCACCCGCCCCTTATGGGATCTCTCGGAGAAAGAGAGGAAATATTAATAGGGTTAGGGTTTATGTTTAGATCACATCGTTAGTGTCCCTCTTGCGTCTTCTGAAGCTCAGGGAGCGGGCATTAGGGGAGGATAAAAAATAGTGGCCCCTGGAACAAGATAATGAAGGGCCCCTGTGCTACAATTCTTGTGGTCTCTGTATACAACCTGTATTGTTAATGAGGGGACACGTCACTATTCCTCTCTGCTCTAACCTGCTTATAAGTTACAGATAATCTCCATGTTTCCACACTGTACCCCTGAGGTGCCCTCGCCCCCCTCATCTCATAGATACAGTGTAGGAATGGAGGACAGTGCCCGGGACCAGCACCAGACACAGGGAGAATGATCCCAAAACCCCGGCTCCAAGGTACCTGCAATGTCCCCATTTCAGCAGTTCTGCCCCTGCTGGCACCACATGACAGTGTAATTGTACTGTGCCACCACTAGGTGTCGCTACATCACCATCTTTAGTGCAGTATTGTAGATGCATTTGTGTCACTGAGCTCACACTATGATTAGAGACAGGATGTGCTGCATCTTATCAGATAAGTGGGAGCCTGAGAACATACTATGTAAAGTGAGTGAAATAGCCCCTAACAACAGAACAAGGAAGAGCCGGGAAGTAGGATGAGGGTTATGGTCAGGAAACCACTGATCTGTGGCAGAAAGTGTCAATTCTTACTGCTTTCTACATACACTATGTAGAGAAAAGTATTCGGACACTTGACCATTACACCAACAGGGACTGTAATAACATTGTACACAAATACATATACTTTAATATGGAGCTGGTCCCCCTTTTGCAGTGATAACAGCTTCCACTCTTCTTGGAAGGTTTTCCACAAGATGTTGGAGTGTTTCTGTGGAAATTTGTGCCCATTCATCCTGTAGAGCATTTATGAGGTCAGAGACTGATGTTGGACAAGAAGACCTGGCTCACAATCTCTGTTCCAGTTCATCCCAAAGGTGTTAGATGGGGTTGAGGTCAGGGCTCTGTGCGGGCCAGTCAAGTTCTTCCACACTGCACTCATCAAACCATGTCTTTGTAGTCCTTGCTTTGTGCACTGGGGCACAGTCATGGTGGGATAGAAAAGGACCTTCCCCAAACTGTTGCCACAAAGTTGTAAGCATAGCATTGTCCAAAATGACTTGGTGTGCTGAAGCATTAAGATTGCCCTTCACTGGAGATAAGGGGCTTAGCCCAAAGCCTGAAAAACAGTCCCCATACCATTATCCCTCCTCCACCAAACTTCCCAGTTGGCAGACTCACCCATCTGACTGCCAAACAGAGAAGTGTGATTCATCACTCCACAGAACACGTTTCCACTGCTCCACAGTCCAGTGTCGGTGTGCTTTACACATCCGACACTTGGCATTGGTCTTGGTGATGTGAGGCTGCATGCAGCTGCTCGGCCATGGAAACCCATTCCATTAAGCTCCCGCCACACAGTTTTTGTGCTACATTAATGCCAGTGGAAGTTCAGAACTCTTTAGCTATGGAATCAGCAGAGCGTTGGCGACTTTTACGCACCATGCGCCTTAGCAGTCGTTGACCCCGTTCTGTGATTTACGTGGTCTTCCGCTTCGCGGCTGAGTTACTGTTGTTCCTAAACGCTTCCACTTTCTAATAATATCACTTACAGATGACCGTGGAATATCCAACAGGGATGAAATTTCACGAACCGTCTTATTACAAAGGTGACATCTATCACAGTACCACGCATCCTATCACAGCACCGCGCGTCCTATCACTGTACCGCGCGTCCTATCACAGTACCGCGCGTCCTATCACTGTACCGCACGTCCTATCACAGTACCGCGCGTCCTATCACAGTACCGCACGTCCTATCACAGTACCGCACATCCTATCACAGTACCGCACATCCTATCACAGTACCGCACATCCTATCACAGTACCGCACATCCTATCACAGTACCGCACATCCTATCACAGTACCGCACATCCTATCACAGTACCACACATCCTATCACAGTACCACACATCCTATCACAGTACCACACATCCTATCACAGTACCACACATCCTATCACAGTACCACACATCCTATCACAGTACCACACATCTTATCACAGTACCACACATCTTATCACAGTACCGCACATCCTATCACAGTACCGCACATCCTATCACAGTACCGCACATCCTATCACAGTACCGCACATCCTATCACAGTACCACACATCCTATCACAGTATCACACATCCTATCACAGTATCACACATCCTATCACAGTACCACACATCCTATCACAGTACCACACATCCTATGACAGTACCACGCTTGTAGTCACTGAGCTCTTCAGAACGACCCATTTTGTAACACAAATGTTTGCACATGGAGACTGCATGGCTGATGCTGGATGTTATACACCTCTGGCAACGGGGCTGATGAAAACACCTCTATTCAATAATTAACAGGTGTGACTTTTGTACATATGATGTATATTGAAATCAAACAAACTAAAAACTGCATAGATCTACACATGGGCCATTTTATCATACTATACAATCACAGTATGTAACTTTCATTCTCTATACTGTTAAATTCCAGTTCCTCATGAAGACGCTGTGGGTATAAAGTTTGTGGTCTCTTTCGGACGTAATTTGGAAAGCCGATCCCCTCCTCTTTGTGTTCCTCTCCTATTAATGTCACCCCCTTAGGGTCACCGCCACGTACAAAAGAAAACACAGCGAGTCTGAAGACGTTTATTTATGTTTCTTTTGTGTTCCCTAAACCATTATTATATACTCCTGGTAATCCTGTCCTCATATTTCCAGTACATAAATAACAAAGGGAGATTCACAGATAATAAAATCTTTCATCTGGAAACTAAAAAAACAGACGATTTCCAATATTATCACAAGTTAGGCGAATAGATTTGACAAATTAATAACATCCTACTGGACTTTTTAGCAGCTAATCTCCTATTAAATGATCCCTTCTCTCTGTCAGGCACTGTCCCCGCATGTCCTCCACGGGGTGCAGGGACGGACGCCTGACTGTTCATCCGGCGCGCTTTGTTGCCTAGCAACGGGACGCTCCTTCTCTCCGGCCCGCCACCGATCGGGCACATGCGTACTAGTGTCTGTTTTGCCAGTCGGCGGTCACTGTCCCCCCAAATTCAGCCTGGCCTATGAGGCCTTTCTCCACCGTATTTATAGAAGGCTCTGGCACCACTTGGGTGCCAGAGTATTGGCTCCACCTACCTGTATCCTGCTCCCTTGTCCCAGTGTATGTTTTACTCTCGGCTTCTCCTGGCTATTTTCTGGATTTCCCCCTGTACCTCGTATCCCGGCTGCTTCTGTTTCGAATCGTCTGACCTTTCTTACTTCACCTACCACTGTGCTGGTGACGATCCGTACTTGTTTGCGGGGGTCCCTGGTGAATACCAGAGGTGCGTTAGACTCTGCGCCTCTTTCTTCAGTAGCGCAGACCACTGGTAAACATCCACCATGCACTACTTTCCCTTGGCTTCGTGACAGTATACTCTGGATAAATATGGATGGACAAGGTGAACCTTCTGCCTGTGAGCTGTTACTCCATCTTGCTCGACGGGTTGATCAACAAGACACCAACCAGGCAGAGTTACTTCAGTGTATCCAGGGAGTGGTCTCTTGTTTGGATTCCCTCCAGGGTCCTCTGGGTACCTCCCAGGCTGCCCGTTACTTCAGCCTCACCGTCAGCTCCAGCCATGACCTTCTCAAATAAGCCCTCTAGGGGTCTCCATATTCAAACCCTGGAGAAATATAATGGCGATCCCAAGGAATGTAGAGGGTTTTTGAACCAGTGCGCCATCCAGTTCGAATTGGCCCCTGAAAAATTTTTGTCTGAAAGATCCAAGGTGGCATTCAATATTTCACTCCTTACTGGTCCTACATCCAGGATCCTGATTCTATGTCCAGGGTCTCTTACAGCAGGTCAGTATGTGGTCCAATTCCAGACTCTGGCTTCAGAAATGAAGTGAAATAATGAAGCTTTAGTGGCCACCTTCTGTTAAGGATTGTCCAACAGCATTAAGGATGATCTAGCTTCATGTGAGCTTCTCGAATTACCTTGATTATCTCTGCATCAAGGTGAATATCCCCTATAGGGAACAGATGCAAGAGAGAGAACATACCTGCCATTTCAAGCCATGGCTGGCACCTCGTTTTCATTACCCCACTCTGGCACCCGAAGAGCCTATGCAGATGGCCGCTCTCATCTCACACAGGAGGCGCGTGAACGACACTTTAAGAATAATCTCTGCCTTTATTGTGAGGAGGCAGGACATCTTTTATCCATCTCTTCCAAGAGCTCGGGAGATGCTCCATCCTAGGCGGTTCCAGTGAAACCATTCTAGAACCTAAGTCTCCTACTCCCTGTCCTCTGGATAACCCTGACCTTCTGATGCCAGTCACCCTGTGCTCTCCGGAGGGACCCCTCAAGATCTATGTCTTTGTGGACTCTGAATCCGCCGGGAACTTAATTTATGCCGCCCTTGTAACTAAACTCTGTATGCCAATGCAGTCCTTGCAGCAGCCACTAGCATTAACTGCTGTAGATGGCAATCGTGCCACCACTGGTTCCATCACTAGAATTACCTGTCTTGTTCAGTTGCAGATAGGAGTTCTTCACTTTGAGCGGATTAGGTTCCTGATCCTGCCAAAATCTATTAATCCAATCATTCTGGGGCTACCTTGGTTGAGAACTCATTCCCCCCAGTTCAATTGACATCATGCTCAAATCACCTCCTGGGAACCTGTCTGTAGCAAGCATTGCCTCTCCTTGGTATGTCCTTGTTCTGGGCAAAAATAATCCCAGTGTCATAACTTATCCCTTGTCCTTGCCGGAATCTCAAGCATGACCGAATACATCTCCGAAAACCTTCAACAGGAATTAATTTGAAAACTTTCCACCTCAGCTGGAGATGGCTTCTTCTTAAGAAGGACGGTTCTTTGAGACCCTGTAGTGACTATCGTCAATTGAACGCCATTACAGTCAAGAACCGCTATCCGCGATTCCTCATCTCTGAACTGTTTGACCGGATTCGTGGAGCCAAGATCTCCTCCAAACTCAGCCTTTCGGGATCTTATAACCTCATCCACATTCGTATAGAGATGACGAGTGGAAGATTGCCTTCAATACTCGGAATGGGCATTATGAATATTTAGTGATGTCCTTCGGTTTGTGCAATGACCCGGCGGTCTTTAGTTGTTTACTTTACCACTCCATAGAGGTTTACCATGATGACATTTTAATCCCCTCCGAGGATCTATCCTACATCAGAACTCTCTCTATTGCAAACTGGAGAAGTGTCTATTTGAGCGGTTCCAAGCGCCCTTCCTCGGAAATCTGGTATCTGGTCTGCAGATGGACCCGGAAAAGGTAGATGCGATACTCAAATGGCCTCAACCTACTGGACTGAGAGTTACCCAATGTTTTATTGTTTCATTAACTATTACCGCCAATTCATTAAAGGGTTCACCACCCTTATAACCCCCATCACTTCTCGAAAACAATAAAGGGCTCAACCGAATAGCTATCTTCTGGACACAATCTCTGCCTTCAACTCCTGAAAAAAGCCTTCTCCACAGCACCGGTGTTAGCACAACCTAATCAATGCAAGTCCTTTTTTCTGGAAGTGGATGCTTCCTCAGTGGAGATTGGGGCCGTTCTATCACAAAAGTCATCTTCTGGTACTTTTATTCCATGTTTTATTCTTCTCTAAAAAGTTCTCTCCCAGGGAGAAGAATTATGGCATTGGGGACAAGGAACTCCTAGCGGTCAAAGCTCCCCTGGAGGAGTGGAAGCAGACCAAACATCCGGTTACGGTCTTTGCTGATCACAAAAACCTCACTTACCTCCAACCAGCACAGTACCTCAACCCACGCCAGACTCATTGGTCTTTATTCTTTTTTCAGTTCCAATTGATCTTAACCTTCTACCCAGGCACCAAGAATTCCGGGGTTAGCTCTCTCTTTTAAGGATTTGGACCTTTCCTCCTCACTGGAGTCTAGGCCTATTATTGACCCCACCAATATTATGGCATTAATGGGCACATCAGTGAAGACACCACCTATTGATCACTCCTTTGTGACCCCCACCTCAGCAATACGGTCCTAAAATGGGCACTTAACTCCAAATTGCTAAACAACGGGACTCTTCTCTTTGCACAAATCTGTGGTCAGTGACCCTACTGACCACCAGGACCCTAATTAAGGCCCTCATATAAGGAAACCTGTATTAGGTCCACCCTAACTCTAGCATACCTTAGCTGATCCCAATTCCTGTGACCAGCTTACCTTCTGCTGAGACTTCCTCGTGTGATCTTGGCTCCTGACCTCTCCTTCTGGATCCTGATTTAGTTTGTACTACTTGACCAGCTTCTTACCTTCAGCTTCTCTGACCTTTCTCTGCATTCTGATTCTAAGGACTAGCCTAGCTTTGACCTTGGATTGTCTGACTACGCTATTTTACCGACCTGTTTCTCCAGTGACTGACTTAGAGGGCTGCGACCTGAATGTCCCACATAGCGAAGCCCAGACATCCTTGAAATAGTCACTGGTGAATATGAGTGTCTTAAATTCCATGCATCTATGTTCAGTAGCGCAAACCGCTGGTAAACAGCCACCATCCACTACTTTCCCTTGACTATGTGACAGTACCATTTCATATATAGTTTTCTTTCACTATAGTTTTCTTCACTATAAAAGTGGACATCCCAGAACGTGGAATCGTCATATCCACAGGGGCACATCAGTCGCCTAAGGAGAAATGGTTCTCGAGACTCCAATATCATGGGTCAAGCAGAGATGATGTTGTCCAATTTTTCATTGCGGGGTTATCCTGAACCCCTACGTAGAGAAGTTCCTGACTTCACTAGTGATCTAGAGAGTTAATTTATTAATGTCTAAAGCTAACGGTTTGTTTATTCGAAATTCTTCTTTTAAAATACAACATTTTTTACTTCAAATTATTTTAATTTGAAGTAAAAAATGTTGTATTTTAAAACAAGACCCCATTTATCAATATCGTGGGGGTTAAACCTAAGGTAATTTATAAGAAAAACGCTAACATAGGTTCTTTTTTAGCACCTAGTAGGATTAGGCCATAGGCGGAGAAAGGGGTTCATGTAAAGAGAGATTAGATCCCAAAGAGTACAGTGAGATGTTATAAAAGTGGCAAATCTATTCGCCTAACTTGTGGCTATATTGCAGATAGAACAGATTGTGTCATCTTGTGTTATTTAGCTTTATACATTCTATTATCTGTGAATCTACCTGTTATTTATTTACTGACAATATGTGGACAGGACTTCAAGGAATTAAGGTTTATAAAACCTAGGAAATGGAGAAAGCATAGAACAGGTTTTACCTTAATTGAGTAATTTGCAAAATGAATGTATCAATCTAATGTGGACTTTAAGGAGGTCCATATACACCTCTCAATGCTTTGAAAACGTTCAGTACGAACGAAACGCGTCAGGGAAGAAGCAGAGGGAGAAGGAAGGTGCTGACATTTACTACACTGCTTGGGAGGATATTATACATTTCACTATACCTGGAGTCCGGCCTCGGGATGTGGATATGTGACTGGAGGTTTTGACCACAGGAGGACGTGGAAGAACGTGGCCCCCCGATACTGCTACTAGGAGGTTCCGACTACCAGTCTGTATGAACCAGATCCCAGCATATGGGGATTGAAGAGTAGTTTTGTTTCCTCTAGAAGATTGGTGCATTTCTCTACTTTACGCTTTATATAATATGCTTCATTCAGGAACTTACTACTACATTGTGCAGATAAACATCCCATGGACCAGGTTAGTGATACAAAGCGCTTGTTACCTCTATATGGAATGTGTTTTACATTTAAAGCTGAAATTGAACTTATCTGAAAGTTTTCCTCCTTATTAACAGATCATTTCTGCTAATTATAGGCTGAACTCCGTCTAAATTTATTATAAGCATTTAGGAACGATGATTGGGCTCATCTTCTTCTTCCATCGGAGTTATATGTCTGTAACACGCCTGCTTATGTGTATTTTGAATGATTTTTTTTTTTTTTTAAAGCGTGTCGTGTATGAATAAATTGTTTTTATGGTAATATTGCCGTTTGCAGCTTGTTTCATTCTGCCATCCATGTTTAATTTATGATTTTTATTTATGTTTTTAGTGTTTTGACCACTGAAGGTGTCCTGTGGTACCTGGCACCAAGACGTTAGCAGCAGATCCTTTACGTCCTGTAAATTGCGAGGTGGGGCCACCATGGCTCGGACTTGTTTTACCAGCACATCCCACTGATGCTCGATCATTGATGTGGGGAGGAAGGCGCCCGTCGGGTCCAATCCCACAGAAGAGCTCCTGTAGCACAAATTGCTGAACAAGTTAATGCTGGTTATCATAGTAAGAGCATCGCAGCTTACTGTGTAGCCGCAGACTGGTCAGAGTGGCCATACTGTCCCCTGTCCACCACCAGAATCACCTCAACTGGAGAATGGAAGAAGGTGGCCTGGACTGATGAATCACATTTTTCTTTCTTTTGGGTGCATGTGCGCCATTTACCTGGGGAAGAGATGGCACCAGGGTGCACTATGGGAAGAAGGCAGCCGGCGGAGGCAGTGTGATGTTCTGGACAATGTTCTGCTGGGAAACCTTGGGTCCTGGCATTCATGTGGATGTTACTGTGACACCTACCTAAACATTGTTGCAGACCAAGTACACCCTTCATGGTAACGGTATTCCCTGATGACAGTGGCCTCTTTCAGCAGGATAATGCGCCCTGCCACACTGCAAAAATTGTTCAGGAATGGTTTGAGTAACATGACAAAGAGCTCAAGGT
Organism: Mixophyes australis; assembly: GCA_036250195.1. Lineage (NCBI taxonomy): Eukaryota > Metazoa > Chordata > Amphibia > Anura > Limnodynastidae > Mixophyes > Mixophyes australis. The sequence continues at coordinate 1,746,110 of JAVHZZ010000005.1, read as the reverse complement.
GCTGGCTTGGCCTCCAAATTCCTCAATCCAATCATCTCTGGGATGTGCTGGAAAAACAAGTCCGAGCCATGGAGGCCTCACCTGGCAACTTAAAGGGCTTAAAGGATCTGCTGCTAACGTCTTGATGCCAGGTACCACAGGACACCTTCAGAGGTGGAGTCCATGACTCAATGGGTCAAAGCTGTTTTGGTGGCTCAAAGGGGACCAACACAATATTAGGGAGGTGGTTTTAATGTTGTGATTATATATACAGTGGTGTATATGGGATATGTTGGGTTATATCATACCGCCACTTCTCCAGGTCGAGGACTGTGTGCTAGTGGTGAGAGGATCTCACCTGAAACTGGACAACCACCTTTTACATGTTGAAATTATTCAGCTAAAGTAGGAAAAGCAGGAGCAGAAGATTGGATGCTGGTTGGGACGTGTTGGACAGTGACAACACAAAATAATAACCATCATTTCTGTCTTCTAACAAGAAACGCGTAATGTAATCGCTGGGATGAAGGACTACTACTGGGGGGGTAACGCAGCCTGTGTACTATTACCATTACTACGGTAATAGTGCACATTATTACAGTTAGTACAGTAATCTTTAACACTGATTTTTGCAGAAATCTGTTAATTTTACCGTATAAACGGTAAGAACGAGCAGACCGTTACTTTCAGTAACGCGGCCATTTGATTTCCACCCTAAGTGGGGCCAGAATATGCCCTTGGCAGGTAAAAAATTGATGCCCATAGAACAGTTTTCTTTAGAGAGTTGTGGCTAAAAGAAAAATTATGTCCACTGACCATGGAAAATAAGAAAAACAAAAAACAGCATTGGATAAAATGAATAAAAATAGAATTTTATATAATAATAGGAATTGGTTTAACAAGTGTTAAAGACATAAATAATCCAGATCTAATCAGATCAGAAGAGATATGAAACTAGAGTGTGACCGTCGGAGGTGAGACACCCTGATGGAGTGTGACTGCTGGTGACCGTCGGAGGTGAGACATCCTGATGGAGTGTGACTGCTGGTGACCGTCGGAGGTGAGACATCCTGATGGAGTGTGACTGCTGGTGACCGTCAGAGGTGAGACATCCTGATGGAGTGTGACTGCTGGTGACCGTCGGAGGTGAGACATCCTGATGGAGTGTGACTGCTGGTGACCGTCAGAGGTGAGACATCCTGATGGAGTGTGACTACTGGTGACCGTCGGAGGTGAGACATCCTGATGGAGTGTGACTGCTGGTGACCGTCAGAGGTGAGACATCCTGATGGAGTGTGACTGCTGGTGACCGTCAGAGGTGAGACATCCTGATGGAGTGTGACTGCTGGTGACCGTCGGAGGTGAGACATCCTGATGGAGTGTGACTGCTGGTGACCGTCGGAGGTGAGACATCCTGATGGAGTGTGACTACTGGTGACCGTCGGAGGTGAGACATCCTGATGGAGTGTGACTGCTGGTGACCGTCGGAGGTGAGACATCCTGATGGAGTGTGACTGCTGGTGACCGTCGGAGGTGAGACATCCTGATGGAGTGTGACTGCTGGTGACCATCGGAGGTGAGACATCCTGATGGAGTGTGACTGCTGGTGACCATCGGAGGTGAGACATCCTGATGGAGTGTGACTGCTGGTGACCGTCGGAGGTGAGACATCCTGATGGAGTGTGACTGCTGGTGACCGTCGGAGGTGAGACATCCTGATGGAGTGTGACTACTGGTGACCATCGGAGGTGAGACATCCTGATGGAGTGTGACTGCTGGTGACCGTCGGAGGTGAGACATCCTGATGGAGTGTGACTGCTGGTGACCGTCGGAGGTGAGACATCCTGATGGAGTGTGACTGCTGGTGACCGTCGGAGGTGAGACATCCTGATGGAGTGTGACTGCTGGTGACCATCGGAGGTGAGACATCCTGATGGAGTGTGACTGCTGGTGACCATCGGAGGTGAGACATCCTGATGGAGTGTGACTGCTGGTGACCATCGGAGGTGAGACATCCTTTTAGAGTGTGACCATTGGAGGAGTCGACCTGCCAGTGTGTACAGAGTCTTCATATGCAAAATAAATATCTTTACAGACAAACAAACAATTGCACTCCAAAATAAATTAAACCAGATACTGGTCTCAATAATTCGTGTTTTGTAATTCACTGGAACCCCAACATAGTACGTGAATACTTCTGCAAACCTGGAAGTACATTAACAAAAATATCTCTATATGTTTGTACATCTATTTACATCCACATACATGTAAAATACACGTATGTAACACAGGAAGCCGCTGTAGGTGGCTCCAATTATTAATGGCCGGTTCTGGGAGTCTTCTGGATATCTACCAGGGAGCGGCTGCTCGTTCCCCAATCGCTGAGATTAGTGACCGACAACCACCTTACATCTACTGAAAGATCCCCTCAAGATGTTCCGTTCACCCCAAATCTGCCACCATCGGGGGTAGTTTGTAGCCATTGTGCTGATAAGAACCTGTAGCCGGCAGTATCTCTGGGACATGAGCCGCTCAGGAACGTATTAATGTTCTGGGTACACATGGATTGGACCATCGCTAGTAGTGACTATTCCCGATTGTCAGAGAGCTGGTGAAGGTCAGCGATGAGGTGTGAACTATGTCTGACGCTATCCGCATACAAACATTGCGCAGTTCCCCAGGCTGAGGATCTTGTGTGTCCCTATTGGCAGCGTGAGGCTTATTTAATAATTTGCTGTAATACAAGATTACAAAAAAAAAAAAGCTAGTATCTGTGCGGTTGTTATGGTTACAGTACCTTATGGATACTGCCCCATGTGCCCAGCTGTATGTAGAGGAGATGTTAGTGTCACATTCCTAGGAGTGTACTATAGATGTAGTCACACACCATGAACACCGTATACATGACACTCACACAAACACGGAACATACTACAATGTCTTCTGAGCAGGTCATTAACCAACCCCCTCCTCAGCTTGGAGCCCGCCTCAGAGGTTGGGTTACCCTACAGGAACTACCGAATACTGAGCCCCACTGAGAAGATTAAATTATACAGAACACTTTATAGTTAAAAAATAATTTCTTAAAAAGGCTGATATGTGGCGGGACCACCCAGCACGCGCCAAGTCTGTCTCCCAAAAACCACCATACAAAAATAGGCCCCGGGCCCCTCCATATAAACCTATAAAAGTGTCTCTTTCCCGGAATGATTGTCTCCCGGCCACAGCCGGAGTACTCGGAGCTTCACATCACCCCACAACAAGGTCGTTTTCCTGCTGGCGTGGTGTCCTCTGCGGGAGCGATGAGCTTCAGTAACGGGGGCTCCCCGCTAGCGCTAGTGTAATAAACAGAATTGGGTGACGCTGGTTCCGCAGAGTCTGGTGTTTGGACAGGGGGCTCTAAAATGGGCGGAGGTGGTGCGTGTCTCTGTAACTTGGCTGCCGCCCGCTGGCGTTTCAGCTCAGCCAGCGTGTGATGAGAGCGCTCGTGGTTCAGGTCTGGGCACAGCTCCGCCTGGGTGGCCAGCTGGTAAGACACACTGCGGTCCAGGCGTTTGGAGAAGGTGTGTTTGGGGGCAGCTTTTACGCTGCCATTCTTCTGTGAGAGAGGAAGAGAACTTGGCGGATCCACCGTGACTGGAGGGCTCTGGGTCTCTCCCGTCTCGTTCTCAGGTCTCTGGATTTCTGGTTCTGTCTGTGAGAGAGTGAAACGCGTCAAGTCAACAGATCATACCATAGCCTGCAGTTGTTATAATGATTATATGGGTTCTATGCTCTGTTTCAGCAGTAGGAAAGCTGCAGGTCATGTGTGTGTGTAATATCTGTGTGCACATGTAAGATGTAATAGTGTCCCTGTGTAGAGGTAATACTGAGCAGTAGGATACATGTGGGTGTGTCTGTTTATGAATGATGTGAGACTTGCAGTACCCACACCATGCTGAAGGGGGAGACAATCACTCACCACCGGCTCCATCTCTGCGTTTGTCGTCTTGTCCTCATCCTCGTCCTGTAACTCCGCCTCGCTCTCCCGAGACCCCCGCTGCTGCCAGACCATGGCTTCTTTTTGGTGTTCTCGCCGGTACATATTGGTCCGTTCGGTGACACTCACCCTCCGCACCACTTTCCTATCAGACACAACAGATAGGGGGCAGTGTAGAGTAACCGTCGTCTGCTAATAACTATTCGCTTAATGGACCAAAGAGATTTATCCCTCCACATTATTCACTTGAGGTCGGGGCCGTCCCTGAGCGCAGATTGTACCTCAGATTTCTTAGACTTCAGTAATAATGAGGAAACATTTCTGTGTTTTACAGCACGTGGCCCTGGATCAGGATCGAACATTTCTATGATAAATCTATGGGACCTGCTCTCTCATAGTGGTGGCAGCCAGAGCCGGATTAAGGGGGGAGCACTGGGGGCACGTGCCCCGGGCCCCCCTCTCTCAGGGGCCCCCCGACCGATGGCAGCTGCAGTTTTTTGCAATTTAACAAAAAAAAAAAAAAAAAAAAGACCTGCAGCTGATCCGTCCCCCCCCCTCTCTTACCGTGTGTGTGTCCCTGCCCTGTGTGTGTGTGTGTGTCTGCCCTGTGTGTGTGTGTGTCTGCCCTGTGTGTGTGTGTGTCTGCCCTGTGTGTGTGTGTCAGTCCTCCCTGCCTTCCTTGTGTGTGTGTGTCCCTGCCCTGTGTGTGTGTGTGTCCCTGCCCTTTGTGTGTCTGCCCTGTGTGTGTCAGTCCTCCCTGCCTTCCTTGTGTGTGTGTCCCTGCCCTGTGTGTGTGTGTGTGTCTGCCCTGTGTGTGTGTGTGTCAGTCCTCCCTGCCTTCCTTGTGTGTGTGTCCCTGCCCTGTGTGTGTCAGTCCTCCCTGCCTTCCTTGTGTGTGTGTCCCTGCCCTGTGTGTGTCAGTCCTCCCTGCCTTCCTTGTGTGTGTGTCCCTGCCCTGTGTGTGTCAGTCCTCCCTGCCTTCCTTGTGTGTGTGTCCCTGCCCTGTGTGTGTGTCTGCCCTGTGTGTGTGTGTGTCAGTCCTCCCTGCCTTCCTTGTGTGTGTGTCCCTGCCCTGTGTGTGTCAGTCCTCCCTGCTCTTCATGTGTGTGTGTCCCTGCCCTGTGTGTGTGTGTGTGTGTCAGTCCTCCCTGCCTTCCTTGTGTGTGTGTCCCTGCCCTGTGTGTGTGTCTGCCCTGTGTGTGTGTGTGTCAGTCCTCCCTGCCTTCCTTGTGTGTGTCCCTGCCCTGTGTGTGTCAGTCCTCCCTGCTCTTCATGTGTGTGTGTCCCTGCCCTGTGTGTGTGTGTGTCAGTCCTCCCTGCTCTTCATGTGTGTGTGTCCCTGCCGTGTGTGTCAGTCCTCCCTGCCTTCCATGTGTGTGTGTCAGTCCTCCCTGCCTTCCTTGTGTGTGTGTCCCTGCCCTGTGTGTGTGTGTCAGTCCTCCCTGCTCTTCATGTGTGTGTGTCCCTGCCCTGTGTGTGTGTGTCTGCCCTGTGTGTGTGTGTCAGTCCTCCCTGCCTTCCTTGTGTGTGTGTCCCTGCCCTGTGTGTGTCAGTCCTCCCTGCTCTTCATGTGTGTGTGTCCCTGCCCTGTGTGTGTGTGTGTCAGTCCTCCCTGCTCTTCATGTGTGTGTGTCCCTGCCCTGTGTGTGTCAGTCCTCCCTGCCTTCCGTGTGTGTGTGTCAGTCCTCCCTGCCTTCCTTGTGTGTGTGTCCCTGCCCTGTGTGTGTGTGTGTGTCAGTCCTCCCTGCTCTTCATGTGTGTGTGTCCATGCCCTGTGTGTGTCAGTCCTCCCTGCCTTCCGTGTGTGTGTGTGCTCCCTGCTCTTCATGTGTGTGTGTCCCTCTGGGATCGCTCTCTCTGGCCCCCCTCTGACAAGTCACATGGGACGCATCACGTGACCGGTTGCAGTTTCCAGAGAGACAGAAGCGGCTCCTACAGAGCGCTGCTGGGTGCCGGTCAGTGTGTGAGGGGGGGGGGGGGGGGGGGGGGGGAGGGGGGGATTTGTATTAATATAATGAAGTGAGGTGATTTGTCTTACTGTAATGAGGGGAGGGGGGGGGGGGGGGGTTTCTTAATGTAAGGAGAGGTGACCTATTAATTTAATGGTGGACTGTGGGTGTAGAATAAGTTGAGGAGCAGGAGGGCTATTTATTAAATGTGAATATGAATTATATAATGCTGGGCAGGGGTGTGGGAAATGGTAATATTTATTAAACGGAAATGTTATTAATTTATTGCTGGGGCTGTTTGGAGGGAGGAAAATAGGTTAATTTATTAATTGGGAGTACTATTAATTTAATGTCAGGGCTGGTTGGAGAGAAAAGATCTATTTATCAGATGCGAATACTTTAATATATTTTAATGTTGCGGCCTCATTATTACATGTGGGTGCTATTGATGTAACGCTGGGGGTGGTTGAAGTTTTCTAAATTACACGTACATATTTTTTTTCCCAAATAGGACCCCCAACATTCCAGTATCCAGACAAGCAGCAGCTAAAGAAACCAGCAGCCACAAGTGGTGACAGTGACCAAGACAGGTAGGAGAGAGCAGGACAGTCTGCCAACTGTCCTGAGTCTGGTGGGGCAGTCCTGAATGTGGGTGACTGTCTCACTTAGCCAGGATTTGGTCCAATTACAAGGACAGTTGGGAGGTATGTCCCGTGTTACATCGTACTGCTAATGAAGGCAGAGCTGTGTGCATCTAACAGTAGTGCCTGTGTATTTGTCTAAAATGATAACTATATAACATCAGGGGCCCCCCCTGCTTAAGTGCCCCAGGCCCCCTAGAGCCTTAATCCAGCTCTGACGGCAGCCATTGTGTGGGATGGACCAGTGTTCTCCAGATTGCAGCCAATCAATTCCCTGGAAAGATTAATATGATTAAACACGATTGTTATTCGCTAGGTACCAGTCCCTAGTGGATTAACAACCCCCACCATGGCCGCCTTCCCTGTAAGGTGCCCTATAAGTCCACTGTAGGACCCTGCAGGGGGCTCTTTCTGGCTGACAACAGAGGACAATAGCTTGCAGTGAGGTAAATGGTTACATTTCGGGAAAGTAAGAGAATGCCCCACTCCAGACCTGTATTACACGCTTAGGGACAAATTTAAATAAAATGTGCTAATTAAATGCATCATAAAACAACAACAAAAGTAATAATAATAATGATGATGATATGATCAGTGACAAAGGTGTAATCGGATGGTATTTTCTCTAAGCACTGAATATACCCTCGGCTGCCCGCACTTGATGTTCTCCTCTGGAGGGCGCTCTTGTGCTTGTCCTGAGATTTCTTGATTGCGTCGTGCTTGTGTTTAAGCTCCAGTAACTTGGCTCGAACCTCCTCGTCACCGCACACGTCTGCAGAATGAAGAGAGAGCGACTGAGCGTGTGCATGCCGGATGTATGTTACTGTGTGTGACACGTAAGCATGTTATGTCTGTGTGCTGCATTATTAGACATGTCTGCCAGGGACAATTTCTGGGATTACTACATCGTAGCCCTCGAGTCGCTACTTTTCCAGCGTTTAGGCGAACACAAGATCCCACCTACTGACAGACTGTCGAGCTTATTCCTGGGGTACGAGGTTTCTGCAATCTGGACCGCAGTGAATAATGCTGAATGGGACCCGGTTACCACCCCCCTGGAAAGGAGCAGTAATACTTTCATCCTCACCACTCATCTCTGAGACAGACAGTGACCCCTAGTGGCTCAGACCTGCAATGCACCCAGAGACCAGACCCTCTTCCAATCCCCCCAAAGAAGGGGTAGAGAAATTAGTCCGGTTAGGCGTCAGCTGTTGGCCCAGGTGACAGTGTGTGAGCATACCGCTCCCGTATAATCACCCCCGACCGTCCGCGGCTGATGCCCCCCTCACTGCCATGGTGCACCATTAAACCTCAGCGGTACACACAGATATACGTTCTACTGGTGGGACCAGAGCTGGACATCAGTGAGGGCAGAGATTCCATCTAATTACTGAGGAAGCCGCATAAGAACATTCGCTCAGACTCCATAATCCGATCACTGGCAGCACTGAAATCTCTACCCTACACTAATGAGCTCCAACAAGACCAAAGCAGTCTGTCTCTGCCGCAGCACTGGCCCAGCGGAAGAGGCCACGTAGGTAACAAGCCCAGAAGTGTGCAGTGGTCAGGGGGCTGCTCCACACCCTCCCGGACATTATCCCGATAACACGATAAGATACAGAAGGTTATAGTACGAGATATAAAGTCGTCTCCGCACCCAGTGGCGTCTCGTCCAGCTGGGACTTGCAGTTCAGGTCAGCGCTGTGAGCAACCAGAAGCTCCACCAATGGGATCTGAAAGACAGAAACACAGCGATGGACCACGGTACAGACAAGTCCCGGAATCCCCACATGTGGTCTGACCAGGGATGGGACTCACCTGTCCCCAGCAGGCGGCAGCGTGGAGCGGTTCCCAGCCATCATTATCCCTGATGTTCACCAAGGCCTTGTGGTCCAAGAGCAGCTCCGTGGCCTCCAGGTAACCGTTCGCTGCAGCGATGTGTAACTAAAGGAGAGAAGACACCGCCAGGGTGTTATACAGAGGAGGGGAGAGGTCCCGTGTCTGTGTATAGAGGAGGAGGGGAGAGGTCCCGTGTCTGTGTATAGAGGAGGAGGGGAGAGGTCCCGTGTCTGTGTATAGAGGAGGAGGGGAGAGGTCCCGTGTCTGTGTATAGAGGAGGAGGGGAGAGGTCCCGTGTCTGTGTATAGAGGAGGAGGGGAGAGGTCCCGTGTCTGTGTATAGAGGAGGAGGGGAGAGGTCCCGTGTCTGTGTATAGAGGAGGAGGGGAGAGGTCCCGTGTCTGTGTATAGAGGAGGAGGGGAGAGGTCCCGTGTCTGTGTATAGAGGAGGAGGGGAGAGGTCCCGTGTCTGTGTATAGAGGAGGAGGGGAGAGGTCCCGTGTCTGTGTATAGAGGAGGAGGGGAGAGGTCCCGTGTCTGTGTATAGAGGAGGAGGGGAGAGGTCCCGTGTCTGTGTATAGAGGAGGAGGGGAGAGGTCCCGTGTCTGTGTATAGAGGAGGAGGGGAGAGGTCCAGTGTCTGTGTATAGAGGAGGAGGGGAGAGGTCCCGTGTCTGTGTATAGAGGAGGAGGGGAGAGGTCCCGTGTCTGTGTATAGAGGAGGAGGGGAGAGGTCCCGTGTCTGTGTATAGAGGAGGAGGGGAGAGGTCCCGTGTCTGTGTATAGAGGAGGAGGGGAGAGGTCCCGTGTCTGTGTATAGAGGAGGAGGGGAGAGGTCCCGTGTCTGTGTATAGAGGAGGAGGGGAGAGGTCCCGTGTCTGTGTATAGAGGAGGAGGGGAGAGGTCCCGTGTCTGTGTATAGAGGAGGAGGGGAGAGGTCCCGTGTCTGTGTATAGAGGAGGAGGGGAGAGGTCCCGTGTCTGTGTATAGAGGAGGAGGGGAGAGGTCCCGTGTCTGTGTATAGAGGAGGAGGGGAGAGGTCCCGTGTCTGTGTATAGAGGAGGAGGGGAGAGGTCCCGTGTCTGTGTATAGAGGAGGAGGGGAGAGGTCCCGTGTCTGTGTATAGAGGAGGAGGGGAGAGGTCCCGTGTCTGTGTATAGAGGAGGAGGGGAGAGGTCCCGTGTCTGTGTATAGAGGAGGAGGGGAGAGGTCCCGTGTCTGTGTATAGAGGAGGAGGGGAGAGGTCCCGTGTCTGTGTATAGAGGAGGAGGGGAGAGGTCCCGTGTCTGTGTATAGAGGAGGAGGGGAGAGGTCCCGTGTCTGTGTATAGAGGAGGAGGGGAGAGGTCCCGTGTCTGTGTATAGAGGAGGAGGGGAGAGGTCCCGTGTCTGTGTATAGAGGAGGAGGGGAGAGGTCCCGTGTCTGTGTATAGAGGAGGAGGGGAGAGGTCCCGTGTCTGTGTATAGAGGAGGAGGGGAGAGGTCCCGTGTCTGTGTATCGGGAGGAGGGGAGAGGTCCCGTGTCTGTGTATCGGGAGGAGGGGAGAGGTCCCGTGTCTGTGTATCGGGAGGAGGGGAGAGGTCCCGTGTCTGTGTATCGGGAGGAGGGGAGAGGTCCCGTGTCTGTGTATCGGGAGGAGGGGAGAGGTCCCATGTCTGTGTATCGGGAGGAGGGGAGAGGTCAGTGTGTCCTGGTGACTGTATATTAGGACGACGTGTGAATCTGGGGGACACTGTTGGATAATGACTCCTGTCTGCATAGACGTCTCCTTAGCACTGAGGGAGCTGCGTGAAACCGAGGAAGGAGTCGTTGAATTATTCATAGCACTGTGTGTGGGGGGAGAACATTCATCTGTGTCATCCAGAGAGAAGATAATGAAGTGTGTGATCCGCTCTACACATCGTCTCACATAAACCAGACATCATTAATAGTAATATATATATATAATATATGTGCAGTTACATATAATATAATGATATTAAACATCTTACTAGAGCACTGAGCAATATTTGGTGATATAATTCTCCTGCACTTGTCACATGATGGATTTGGAGACTTTTGCGAGAGCCGGTCGTAGACATGTAAACGTGTCAGTGAGGATACGGTGCGCACGCGGCAGAACGTGGCATGGAAGATTAGCATGTACTAGACATATTACACATATGATGTGGAACTGCTGGATTATCACAACGTGTCATTAATACGTCACTCACCAAACTGGTACCGGACGGGTCCTGAGCATTCACCTCTGACCCCGACTCCAGCAGCTGCCGGATATCCGCCACCATCCTCATCTCCATCGCCGCTCGCGAATCTTCTATCTTCTCCTGGGTGATTCCTAAGGGGAAAAGCGGAAGATACCTGTGACCCCATAAGTGTTATAAGGGAGGTGGCAGAGGGACAGGCAGGCGGGGCAAGGGACGAGATGCGGGCAGCCAGGCGTGGCCAGGGACGAGAGGCGGGCAGCCAGGCGTGGCCAGGGACGAGAGGCGGGCAGCCAGGCGTGGCCAGGGACGAGAGGCAGGCAGCCAGGCGTGGCCAGGGACGAGAGGCAGGCAGCCAGGCGTGGCCAGGGACGAGAGGCAGGCAGCCAGGCGTGGCCAGGGACGAGAGGCAGGCAGCCAGGCGTGGCCAGGGACGAGAGGCAGGCAGCCAGGCGTGGCCAGGGACGAGAGGCAGGCAGCCAGGCGTGGCCAGGGACGAGAGGCAGGCAGCCAGACAGGGCGAGGGACGAGAGGCAGGCAGCCAGACAGGGCGAGGGACGAGAGGCAGGCAGCCAGACAGGGCGAGGGACGAGAGGCAGGCAGCCAGACAGGGCGAGGGACGAGAGGCAGGCAGCCAGACAGGGCGAGGGACGAGAGGCGGGCAGCCAGACAGGGCGAGGGACGAGAGGCGGGCAGCCAGACAGGGCGAGGGACGAGAGGCGGGCAGCCAGACAGGGCGAGGGGCAGGCAGCCAGGCGTGGCCAGGGACGAGAGGCAGGCAGCCAGACAGGGCGAGGGACGAGAGGCAGGCAGCCAGACAGGGCGAGGGACGAGAGGCGGGCAGCCAGACAGGGCGAGGGACGAGAGGCGGGCAGCCAGACAGGGCGAGGGACGAGAGGCAGGCAGCCAGGCGTGGCCAGGGACGAGAGGCGGGCAGTCAGGGACGAGAGGCGGGCAGCCAGGCGTGGCGAGGGACGAGAGGCAGGCAGCCAGACAGGGCGAGGGACGAGAGGCAGGCAGCCAGACAGGGCGAGGGACGAGAGGCGGGCAGCCAGACAGGGCGAGGGACGAGAGGCGGGCAGCCAGACAGGGCGAGGGACGAGAGGCGGGCAGCCAGACAGGGCGAGGGACGAGAGGCAGGCAGCCAGGCGTGGCCAGGGACGAGAGGCGGGCAGTCAGGGACGAGAGGCGGGCAGCCAGGCGTGGCCAGGGACGAGAGGCAGGCAGCCAGACGGGCGAGGGATGAGAGGCAGGCAGCCAGACAGGGCGAGGGACGAGAGGCAGGCAGCCAGACAGGGCGAGGGACGAGAGGCAGGCAGCCAGACAGGGCGAGGGACGAGAGGCAGGCAGCCAGACAGGGCGAGGGACGAGAGGCAGGCAGCCAGACAGGGCGAGGGACGAGAGGCAGGCAGCCAGACAGGGCGAGGGACGAGAGGCAGGCAGCCAGACAGGGCGAGGGACGAGAGGCGGGCAGCCAGACAGGGCGAGGGACGAGAGGCGGGCAGCCAGACAGGGCGAGGGACGAGAGGCGGGCAGCCAGACAGGGCGAGGGACGAGAGGCGGGCAGCCAGGCGTGGCCAGGGACGAGGGGCAGGCAGCCAGGCGTGGCCAGGGACGAGAGGCGGGCAGCCAGACAGGGCGAGGGACGAGAGGCGGGCAGCCAGACAGGGCGAGGGACGAGAGGCGGGCAGTCAGACAGGGCGAGGGACGAGAGGCGGGCAGCCAGACAGGGCGAGGGACGAGAGGCGGGCAGCCAGACAGGGCGAGGGACGAGAGGCGGGCAGCCAGACAGGGCGAGGGACGAGAGGCGGGCAGCCAGACAGGGCGAGGGACGAGAGGCGGGCAGCCAGACAGGGCGAGGGACGAGAGGCGGGCAGCCAGACAGGGCGAGGGACGAGAGGCAGGCAGCCAGGCGTGGCCAGGGACGAGAGGCAGGCAGCCAGACAGGGCGAGGGACGAGAGGCAGGCAGCCAGACAGGGCGAGGGACGAGAGGCAGGCAGCCAGACAGGGCGAGGGACGAGAGGCGGGCAGCCAGACAGGGCGAGGGACGAGAGGCAGACGGGGCGAGAGGCTGGCAGACGGGGCGAGAGACAGGCAGACGGGGCGAGAGGCTGGCAGACGGGGCGAGAGGCTGGCAGACGGGGCGAGAGACAGGCAGACGGGGCGAGAGACAGGCAGACGGGGCGAGAGACAGGCAGACGGGGCGAGAGACAGGCAGACGGGGCGAGAGACAGGCAGACGGGGCGAGAGACAGGCAGACGGGGCGAGAGACAGGCAGGGAATAAATAGAGAGTTAATTCACCTTGCTCGGCCATGGCAGTTTCTATGTGGTCCAGAGTTGCGTCATCCTCGCAGAGGTCGTAGGGCATGTTGCCATCAGAGTTGACAGCCAGGAGGTTTGCATTGCTGTGGAGAAGCGACCAGATCAGTCATCCCACAATACGCACCCACCCAGCACCCCGCGTCATGTATGAACACCAGAGTAACGTGTCACTAAATGGTTATAGTATTTCTGCAGAGAGCAACTGATCATTTAATACCTAATATTACAGATAGATCAATATCATCATCCTAAATACAGAGACATGACCTGATGGGGAAACACCGGAACTGCTGGTCGCCCGTCCAGGGTCACTGGTGGACCTCTCGCCCTGTTTGGGCATGCTCTATAGTGTCATCTATGGCTCTTACTGTTGGATGAGCAGTCCCACCAGGTGGAGATGTCCGCAGGTGGCTGCGGCATGGAGCGGTGTCCATAACTCGCTGTCACAGGCGTTCACATCCGCTCCAGCGTCCATGAGCAGTCTGACGATCTCCTCGTAGTCATCGATACAGCACTGAGGACAAGAGAAGACACTCGTCAGTCATACAGCACAGACAACGTAATCTACATAGAGATATAAGTCCTTCTGTTCGTATCCCGAGAATGACCTGCAGCGGATATCAGAGGACCGTCCGCCGGGATCAGCACTAACGGGAATGTGCGTTTACCTGAACTGTGACTTTGTTTTATTTCTAGGACATATAAACACTCTGGGCCCGATTCATTAAGGAACTTAAATTAAGAAGTTTCTTATTTAAGTCTCCTTGACAAAACCATGTTACAATACAAGGGGTGCAATTTAGTTTCCTGACTTGCACATAAGTTAAATACTGACTGTTTTTCATGTAACACACAAATACTTGATAGCTTATTTGTACACTGAAATTTAAAAGTTGATATTTGTGTGTTACATGAAAAACAGTCATTATTTAACTTATGTGCAAGTCAGGAAACTAAATTGCACCCCTTGTATTGTAACATGGTTTTGTCCAAGAGACTTAAATAAGAAACTTCTTAATTTAAGTTCCTTAATGAATCAGGCCCGATATGTAGAACACATTGCTCGGCCTCGGTGTTTGATGTAAGATTTATCTCCTAAATATGTTTCTCCTTTTAATACAAGGCCGCGCTAAACCAGCGCAATTACTACGTATAGAAGTGTCCTCGTCATCACCTATGGGAAACACGTCACTGACACTCAGCGTGTATCATCCGCTCAGTGGGAGGAAAGAGCGATAACAAGAAGCAACAACAGTGAGAAGAGCGCAGCATGCGAGTGTCAGCTCAGAGGGTCAGCAGGAAGCCTCCCGTCTGCTTTGTTACTCTGAGTTATGTTTTCAACATGCTCAGCTGACATATATATATATATATATATATATAGATATATAGAACATTATACGCTAATTATTCCTCCAATTGTCTAATCTTTAAAAAGTGTGAGTTTAGCTGGAACCCATAGATGGTAACAGGACAGTTTATAAACTGATTGTATGTGGAAAGGAATCTTCACAGAAATCTGGTAGTGTTCAGTGAACAACTAACTATTTCCTGACCACTACAATGTGGCGGGAGGGGGGGGGGGGGGGGGGGGCGGAGATCCGGTTGCTGGGCCTCGCACCGCGTTGTAGGGATGGCCCACGTGCGGCCGATGTTAGGGTGTATCTCGTATGCTCTAGTGTTATATACATACAGAGGTCACTTACCTGATGAAGAGCCGTCAGACCGTCCTCGTTATACAGATTGGGGCTGAATCCGCTCTGAAGTAACTGACGAACTGGAATAGAAAGAAAGAAATAAAATTTTACAGAGGAAGAAGAGACTTCTCGTTAGAGGACGACATATAGAAGTGGGGAGATTGTGCATTTTGGGGGGTGTCTATGGTCAGCAGGAGCCTCTCCCGCTGCAGAATGATCTGATTAATACACATCCCGCACAATGGTGGTAATCAGACGCCTTCTGCGCTGTCCAGGAGAAAGCGCAGCGCGAGTCATCGTTCTACCAATGTAATGAACAGAAGAGACACAGGAAAAAACAAATGTCCTGAAATTAGGCCCCAACGAGCAGGAAAACCTGTGTATTGTGCTCCAAAAGTATCCCGTGTAACAGACACCGTACATGTATGTATAATGCCCCCTGATTACATGCATTATACTCTATGCACAAAGGGATTGTTACACAACGTATTCAAATACAACTTTACATTTGTACCAGATTCCTAAAAAACACAGAACGAATTGTTCTGTTCATAAAATATAATGATGAACACAGTAAAGCGTTAAACAAATGTCTTAACGGCAAATGCGACGTAGTCCTGAAACGCGTTGTGTTCGTTCCTGACCTCGGCATCACTTTACTTATAATGGATGGTGAAGTAGGGTGACAGGCCGAGCGCACGTCGCCCTAGCAGAGGTACAAGGTCACCGGCCACAGACTGAGAGGTCGTTAGTACAAGTTCTACAACATCTCTCCCAAAACTAGAAACATCCATAGTAAAGAGGAGCTGAAATGTACGAGATGCGGAGGAGCATCTGTGTCACTATAATAACCTCTAGGTACCTATATGGTCATTATAATAGACAGAAAAGCATTTATTTGGTAAAATACGGCATTTTGTGGGAATACATTCTGTAAGACTAATGGAGATTAAGGATTAAGATCATATTGGGCCTGATTCATCTGCAGACTTAGTTCCTCTGCTGCATCTTGTGACCTTACGCCATTGATCACAATTTCATGCAAATCACATGGGAATGCAGGTAACACTACTAACACTACAGCCTATGACCTGAAGGGCAGGGGAGGGAAGGGGCGGAGTAACGTTGGCCACGTGCACTATGATGCACATATGGGGTTTTGTCATTTTTAGCCGTATCATTTGCACCAGCCACAGATTTAAATGGAAACGTATCTTGCGATCCACTTGGAACTGATCAGTCTACCCTCCGGTTCCATTCTGGTTTTTATATGTAAATAGTGTTCAGGCTGCGTCCAAACATGAATCAGGCCCAATGTGTACAACGTGGCTCGTTTGTCAGACGTCAGGACAGCCCTCACCCCTCAGTAATTGTCACCCCCAGACCTACGACAAGGGATAGATGGGCAGAATCAGCTAGAACTGTAGACTGGACATTAGCCAAGGTCTGAAGCCCAACGATGTCCGCCAGGCCCCACGTCTGACACCTACGTTCATGGAGTTCTGCTAAACTGAAATAACACATATAGGGACACTGAGAATGCATAGGAGCGGTCACACCTACACGCGGGTGTGATCCTGACACCAGGGCGAGGAGCAGAAATTACATGACAGCATTGGAGACAGAATGGAAATTTCAGGGATACTGCTGATATATGAACATATCCCGATGAGACCATGTGGGAGGTACAGGAAACGGAGCCCAGATTGCAGGTTACGTTCCAAAGTGACAGATGTATTTTATAGCAGAAACTGTCGTAGGTCATTGGGCCACTTATACAATATGTTACAGTCTTCCGTCAAAAATCGTCACTTTGTAATCGTGTAAGAGGTGGCCCCTTATTATAAAAAGTAATGGGTTATATTTACTTGTAAAGCAGCTCAAATAACGGTATTGAAATAAGCATCATATATATTAACTAGGACATTTTATCACAATAATTTTCTCTCTCTATCACAATGATAAGGAATGAGAGACCTGAGCATTTACTAACAGTGCTCTCCCAGCACAGTAGTCACGATAAGCGTCTGTTCCTGTGAACACACAAGTGTAACCCTCATCTATGTCCTCTATGGTCACTATCACAAGGTGGTGACCGGAGGGAGGGGGGGGGGGGGGCAGATAAGACGCGGTGACCGGGCCGAAGATCCCTCTACTGTAATGTTCTCCCCATAGGCTTCAATGACTAACACCAGCTGCGCTGCTTCGCTACGATAACAGTGGGACCACCACAGATCTCTCCGATACCTGCTGCAGTCCCCTGGTTTTAAATATAGGGGATACATAAAACTACAGTGGTCCCCCCAGGGAATTAGGAGCTTGTTACATAGGTTTACTAGCATTCAGCAAATATTCTTATGTTCCCACTTGTTACAAAGATAATATATTTATGTCATTTAACGTCACTTTTCTGTCCATGAAGGAAAAACATTATTTTGCCTCTTTCTTTTTGTAAAACTAGGAAAAATACAACATAAAATAATCTTCAGTGATGTCACTCTGGAAATCAGCCTCCAATGTAAACGGTGAGCGCAGGAGACCCCCGGCTACCTGGGGGGGAGGAGGGGGCACATTTAATGAATAAGCTGCAAGAAATCACAGTCAGACATTTACAGCTACATGAACGACAGGACGTTGGGTTTAGTTCCTCTAAGATCTAAAGTCCATCATTACCGCTGAGGTTTCCTGGTCCAATGTCCCGTGTGAGACGTCAGTTCAATGTTTATTCAGCGCTGACAGGTGACAAATCTGCAGGAATCACATCCAGCAAAATTATTTTCTCATCAGCTCGAGATTTACGTAACTTGTCCTAGAAAAATATATACAGTTATATACTGTCATTTGTTTCTGAGTTTCCATTATCAGAACAGGTCTATCCAGACCCTCAGTCTGATCTCAGGCGCAGTCACATGTACGAAAACAAACATCACCCCTCGGTGAGAGGGACGTCTGCGGTCAGACGTAACTGAGGACCATTCCAGGGGCCTGAGGGGTGTACGGTGTAAAACTTGGGGTCTGCGCGCCATCAGCTGTATGAACCTCTTGTGGTACGGCCACAGCTTCCACGTAATCTCATTTAGGAAATCGTATTTAGGGGCATATTTAAGAAAGCACGGTAGTGCACTATCGTGCACTTACCGTGGAAATCAGGTCCCGATGTGCCCTCCGCAAATTTATTAAAGGTGCATCGCAGCAGATATCATGGATATCTGCTGCTTTACTTTACACTCCTCGTTTTTGCGAGCAGTCACCATTCAACAGTATGGTGACTGCTCTGGCCGCAATCTAACAAGCCCCGAAAAAACATTTTTTTCGGAAACTTGTCTTGATAATGTACCAGCTGAAGCTGGCGTACATTATCATAATTGAAAGTTTGCAGTGCTGACAGCTCTGCTCCGAAGAGCAGAGCCGGACAGCACATGTGTGGAGGGATCACATGATCCCTCCCTTCGAACTGCACATGCGCAATTGAAGGAAGAAGAGGACCTGGAGGAGATCCTGAGACAGCGAGTCCCGAAGAGGGGGGTAAGTGTGATTTTTTTTTTATCACAGAAACAGCAGTTTTTCGGAACTGCTGTTTCTGTGATCCGTTTTTAATAAATTTGAGAAATAGTTCAATCCTTATCCATGCGATAAGGATTGATAACTATTTCTCATTTCTGCCGATGATTGATAAATGTGCCCCTTAATGTTTCAGAGCGTGTGATCGGGGATAATCTGTCGCGGACTCCTGAATATCGGATAGTGGCTCTATGTCATCCGTCTCTCATCCCGCCAACGCCTTTCTGGCCGGCTAAGAAGAGGGATCAGCAGGACCCTCGATCTACTAGATTAACTGTGTGGGATCTCTCAGCAGATCACCAGATCATCTGCTGTAAGGTGAGCGCAAGAATCAGTCTTCTTCCTGAAAGGGTTAAACCGGAGAAGTGGAGAACACAGGAGAGCGAGTAAACAGAGGAGAGGTCTGCACAGCCTCCGGCAGGGGTGGGACGGAAATGAATGGATGTGAAACATAATCTAGTTCTGCTCAGTGACACAAAGAGCCCCCAGCTCTCCGAGGTGGGAGCCCCGACACAGGTGACCTCACCTGGCGGAGGAGGACACGGGCCGCAGATGGAGCAGAACCTGTGCCGCCCGCCCGCCCTGTTTGGGCGCCTGTGTACCCAGCTGAGGCCGTGCCCTGTTTGATTTGGCCCGAAGATGGGCTCATTATTGTCTATTTGGTAAATATCTTTTCCTGGAGACGCCTTTAACTCCGGAGACACCGTAATCCACCACCTCTGCCTCAGAACGGCCCCAGGAATTCCAAGAACAGGGGGAGGGGGGTGTAAGTGGAAATCTGACTGCAAAAGTGGGGATGTGCTCTGATTAGGGGGTACCAGCGATTCCTGAATGACAGTAGACTGCCAGCTTGGTTTAGAGTCTACCGGTAAAGGATAATAATAATAATACTACCAGTGACCCTCTGCAGCTTGATTTAGGAATCCAGTGTTTGTAAACTGATGTCTGTCATGTACCGTGTACTGCCCTCTGTTCATTCTGTAGGTAATGAGAACGCAGCCTCTGATGTCACTGGGAACTAGTGACATCATGACGGTTTCTGGCACCGTGTGAGGCCTCCTCAGATTTACACAGAACATATATGAGGGTCTCCCTATAATGCGGACCCCTGCACAATACCCCCTCCTCACACAACCTGGCACAAGGGGCAGCAGTGCAGGGGTTAAAGCCGTCAGGTTTCCTGAGCCTTAAGTCAACACTATGTTTGCCGAGTTCCGTCAACTGCCGCACAGCAAACAGCACATGACTGAGGCGCAGGCCAGGATTTCATGTTGTGCCAAGAATGTCGGAATTCCTCTACTAAAGCCAGATTACATTTCTGTACAATTATATCAATGTACGACGTGACCGCCCACGGTGGCATCAATCCCAACATTAATCACCAATATGTGGAACGTGATCAGGAATTCTTATAGGATGAATATTATTATGTGATTAATGGAGAATATCTGAGGGTTCAGAGAGATTATAGGACAATATTCCAAGAAATCAACAGTAACTATCAGTGGTGACGACATTTCAATATTAATGATATTCAACATCCTTCCAATGACAGTGATCCCTCTGCGCTAATCTATTAAACGCACTTAGCTTTACATGTTTAATACGGCCCCAAGTATAACCAGCATCTTATACACGTCATCATCATTTATTTATATAGCGCCAACATATTCCGCAGCGCTTTACAATTGGGGATTACAATCAACGTCCTTGGTTAAATAGAAATTATTGTGATTCCTGTAACTATATTTTGTGTAACGAGATCCATTGTTTATTGAGATAAATGGCGCGAGATGAAAGGATCAGAAGTTTGTACATAAAGGAAACCTTTATTACTTCCAGATATATTATATATATACGAGGACGTCTGATAATAGGACACTACCCCTGGTGTACGGTTATAGTCATCATCCTGTCTGGTGATCAGTATTATATCCTGCCCTGTGACATACCTGTATAATACACATGTGATGGTAATATATGTATATCTCATGTAAATAATATTTGCATTAACAGAGAGTAAGATGTCAGGAAACATTGTGTATTATCTTATTATTAGGGATTAGGTACAATCCTCCCCCTTCATGTGCTCACAGAGCTCCTCGTTACCTTGTAATATCCTTATAATGTACAGCAGAGAGCATTATAATACTGTATATAATGTTCCCATCACAACGTGCCCATTTTCCCATATTACATTCAGGATATGATAATACAACATGAAATGTATTTCACATTAGGATTCGACACCAACTGCAGCAGAATTAAACCAAGATGTAAACGTTCCCCACGAGCAGCGAGGATCGGACATTATAGACAAGAGATTATACTGGGAATTCCTGACATTTATCATGTAGATGAGGAACAGACTGAGGTCAGGAGTCCGGATATCCCCAGTGCCAGGTGCCAGGTGCCAGGCCCTGAGATAAGGGGGCACGTGGGCTGTAGAAAGGAACACTTATGGTCTTTTCAGTCCAACAACTCCTAACATGGGACAAAGACCGGACGGAGGCCGCTTCAGCGACCAAAGACCGGACGGAGGCCGCTTCAGCGACCAAAGACCGGACGGAGGCCGCTTCAGCGACCAAAGACCGGACGGAGGCCGCTTCAGCGACCAAAGACCGGACGGAGGCCGCTTCAGCGACCAAAGACCGGACGGAGGCCGCTTCAGCGACCAAAGACCGGACGGAGGCCGCTTCAGCGACCAAGCAACGCGTCCAGTTGAACGGAGCGCGGTCTCCATCACAGGCATCCAAATAATGGAAAAATAAGAGACGGAGGAATGAGGGGTGCGTCAGATAATTAGGCACAGAACACAGATTTATATAAATATAGGGGGGGTATCCTGCCTCCCACAGAGGGTCCGCACACCTCAAGCTGGAAAGGTGGCGTCTGACGGGCCGCAAGGCGGTGGGATTATTTCTAGAGCACGTAAGGGGCTGTTAGCATGGAGCCGAGGCTGTATGTTCTACATATACACATACATGTAGTGTCTTATAATGTATGTATGACTCAGGGGTCATGTGCTCACACGCTAAGCTCACAGAACGCAGGTAAGGTGTACAGGAAACAGAGACCTCATGTAACACAGATGTACTTAGCTCAGACACGTATAATAACCAGTGATATTCTGGGACTTGTCATACAGCACAGCTGGGATATATCCTGCTGGATAGACGGCCGTCTCTGCCAGCGTCTTATGTATAATTACAGCCGCAGTGTTTTACTGTGTAATCTGCAGATCATTGGTCTGTGTTATATATATATATATATATATATATATTATATATACGCCCCTCTCTAATTACATGGAGAAACGAGCAATTGATGTGTTGTTAGATCCAGTTAAATATAACACAGAACAACTTTCCCATAGTTTGGAAGACTTGATATAAATATCTGCACATTCTGGCAGCAGTTGTTGTGTTTGCAGAGGAGACAACCCCCCCGCGTGTACGTTCTGGGGGCAGAGGAGACCCCCCCGCGTGTACGTTCTGGGGGCAGAGGAGACCCCCCCGCGTGTACGTTCTGGGGGCAGAGGAGACCCCCCCGCGTGTACGTTCTGGGGGCAGAGGAGACCCCCCCCGCGTGTACGTTCTGGGGGCAGAGGAGACCCCCCCGCGTGTACGTTCTGGGGGCAGGAGACCCCCCCGCGTGTACGCGCTGGGGGCAGAGGAGACCCCCCGCGTGTACGCGCTGGGGCAGAGGAGACCCCCCCCCCCGCGTGTACGCGCTGGGGGCAGAGGAGACCCCCCCCCCCGCGTGTACGCGCTGGGGGCAGAGGAGACCCCCCGCGTGTACGCGCTGGGGGCAGAGGAGACCCCCCGCGTGTACGCGCTGGGGGCAGAGGAGACCCCCCCCGCGTGTACGCGCTGGGGGCAGAGGAGACCCCCCCCCGCGTGTACGCGCTGGGGGCAGAGGAGACCCCCCCCCGCGTGTACGCGCTGGGGGCAGAGGAGACCCCCCGCGTGTACGCGCTGGGGGCAGAGGAGACCCCCCGCGTGTACGTGCTGGGGGCAGAGGAGACCCCCCGCGTGTACGTGCTCCCACCCCCACCGTCTAATCCCTCTCTGTAATGCACATAGACGTACAGGGCAGACCAAGGCTCAGTTATGTGCAAAGCTAGTGTCAATGTGTCATGTAGCTACGTGTGCTGACATTATTACAGGTACAGCCGGGTACACACACGTGTAATTATTGTGCAGATCACATGATACTGTAAGTGTGTACGTTCCCACCATGTTTTATCGTACACAAACACATTGCATCTGTTGAAATATCAAGATTAACGATGTCGGACAAATATGGCAGTGTGTACGCACTCACTACCGGCAGTGTAGGCAGATATCTGTACAGTCAGGATCTATTCAGCAGACGGTTATGACAGATTAAGATCACAGATCGGGGTAAATCCTGTAGGTGTGCAGGGGCGCACGCAGTGGGGGGTTTCTGGTTCTCCAGAAATTCCTCCGCGAAGAACAGGGGCTAAACAGTGCCCCTACATAGCGGCACTGTACTGTACAGCAGCCATGGCGCTGTCAAAGAAGCGTCCGCGGCGGTGCTGTAGCCACTTCTTTGACAGCGTTGCGGCTGCTGTACAGTACAGTGCCGCTGCGCATGCGCGGCAGCTCTCTCTCTATATTATTTTCAGGGGGCGCCCCTGGTGTGTACACAGGAATCGGCTGCTCATCGGGGCTGTCAGTTGTTGCTGAAATCGTTACAGAAGTCATATCGGATGTAAGATTACGAGGTCTGTACCCAGCTGAGGCGCAAGGACAGGACAAGAGGCATCTAAAGCGTCTCCACCATTTGATGGGAGCAGTTGACGCTCATCGGGGTCACCTCACTGATATAATATTACGACTCAGGACTGCTGGGAGCTGTGCTGTACCGTGGGGGTACTGTGAGCAGTGACCGGTGGACCAGCAGAGGAACCACGTGGGCCAGGCTCAGCTCCCACAGAAATGTCTTCACCTAATATAGAACCTAAGACACAATATTCAGGAATTCTCAGGTTACTGGTCCCAGTAAGAGCCGGGAGCCGGCAGACACCAAGTTACTGGGGGAGGCACCTGGTATGTACAATATATCCTGAGAGAGACAGATCATATATACGCTGGGCCAGCAAGATACAGGAGATGGTGGAACATGAGGGTAACACGGGGGTGATGGTACTAATGTCCTTATAGCTTCACACGCATCACAGTACCACAATTACCCTGGGTGGCTATTGGGGGATTGGGAACGGTCTAAAACCTTGTGGGGGGAGGGGGTGAAATAAGGGCTGTTTATTTCCGTCCATGACGTCAACTAGGAGGTCAGCTGACAACTGGGTCACTCGGGGGGTAAGAACCGCTTGTGGCCCTGCGGTTATATCTCATTACTGTATACTACCAGCGGCTGTATTATACTGACACCGTATACTACCACCGGCTGTATTATACCGACACCATATACCGTATACTACCACCGGCTGTATTATACCGACACCATATACTACCACCGGCTGTATTATACCGACACCATATACTGTATACTACCAGCTGTATTATACCGACACCATATACCGTATACTACCAGCTGTATTATACAGACACCATATACCGTATACTACCACCGGCTGTATTATACCGACACCATATACCGTATACTACCACCGGCTGTATTATACCGACACCATATACCGTATACTACCACCGGCTGTATTATACCGACACCATATACTACCACCGGCTGTATTATACCGACACCGTATACCGTATACTACCACCGGCTGTATTATACCAACACCATATACCGTATACTACCACCGGCTGTATTATACCGACACCATATACCGTATACTACCGACACCATATACCGTATACTACCAGCTGTATTATACCGACACCATATACTACCACCGGCTGTATTATACCGACACCGTATACTACCACCGGCTGTATTATACCGACACCATATACTACCACCGGCTGTATTATACCGACACCGTATACCGTATACTACCACCGGCTGTATTATACCAACACCATATACCGTATACTACCACCGGCTGTATTATACCGACACCATATACCGTATACTACCGACACCATATACCGTATACTACCAGCTGTATTATACCGACACCATATACTACCACCGGCTGTATTATACCGACACCGTATACTACCACCGGCTGTATTATACCGACACCATATACCGTATACTACCACCGGCTGTATTATACCGACACCATATACCGTATACTACCACCGGCTGTATTATACAGACACCATATACCGTATACTACCACCGGCTGTATTATACCGACACCATATATCGTATACTACCACCGGCTGTATTATACCGACACCATATACCGTATACTACCACCAGCTGTATTATACGGACATCATATACCGTATACTACCACCGGCTGTATTATACCGACACCATATACCGTATACTACCACCGGCTGTATTATACCGACACCATATACCGTATACTACCACCGGCTGTATTATACCGACACCATATACCGTATACTACCACCGGCTGTATTATACCGACACCATATACCGTATACTACCACCAGCTGTATTATACTGACATCATATACCGTATACTACCACCGGCTGTATTATACCGACACCATATACTACCACCGGCTGTATTATACCGACACCGTATACCGTATACTACCACCGGCTGTATTATACCAACACCATATACCGTATACTACCACCGGCTGTATTATACTGACACCATATACCGTATACTACCAGCTGTATTATACCGACATCATATACTGTATACTACCACCGGCTGTATTATACCGACACCATATACTACCACCGGCTGTATTATACCGACACCATATACTACCACTGGCTGTATTATACCGACACCATATACCGTATATTACCAGCTGTATTATACTGACACCATATACCGTATACTACCAGCTGTATTATACCGACACCATATACTACCACCGGCTGTATTATACCGACACCGTATACTACCACCGGCTGTATTATACCGACACCATATACCGTATACTACCAGCTGTATTATACCGACACATATACCGTATACTACCACCGGCTGTATTATACCGACACCATATACCGTATACTACCACCGGCTGTATTATACCGACACCATATACCGTATACTACCACCGGCTGTATTATACCGACACCATATACCGTATACTACCACCGGCTGTATTATACCGACACCATATACCGTATACTACCACCGGCTGTATTATACAGACACCATATACCGTATACTACCACCGGCTGTATTATACCGACACCATATACCGTATACTACCACCGGCTGTATTATACCGACACCATATACTGTATACTACCAGCTGTATTATACCGACACCATCAGCTGTATTATACCGACACCATATACCGTATACTACCACCGGCTGTATTATACAGACACCATATACCGTATACTACCACCGGCTGTATTATACCGACACCATATACCGTATACTACCACCGGCTGTATTATATCGACATCATATACCGTATACTACCACCGGCTGTATTATACCGACACCGTATACTACCACCGGCTGTATTATACCGACACCATATACCGTATACTACCACCGGCTGTATTATACCGACACCGTATACTACCACCAGCTGTATTATACCGACACCATATACCGTATACTACCAGCTGTATTATACAGACACCATATACCGTATACTACCAGCTGTATTATACAGACACCATATACCGTATACTACCAGCTGTATTATACCGACACCATCAGCTGTATTATACCGACACCATATACCGTATACTACCACCGGCTGTATTATACCGACACAATATACCGTATACTACCAGCTGTATTATACAGACACCATATACTGTATACTACCAGCTGTATTATACCGACACCATCAGCCCAGCTGTATTATACCGACACCATCAGCTGTATTATACCGACACCATATACCGTATACTACCAGCTGTATTATACAGACACCATATACCGTATACTACCAGCTGTATTATACAGACACCATATACGGTATACTACCAGCTGTATTATACCGACACCATCAGCTGTATTATACCGACACCATATACCGTATACTACCACCGGCTGTATTATACCGACACCATATACTGTATACTACCACCGGCTGTATTATACCGACACCATATACTGTATACTACCAGCTGTATTATACCGACACCACCGGCTGTATTATACCGACACCATATACCGTATACTACCACCGGCTGTATTATACCGACACCATATACCGTATATTACCAGCTGTATTATACTGACACCATATACCGTATACTACCAGCTGTATTATACCGACACCATATACTACCACCGGCTGTATTATACCGACATCATATACTGTATACTACCACCGGCTGTATTATACCGACACCATATACTACCACCGGCTGTATTATACCGACACCATATACTACCACTGGCTGTATTATACCGACACCATATACCGTATATTACCAGCTGTATTATACTGACACCATATACCGTATACTACCAGCTGTATTATACCGACACCATATACTACCACCGGCTGTATTATACCGACACCGTATACTACCACCGGCTGTATTATACCGACACCATATACCGTATACTACCAGCTGTATTATACCGACACATATACCGTATACTACCACCGGCTGTATTATACCGACACCATATACCGTATACTACCACCGGCTGTATTATACCGACACCATATACCGTATACTACCACCGACTGTATTATACCGACACCATATACCGTATACTACCACCGGCTGTATTATACCGACACCATATACCGTATACTACCACCGGCTGTATTATACAGACACCATATACCGTATACTACCACCGGCTGTATTATACCGACACCATATACCGTATACTACCACCGGCTGTATTATACCAACACCATATACTGTATACTACCAGCTGTATTATACCGACACCATCAGCTGTATTATACCGACACCATATACCGTATACTACCACCGGCTGTATTATACAGACACCATATACCGTATACTACCACCGGCTGTATTATACCGACACCATATACTACCACCGGCTGTATTATACCGACATCATATACCGTATACTACCACCGGCTGTATTATACCGACACCGTATACTACCACCGGCTGTATTATACCGACACCATATACCGTATACTACCACCGGCTGTATTATACCGACACCGTATACTACCACCAGCTGTATTATACAGACACCATATACCGTATACTACCAGCTGTATTATACAGACACCATATACCGTATACTACCAGCTGTATTATACCGACACCATCAGCTGTATTATACCGACACCATATACCGTATACTACCACCGGCTGTATTATACCGACACAATATACCGTATACTACCAGCTGTATTATACAGACACCATATACTGTATACTACCAGCTGTATTATACCGACACCATCAGCCCAGCTGTATTATACCGACACCATCAGCTGTATTATACCGACACCATATACCGTATACTACCAGCTGTATTATACAGACACCATATACCGTATACTACCAGCTGTATTATACAGACACCATATACGGTATACTACCAGCTGTATTATACCGACACCATCAGCTGTATTATACCGACACCATATACCGTATACTACCACCGGCTGTATTATACCGACACCATATACTGTATACTACCACCGGCTGTATTATACCGACACCATATACTGTATACTACCAGCTGTATTATACCGACACCACCGGCTGTATTATACCGACACCATATACCGTATACTACCACCGGCTGTATTATACCGACACCATATACCGTATACTACCACCAGCTGTATTATACTGACATCATATACCGTATACTACCACCGGCTGTATTATACCGACACCATATACTACCACCGGCTGTATTATACCGACACCGTATACCGTATACTACCACCGGCTGTATTATACCAACACCATATACTACCACCGGCTGTATTATACTGACACCATATACCGTATACTACCAGCTGTATTATACCGACATCATATACTGTATACTACCACCGGCTGTATTATACCGACACCATATACTACCACCGGCTGTATTATACCGACACCATATACTACCACTGGCTGTATTATACCGACACCATATACCGTATATTACCAGCTGTATTATACTGACACCATATACCGTATACTACCAGCTGTATTATACCGACACCATATACTACCACCGGCTGTATTATACCGACACCGTATACTACCACCGGCTGTATTATACCGACACCATATACCGTATACTACCAGCTGTATTATACCGACACATATACCGTATACTACCACCGGCTGTATTATACCGACACCATATACCGTATACTACCACCGGCTGTATTATACCGACACCATATACCGTATACTACCACCGGCTGTATTATACCGACACCATATACCGTATACTACCACCGGCTGTATTATACCGACACCATATACCGTATACTACCACCGGCTGTATTATACAGACACCATATACCGTATACTACCACCGGCTGTATTATACAGACACCATATACCGTATACTACCACCGGCTGTATTATACCGACACCATATACCGTATACTACCACCGGCTGTATTATACCAACACCATATACTGTATACTACCAGCTGTATTATACCGACACCATCAGCTGTATTATACCGACACCATATACCGTATACTACCACCGGCTGTATTATACAGACACCATATACCGTATACTACCACCGGCTGTATTATACCGACACCATATACTACCACCGGCTGTATTATACCGACATCATATACCGTATACTACCACCGGCTGTATTATACCGACACCGTATACTACCACCGGCTGTATTATACCGACACCATATACCGTATACTACCACCGGCTGTATTATACCGACACCGTATACTACCACCAGCTGTATTATACCGACACCATATACCGTATACTACCAGCTGTATTATACAGACACCATATACCGTATACTACCAGCTGTATTATACAGACACCATATACCGTATACTACCAGCTGTATTATACCGACACCATATACCGTATACTACCACCGGCTGTATTATACCGACACAATATACCGTATACTACCAGCTGTATTATACAGACACCATATACTGTATACTACCAGCTGTATTATACCGACACCATCAGCCCAGCTGTATTATACCGACACCATCAGCTGTATTATACCGACACCATATACCGTATACTACCAGCTGTATTATACAGACACCATATACGGTATACTACCAGCTGTATTATACCGACACCATCAGCTGTATTATACCGACACCATATACCGTATACTACCACCGGCTGTATTATACCGACACCATATACTGTATACTACCACCGGCTGTATTATACCGACACCATATACTGTATACTACCAGCTGTATTATACCGACACCATCAGCTGTATTATACAGACACCATATACCGTATACTACCAGCTGTATTATACAGACACCATATACCGTATACTACCACCGGCTGTATTATACCGACACCGTATACTACCACCGGCTGTATTATACCGACACCATATACCGTATACTACCAGCTGTATTATACAGACACCATATACCGTATACTACGAGCTGTATTATACAGACATCATATACCGTATACCACCACCGGCTGTATTATACCGACACCATATACCGTATACCACCACCGGCTGTATTATACCGACACCATATACCGTATACTACCACCGGCTGTATTATACCGACACCATATACCATATACTACCACCGGCTGTATTATACCGACACCATATACCGTATACCACCACCGGCTGTATTATACCGACACCATATACCGTATACTACCACCGGCTGTATTATACCGACACCATATACCGTATACTACCACCGGCTGTATTATACCGACACCATATACCGTATACTACCACCGGCTGTATTATACAGACATCATATACCGTATACTACCACCGGCTGTATTATACAGACATCATACACCGTATACTACCAGCGGCTGTATTATACCGACACCATATACCGTATACTACCACCGGCTGTATTATACCGACATCATATACCATATACTACCACCGGCTGTATTATACCGACACCGTATACCGTATACTACCACCGGCTGTATTATACCGACATCATATACCGTATACTCCCACCGGCTGTATTACAATAACCTTACAATGCATGAAAGGAGATTCATCACGTAGACACTTGGTATGAATATTCGGCATGAGAAGAGGTATAGATGGCCGCCTGACATACTGGCTGTTGTCCGGAGTTATGGTTACCTAGCTGTAGGGACAGTATCTGTACCCCAGAATATACAAAATACACCACAGCTTTGGAGGAAATCACCAGCACATGACACCCATCAGGGAAGTGGTTAAGAGATTAGTATCCATCATCGAGCTTTAAATCTGACTTCTTACAATTAAATCACTTGTCAGCTTAGATTCAATACATTTGTCTGAGAGTCCAGACAGAGAATGCAGCAAAATCCAATTAATTAGCAAAATTGTGTTAGTAGATTATAGATGCACACTCATCCGAATTATTATGTCCCACAGAGACTGCAGAACGGTGACCTTCATGACCTTCCCTGGGAGGACGCTGAGCCCCCACCCTCGGCTCTGCCCAGGCACATGACATTGTATGTGGGCTCCAAAACCCACCTACTGGTGCTGAACATGATCGCCCCATCATCATGCACCATTCATCGGCCACTAGACTCTCAGGCGCGGTCAGACTTCCTCTTCACTGCAACTGGAGGTTAGACTCGGACCTCCCGCCTGTTTTACACTGAGGCTTGTAGTTTGCCCCGGATGCCTGGCATTTGAGCACCAAAACCCACAAGCTGGTGCCCAGCATGGTTGTCTGATCCTTTTCAGTTGTCCATGGGCTACCACGGTACTGCAGAGCCCAGAGTTGGACCTATGGCCTTCACTCTGAAGCCGGCAGCTTCTCCTAATGGAACAATATATCTTCTACTGGCACCGAAGACATTTACCGATAAGCCTGAGCCGTCCATCAGGTATCACATGACCCCGGGCCGATACCTTTGAGCCAGCTCCAACGCGCCCGAGGCCTACCTCCACTCACTCAGCCTCCTTCCCTCAAGTTCCCCTGTCCACTGAGACTGAGACACCCCCGCCTTGCACAACCTTGCATTTGGCCAACTACACAGTGAATCTACAGTAGTTCTTGTGTATAATTTCCTGCCAGTCGACCAAGCCCCTTTGTCACCATCAATTCCCTCCTCTCTTCCCCATTCTTACTGCCACCTTCTTCACCTCCAAAATTGACACCATCAGACTGACATTATCTTACTGTCAGGCCGCTCCCATCTGACCATCCCCTTCATGTGTATTCCTCAGCGGAGGAAGTCCAAATTCTTCTATAATTTTCTGCCTCTAACTGTCCCCATGACACCAGCTTCCCCTCGCCAAACTGTCCCTTTCCACTGGCATTTTCCTTCCTCTCTTCCTTCAAACATGCTCTTGTCCCTGTCTTTTTCCAACTACCGCAGAATCTCTCTCCTCACCTTTGCCTCCAAAATACTTGAGTGACTTGTCTGTTCCCACCTCACCAGCTTACTCTCCAGCAACTCCCCCCTCGACCCTCTCCATCTGTGGCTTTCGACAAGGTGGCTCACACATTCTTACTGGTCGCCCTTCATTCCATTGGACTTTGTGACACTGTCCTCTCCTGGTTCACCTATTAACTCTCCAACTGCTCCTTCTGAAGCTACCTCTAGAACCTCTGTCTCCTTTCCAGCTACCCGCTGGGGTCCCCACAAGTCTCCATCTTATGTCCCCTGTTTTAAACAAGTTTCAAGTTATAACCAACAAATCTGACAATAAACCAGGAAGGTGGGTGCCACAGGTGAAGCCTTGGGGGGCACCTAGAGTGTCCTCTCCACCCAACCACTCCCTCACTGTGGACAACAAGACAATCACTTCTTGGGCTTATCCTCGACCTCTCCCTCTACTGTATTCTCTGTCCCACACCTGTTGATTCCATCTTTGCAACATCGCCAGAATTAGACCATTCCTGTCCTCAATGACATCAAAACCACTATCTTATCCCTTGTCTCTACTACCGATACCACCTCTGGTCTGGCCTCCCTCTCAATCCTTCCTCATCACCGTGGGAAGATTCTGTTTCTGCCGATCCCTCCACTGGCTCCCAATCCCTGATAGAATGAAATTCAAACCTCTCACACTCATCTCCTACCCCCATATCTCCAACCTCATCTCCCTCCACGCTCCATCCAGCCAATGACAACTGGTTCATCTCCCCTCTGGTAACCACGTCTCACTCCGGCCTCCAAGACTTCTCCTGTGCTGCTCCCACCTAAGGAAGTCTCCGCTTGCACCCTCAGACTCTCCTACAGCCTCCAATGCTACAAACGCTCCCTAAAAATTGGTTCATCAAAGCTTACCCCCCCTAACCTCTCCCAAACCAGCCCCCCTCCTTCGCCAAGTCCCCCTCTCTGTGTCACCCTCTCGTTTCAACTCCACTTTTCGAACGTAAGCTCTTGTGACAAGGACCCTCCTGCTTGTGTCTGCCCCTTCTCATTTCCTAGCCTGTGTGTCACTGTATACTGCTTCATCCTTCAGGTTTATGCCATTTATCCAGCTATTGTGCTGTACTATACCCTCCTCTATCTCTATACCGACTGCTCCCGTATACCGGTGTAATGCTACTTGTATTATGTATAAAGGTATTTGTTGTATCTTTGTCACTTGTGTTGTGTCTGCTCTTGTTGTACCACAACTCTGTACGGGACTGAGGAACGTTGTGTCGCCCTATAAACGATAATATTATTAATGACCTACAAGAGACATAACCCCACAGAGACCGCAAAATAGAGAGAGACATCTCATGACCTGCAAGAGACATAACCCCACAGAGACTGCAGGAGAGCTGAAGAATCTTTGAGACATCCTATGAGACATAAGATAAATAGAGGAGAGGTAGAGACACAAAACATGACTTGAGAGATTGGAAGAGACAGCTGAGGATGCATAAAGGGAGTCGTCAGTCTAATCTCTGCACTAAACACAGAGGTTCTATAGTGACTAGAAATAAAGGGTCACCTGTATTGTAGACTCAGACACTTTGCATTCACCGGATACAACCAGTGTGTCCTGGATCACGTTACACACCCAGCGTGAATGGGACACAATGGCCGTGATGTCCCTGTGTCCCAAACCTTCCTCAGCCGAAGCCCAAGATATTCCAGATATACGACCATCCCAACCACCAGGCACCATGTTCGGCCTTTTATATCATCTCACTTAATACCAGTCTCTACTTGTGTATTATACGAAGTCTAACTAATGGCAGATCTGGGACAGCATCAAATCCTGAGCTACGGAGGAGGCGGTTATAAAGAATTCAGTGCAAATATTCCCCAACGTGCCGTCCCCGTCAGGTGCACCCTCCACATACCGTCTGTAGGGGGCACTACACAATGCTCCTCATGATACAGACGTCAGACACAGCTTCTCAAGACTCCTCCATTGTAACTAAAATGACAAGTTCATCATATAAAGATTCTCCATCACCCAGAACTGAAGACTCCTCTTATATAAGGTGCAGATCTGTTATATACAAACTGACACAACTTACACTGAGAAATAATCATTCAGATAAAATGTATTTAACCATTATCTAGCGGTGCTTTGCCCAGGACATAGGAAGTGGCTGAAGGCCTCACCTCTTCAGGAGGTGACCCTCTAAGGGTTAACGTGCTGTCACCAGTAGACATATACATGTGTCCCCGTGACAAACAGCACACGCCACACACAGATTGTTGTATTACGTTGCTATAGGGACATTTACAATAGTGAGGACACTTGTTCTTTAATGCTCAGGACATTATATAAGGGGAGCTCCTAGCAGTGCACGCTCCACACTTCCTGCCCCTGTTGCCCAGTCCAGAGAACATTACACAAGTGATGCCAGGAGACAACACTGCACCCTTAGCTGCCAGGGAACATATATACAGGAAGACACGAAAACTGGAGATTTCTCCACTCTCATTTATACACTGCCCCCAAAGATAGAGACCCCCAACCCCCAAAACGAGGGTCTGGTCTGAGCATCTAGAGTAGGCGCTACAAGCAGATGGTGATGGCATGACATCATAACATGTCAGGGGTAACATGTGCTGGATGACAGCTGATCAGTCCCAGTGGGTTATACTGGGACAGAGGAGCTGACACTCACTGAGACATTCCATGATTCTATAGAGATAACAATGTACTAGTGACAGAGAGATGATAACTGAGCGAGGGGCACAAACACGCTCACTTGAAGCGAGTCTAAGTGGGTGCACTGTATGGATAGACCCTGGCGGGGTCTGTAGGGGTTATTGTGCCAGCAATAATAACAGATGCCCCCAGTGATAGCAATTGCTCTATACCTACACCGGCTACGGCAGCGATTGCTGTGGGTATGTAAATGTACCCAGCGCCAGCCTTTGGCAACACAACCATGATCACCTATTTCTCTACAAATGAGAGACATGTCGCACCACGGATGAGAAGTCCCTTCCTGCAGGCCGTGAAACGAGAGCCGAGAGCTAGGATTGCACATACACTAGTGCTCGGCTCTATAACAGGTATTGTGCACACTGGCAGTAATCCCCTATAATCCTGGACGGGTGCACCTGACGTCACGCTCTCTGGGATCCTAACACCATTATCCGTGGTACACTTAACACCCAACTGCCCGGAGAGGGTAGACACCTGCGGAGGGCAGAGGATAGGGGGAGGGGTAGACACATACCTATGGGGAGCAGAGGACAGGGGGTAAGTTGGGGTAGACACCTGCGGAGGGCAGAGGACAAGGGGGGGTGATAGACACATACCTGTGGTGAGCAGAGGACGAGGAGGGGGGGGTGATAGACACATACCTGTGGTGAGCAGAGGACGAGGAGGGGGGGGTGATAGACACATACCTGTGGGGAGCAGAGGACAGGGGGGAAGTTGGGGTAGACACCTGTGGTGAGCAGAGGACGAGGAGGGGGGGGGGGGGGGGGGGGGGGTAGACACATACCTGTGGGGAGCAGAGGACAGGGGGGAAGTTGGGGTAGACACCTGCAGAGGGCAGAGGACAAAGGGGGGGACACAGAGATCCCTTTTCACTAGATTTGGACATTTAAAATGAGACATTTTATCAAATCACCAGCCCAGGTTTTAAGGATAACTTCTCAGTAGCAGATTTCCTGGTGGTGACTGAGCTGAATTAACACCTTCATTACCAGCACGCGACACACACCGGGGAGACAGTGAGTAGCCCTGACAGGTAGGTCTGAGAACTCACTAATCACCTTTGCCAGGGGCCGGCTGGCAGATTTCAGCCCAGGGGGACGAGACGCAGCTCAGCAGCCTATTAGGAACATTCGTACAGGTGGCCCACTATGGGACCGGCCCGGGGGGCAGATACCCCAATGCCCCCAGCTCCTGACCTTTGCCCTCTAATTGCGACTACACAATTTGGAAGAGAGCCTCCACAAACATATTGTACCGAGCTACTATCCATGTTGCTGCATGACACTACATAAGTACACTGGCAATCTAGGAGAGGGCACTTACCTTCCTCAATGTCGTTGCGGGCAGCTGCCTCCAGCAGGGTGACATTCTGGGGGAATATTACCCTCCTCTCCTCTTTGCTCCCTACTTTCTTCTGGCGGAACTTGACCTTCTTGCTTTGCCCATCCTTCTCCGCCTGTGCCCACTTCTTCAGCTGCTGCGTTCGCCGTTTCTGCGCGTGCTTCAGCCTCTCCTGCGTGCTCATGCGGCTGACCGCCGGCATCTCCGAAAGCAGCTCCAGGTGGTCCGCCATCATAAGGATGGCTGTCCAGAGGGCCTGTTATAGGGCACGGTGAGGAAGGGAGACCCTTAGTGCAATAATGTCAGCGATAAAACAGGGACTCCAGTCAGCATAGGGTAGAAAAAGAGGGCACAGCACCTGCACCAGCATGGCATGAGGGTGGTCCGCAGTGGTGATGCCCACTCAGGTCCCCCAGGTCTCTAGGCAATAAACTGAGGCCACAGAGCTAGCAATCAGTCAGTCTTGTCCCTGCAGCCCCCTCCTCATTCTGTGGGCAGGACACAGCCCAGCACAGGGATATCCTGTTTCCTGTATCAGGGTCCATCCAGGGTGATGTCAGAGGGGGTCACATGCTGGGGGCAACTGTGGTGCAGGCAGAGCTCCCTCTATGGGGTCACTAACCTGAGACCCTCCCTCTATGGGGTCACTAACCAGAGGGACCCTCACTGGCTGCTCCCGGCTCTGTCTCTCCAGACTCTGACACTGGGAATGTGAGTGTGAGCTGCTTCCTGTAGCCGCCTCCTCCCCCCGCCCCGCACCTCCCACCTCCTCCCCCGGCACCTCCCACCTCCCCCGCCATACACCGGCCAGACCTCATCCCATGCCCGCACCTCCTACCTCATGCCTCCGCCCCGCGCCTCCTACATCCTCCCCCCGCCATACACCAGCCAAAGGGCGGCTGAGAGGAAGGAGCCCCCTGCCCGCGCCTCATACCTCCTCCCCCCGCCCCGCACCTCCCACCTCCTCCCGCGCCTCCCCCGCCATACACCGGCCAGACCTCATTCCATGCCCGCACCTCCTACCTCATCCCCTGCACCTCATGCCTCCGCCCCGCGCCTCCTACATCCTCCCCCCGCCATACACCAGCCAAAGGGCGGCTGAGAGGAAGGAGCCCCCTGCCCGCGCCTCATACCTCCTCCCCCCGCCCCGCACCTCCCACCTCCTCCCCCGGCACCTCCCACCTCCCCCGCCATACACCGGCCAGACCTCATCCCATGCCCGCACCTCCTACCTCATCCCTTGCACCTCATGCCTCCGCCCCGCGCCTCCTACATCCTCCCCCCGCCATACACCAGCCAAAGGGCGGCTGAGAGGAAGGAGCCCCCTGCCCGCGCCTCATACCTCCTCCCCCCGCCCCGCACCTCCCACCTCCTCCCGCGCCTCCCCCGCCATACACCGGCCAGACCTCATCCCATGCCCGCACCTCCTACCTCATCCCCTGCACCTCATGCCTCCGCCCCGCGCCTCCTACATCCTCCCCCGGCCATACACCAGCCAAAGGGCGGCTGAGAGGAAGGAGCCCCCTGCCCGCGCCTCATACCTCCTCCCCTGCACCTCCCCCCACCCCGCGCCTCGTACCTCCCACCTCCTTTCCCGCCATACACCAACCAGAGGGCGGCTGAGAGGAAGGAGCCCCCTGCCCGCGCCTCATACCTCCTCCCCCCGCCCCGCGCCTCGTACCTCCCACCTCCTTCCCCGCCATACACCAACCAGAGGGCGGCTGGGGAAGAAGCAGGACCCCCTCATCCCAGCCCTGCACATTCTACTCTACATACTTCCTCCTCCTGTGCCCCCCTCACCGTCCCCTCATCCTCCTCATCCTCCTCATCTACATCTGTGACTTCTTATTCCTACCAGTGCCGCCTTCTCCTGTGTCCCCCCAATATACACCTCGTAGCTGTGTCCCCTAATCCTCCACCCCCCAACCATTCTCTACGTCCCCCTCTATATACCCCCAATATACACCTCCTGGCTGTGTCCCCCAATCCTCCACCCCCAACCATTCTCTACGTACCCCTTTATATACCCCCAATATACACCTCGTAGCTGTGTCCCCTAATCCTCCACCCCCCAACCATTCTCTACGTCCCCCTCTATATACCCCCAATATACACCTCCTGGCTGTGTCCCCCAATCCTCCACCCCCACAACCATTCTCTACGTACCCCTTTATATACCCCCAATATACACCTCGTAGCTGTGTCCCCCAATCCTCCACCCCCCAACCATTCTCTATGTCCCCCTCTATATACCCCCAATATACACCTCTTAGCTGTGTCCCCTAATCCTCCACCCCCCAACCATTCTCTACGTCCCCCTCTATATACCCCCAATATACCCCTCCTAGCTGTGTCCCCCAATCCTCCACCCCCCAACCATTCTCTACGTCCCCCTCTATATACCCCCAATATACACCTCCTGGCTGTGTCCCCCAATCCTCCACCCCCCAACCATTCTCTACATACCCCTTTATATACCCCCAATATACACCTCCTAGCTGTGTCCCCTAATCCTCCACCCCCCAACCATTCTCTACGTCCCCCTCTATATACCCCCAATATACACCTCCTAGCTGTGTCCCCTAATCCTCCACCCCCCAACCATTCTCTACGTCCCCCTCTATATACCCCCAATATAAACCTAGCTGTGTCCACTAATCCTCCACCCCCAACCATTCTCTACGTCCCCCTCTATATACCCCCAATATACACCTCCTAGCTGTGTCCCCCAATCCTCCACCCCCCAACCATTCTCTATGTCCCCCTCTATATACCCCCAATATACACCTCCTGGCTGTGTCCCCCAATCCTCCACCCCCCAACCATTCTCTACGTCCCCCTCTATATACCCCCAATATACACCTCCTAGCTGTGTCCCCCAATCCTCCACCCCCCAACCATTCTCTACGTCCCCCTCTATATACCCCCAATATACACCTCCTAGCTGTGTCCCCTAATCCTCCACCCCCCAACCATTCTCTACGTCCCCCTCTATATACCCCCAATATACACCTCCTGGCTGTGTCCCCTAATCCTCCACCCCCCAACCATTCTCTACGTCCCCCTCTATATACCCCCAATATACACCTCCTAGCTGTGTCCCCCAATCCTCCACCCCCCAACCATTCTCTACGTCCCTCTCTATATACCCCCAATATACACCTCCTAGCTGTGTCCCCTAATCCTCCACCCCCCAATCATTCTCTACGTCCCCCTCTATATACCCCCAATATACACCTCCTAGCTGTGTCCCCCAATCCTCCACCCCCCAATCATTCTCTACGTACCCCTCTATATACCCCCAATATACACCTCCTAGCTGTGTCCCCTAATCCTCCACCCCCCAACCATTCTCTACGTCCCCCTCTATATACCCCCAATATACACCTCCTAGCTGTGTCCCCTAATCCTCCACTCCCAACCATTCTCTACGTCCCCCTCTATATACCCCCAATATACACCTCCTAGCTGTGTCCCCTAATCCTCCACTCCGCAACCATTCTCTACGTCCCCCTCTATATACCCCCAATATACACCTCCTGGCTGTGTCCCCTAATCCTCCACCCCCCAATCATTCTCTACGTACCCCTCTATATACCCCCAATATACACCGCCTAGCTGTGTCCCCTAATCCTCCACCCCCCAACCATTCTCTACGTACCCCTCTATATACCCCCAATATACACCTCCTAGCTGTGTCCCCCAATCCTCCCCCCCCAACCATTCTCTACGTCCCCCTCTATATACCCCCAATATACACCTCCTAGCTGTGTCCCCTAATCCTCCACCCCCCAACCATTCTCTACGTCCCCCTCTATATACCCCCAATATACACCTCCTAGCTGTGTCCACTAATCCTCCCCCCCCAACCATTCTCTACGTCCCCCTCTATATACCCCCAATATACACCTCCTAGCTGTGTCCCCTAATCCTCCACCCCCCAACCATTCTCTACGTCCCCCTCTATATACCCCCAATATACACCTCCTAGCTGTGTCCACTAATCCTCCACCCCCCAACCATTCTCTACGTCCCCCTCTATATACCCCCAATATACACCTCCTGGCTGTGTCCCCTAATCCTCCACCCCCCAATCATTCTCTACGTCCCCCTCTATATACCCCCAATATACACCTCCTAGCTGTGTCCCCTAATCCTCCACCCCCCAACCATTCTCTACGTCCCCCTCTATATACCCCCAATATACACCTCCTAGCTGTGTCCCCCAATCCTCCACCCCCCAACCATTCTCTACGTCCCCCTCTATATACCCCCAATATACACCTAGCTGTGTCCACTAATCCTCCACCCCCCCCAGGGGGCTGTATTTGGCCTTAGTACCCCCTGTGTATGAGTAGACCCCTCCCTCAGACTTCAGCATTACAACTTGTGTATCCCCCCCCCTCTGATTTCCTTCCTAACGTGTTATCTTTCCTGCCAGTCAACAATGCCCCGGAGTATCCTGCAGGCATCGCCCAACTTTCATGTGTTACCCCCCCCCCCCTGTGTTATATCACCTGTGAGTTAGCCCCCCAGGCACAGTGACTCATCTTACCTCCTACTGGTAGGTGTATGGTTCCTGGTGTACTACAATCACCAGCATGGCCTGTTGTGTGAGTTACATTGTAATGTAAGTATCAGCCCTTCCTTTATACTGAGCATTGCATCCAGTATACCTAGTAGGAAGCAGCGTACTGTGTATTTGGTCTGTACTGTAGCACACAATGGGCCCTGCTACAAATACTTTATATTTTCTACCTTATCAACTATTGAAATTCTCCTAATACTTTCATATCGGATCACTTATTACTGCACACAGCGGACCTCGTGCTCCCCGAGCGTTATAGTGCACAGTGACCCCACCTGGGCTCCTTAATGCCCCCTTCCCGGGGTACGGTTTGTAATGTCCTTATTATAATTCACCACCAATTGTAAACTCTGTGTCTGTCTAAATTCTGATTGTACTTAGCTGTAGAATATGTTGGTGATATAGAAATAATATTGATATATAGGGACTTTTTCAGGGACAAATCTGCAAAACCTGAGACTCCCAGAAAATTATGGAGAGATGGAAACTTTCATGAGTCTCACTCAGCTCTCTGGAGTCTTTTGGGGTCTGCACCTTCTGGGGAAATATTAGCCATGTGTGATTTGGGAAACTGACATGAAATAGTGAGATGTCATCACCAGCTTAGTGTCTGTACACAGGGTCACCCCCATGCGGGCGTCACCTGCCGCTCTGTGTCTGCAGGGGGGTAATACCTGGTGTGCTCTCAGGAGAGACAGCTGTCCTGGGCCTCTATGTACAGTTTTAGCAACGGCCAGAAAACCCACCCATCATAGTCACTAGTGACAGGTTGCAGCTGCTGCAGAACATCCTGGGATGCAGATCCATCAGTATACACTGGGTCCTTCCATGGGCAGATAGTGTACTGTATATTTAACCCTCTGTGTGCATCACGTTGGGGTGATTAATACATTCCCTGCTTTACATCAAGTATGAAATGGAATTACCTGGGGACGTTTACTAACCAGAAGATATTTGCTCACAAGCTTGCAATCTATAGGGTATGGGTATGATGGGTATGTATGGTGGTAACGGCTCTATAACGTAGGAGGCTGTTATGCTGGACACAGGGCTGTCTGCGGTGGGCCTGAGGTTGTTATGCTGGACACAGGGCTGTCTGCGGTGGGCCTGAGGTTGTTATGCTGGACACAGGGCTGTCTGCCGTGGGCTTGATGCTGTTATGCTGGACACAGGGCTGTCTTCGGTGGGCTTGAGGCTGTTATGCTGGACACAGGGCTGTCTGCGGTGGGCTTGAGGCTGTTATGCTGGACACAGGGCTGTCTGCGGTGGGCTTGAGGCTGTTATGCTGGACACAGGGCTGTCTGCGGTGGGCTTGAGGCTGTTATGCTGGACACAGGGCTGTCTGCGGTGGGCTTGAGGCTGTTATGCTGGACACAGGGCTGTCTGCGGTGGGCCTGAGGTTGTTATGCTGGACACAGGGCTGTCTGCCGTGGGCTTGATGCTGTTATGCTGGACACAGGGCTGTCTTCGGTGGGCTTGAGGCTGTTATGCTGGACACAGGGCTGTCTGCGGTGGGCCTGAGGTTGTTATGCTGGACACAGGGCTGTCTGCCGTGGGCTTGATGCTGTTATGCTGGACACAGGGCTGTCTGCGGTGGGCTTGAGGCTGTTATGCTGGACACAGGGCTGTCTGCGGTGGGCTTGAGGCTGTTATGCTGGACACAGGGCTGTCTGCGGTGGGCTTGAGGCTGTTATGCTGGAGGACACAGGGCTGTCTGCGGTGGGCTTGAGGCTGTTATGCTGGACACAGGGCTGTCTGCGGTGGGCTTGAGGCTGTTATGCTGGACACAGGGCTGTCTGCGGTGGGCTTGAGGCTGTTATGCTGGACACAGGGCTGTCTGCGGTGGGCTTGAGGCTGTTATGCTGGACACAGGGCTGTCTGCGGTGGGCTTGAGGCTGTTATGCTGGAAACAGGGCTGTCTGCGGTGGGCTTGAGGCTGTTATGCTGGACACAGGGCTGTCTGTGGTGGGCTTGAGGCTGTTATGCTGGACACAAGGCTGTCTGCGGTGGGCTTGAGGCTGTTATGCTGGACACAGGGCTGTCTGCGGTGGGCTTGAGGCTGTTATGCTGGACACAGGGCTGTCTGCGGTGGGCTTGAGGCTGTTATGCTGGACACAGGGCTGTCTGCGGTGGGCTTGAGGCTGTTATGCTGGAGGACACAGGGCTGTCTGCGGTGGGCTTGATGCTGTTATGCTGGACACAGGGCTGTCTGTGGTGGGCTTGAGGCTGTTATGCTGGACACAGGGCTGTCTGCGGTGGGCTTGAGGCTGTTATGCTGGACACAGGGCTGTCTGCGGTGGGCTTGAGGCTGTTATGCTGGAGGACACAGGGCTGTCTGCGGTGGGCTTGATGCTGTTATGCTGGACACAGGGCTGTCTGTGGTGGGCTTGAGGCTGTTATGCTGGACACAGGGCTGTCTGCGGTGGGCTTGAGGCTGTTATGCTGGACACAGGGCTGTCTGCGGTCGGCTTGAGGCTGTTATGCTGGACACAGGGCTGTCTGCGGTGGGCTTGAGGCTGTTATGCTTGAGGACACAGGGCTGTCTGTGGTGGGCTTGAGGCTGTTATGCTGGACACAGGGCTGTCTGCGGTGGGCTTGAGGCTGTTATGCTGGACACAGGGCTGTCTGCGGTGGGCGTGAGGCTGTTATGCTGGACACAGGGCTGTCTGTGGTGGGCTTGAGGCTGTTATGCTGGACACAGGGCTGTCTGTGGTGGGCTTGAGGCTGTTATGCTGGACACAGGGCTGTCTGCGGTGGGCTTGAGGCTGTTATGCTGGACACAGGGCTGTCTGCGGTGGGCTTGAGGCTGTTATGCTGGACACAGGGCTGTCTGCGGTGGGCTTGAGGCTGTTATGCTGGAGGACACAGGGCTGTCTGCGGTGGGCTTGAGGCTGTTATGCTGGACACAGGGCTGTCTGTGGTGGGCTTGAGGCTGTTATGCTGGACACAGGGCTGTCTGCGGTGGGCTTGAGGCTGTTGTGCTGGACACAGGGCTGTCTGCGGTGGGCTTGAGGCTGTTATGCTGGACACAGGGCTGTCTGCGGTGGGCTTGAGGCTGTTATGCTGGAGGACACAGGGCTGTCTGCGGTGGGCTTGAGCCTGTTATGCTGGACACAGGGCTGTCTGTGGTGGGCTTGAGGCTGTTATGCTGGAGGACACAGGGCTGTCTGCGGTGGGCTTGAGGCTGTTATGCTGGACACAGGGCTGTCTGCGGTGGGCTTGAGGCTGTTATGCTGGACACAGGGCTGTCTGCGGTGGGCTTGAGGCTGTTATGCTGGACACAGGGCTGTCTGCGGTGGGCTTGAGGCTGTTATGCTGGAGAACACAGGGCTGTCTGCGGTGGGCTTGAGGCTGTTATGCTGGACACAGGGCTGTCTGCGGTGGGCTTGAGGCTGTTATGCTGGACACAGGGCTGTCTGTGGTGGGCTTGAGGCTGTTATGCTGGACACAGCGCTGTCTGTGGTGGGCTTGAGGCTGTTATGCTGGAAGACACATGGCTGTCTGCGGTGGGCTTGAGGCTGTTATGCTTTACACAGGGCTGTCTGTGGTGGGCTTGAGGCTGTTATGCTGGAGGACACA
Source organism: Mixophyes australis (assembly GCA_036250195.1). NCBI lineage: Eukaryota > Metazoa > Chordata > Amphibia > Anura > Limnodynastidae > Mixophyes > Mixophyes australis. The sequence continues at coordinate 1,702,079 of JAVHZZ010000005.1, read as the reverse complement.
CGGCTGTCTGCGGTGGGCTTGAGGCTGTTATGCTGGACACAGGGCTGTCTGTGGTGGGCTTGAGGCTGTTATGCTGGACACAGGGCTGTCTGCGGTGGGCTTGAGGCTGTTATGCTGGACACAGGGCTGTCTGCGGTGGGCTTGAGGCTGTTATGCTGGAGGACACAGGGCTGTCTGCGGTGGGCTTGAGGCTGTTATGCTGGACACAGGGCTGTCTGCGGTGGGCTTCAGGCTGTTATGCTGGACACAGGGCTGTCTGTGGTGGGCTTGAGGCTGTCATGCTGGACACAGCGCTGTCTGCGGTGGGCTTGAGGCTGTTATGCTGGACACAGGGCTGTCTGCGGTGGGCTTGAGGCTGTTATGCTGGACACAGGGCTGTCTGTGGTGCGCTTGAAATTGACTAGCATGGAAAAAAATTAAAGTGTCATTCGACTCCATCTGTGAATGGTCATTGTGAACAACTGGATCTTGGTACAAGCGTGTGCACCTATATTTCTGAGCACAACAATTACCCGAGAGATGCGGAGATGAGAGTCATCATTGAGCCCAGTATTCCATCCTTCCCGAACAATCTTCAATCGTGTAGGATCTGAATTTGTTTGCATATAAGATTATAAGAAGTGCTGGGGTCCATCATTTTGTCACATACACAATGAATATGTTGGCAGCTGCTTACCAGTAGTTGGCGCAAGTGAGCAAAGAGGAGCGGAGTCTAATACCCCATTCATACTGCACCAAAATCCAGGAGCAAAGGGAAGTAGGGAAGGAATTTTTCCACTTTCAAACCAGCAGGGGTCACTCTTGTCTACAGCTTCTCCCTTTTACAATTGCACACTTCATTCATTTATTCCTGCACATCTAGCTCTTTCAAAAACTACACTCACACTTTACCTACACTTAAAAGCTGCCACATCCACCAGGAACATGCTCCCTTCAGCTTAGCACACCAGGAGTCCAAACAAGTGGAAATCACAGGGACCTTCCCCAGCCATATCCTGCACCCCATGGGCCAGTCTTTGAAAAGTCAAGAGGAGGGAAATCTCAGACTTATAGCAGGTCAGAAGAAGACAGCCACCATTTGTAGCCACTAAGCAGAAAAAGTGAGGATCTTGAGGATAACCCCCCAAAAAAGATAGGAAAATGTTTAAAAAAAATGCAAGAAATGTCAAGGAAGGGTTATAAGGCAGATTGACAAAGTCTGCTGCTGTCTGGGGGTGCATGAAAGAAAAAGTGACTGCAAAGGTTAAAGAAGCAAGAGCAGGCTAGGAGAGAGAGAGCGAGAGACTGCCTTGTCCTGGCGCTGTCATGCAGCCGAAGCAAAGTGTGTGGATGATTAGAAAGTAAGGAGCAGCTGGCCTGGGGAGGAGGATCAAGCCTACCACTGCTGCTGCTGCTGCTTGTGACGAGTAGAAAAGGACCAACTGAGAGCCTTGTCTCTGCCTACGGCCACACCACCCTGAACACGCCCGATCTCGTCTGATCTCGGAAGCTAAGCAGGGTCAGGCCTGGTTAGTACTTGGATGGGAGACCGCCTGGGAATACCAGGTGCTGTAGGCTTTTGCTGCTGCTGAAATCACTTTTTCACTTTCAAACCAGCAGGGGTCACTCTTGTCTTCGGCTTCTCCCTTTTACAATTGCACACTTCATTCATTTATTCCTGCACATCTAGCTCTTTCAAAAACTACACTCACACTTTACCTACACTTAAAAGCTGCCACATCCACCAGGAACATGCTCCCTTCAGCTTAGCACACCAGGAGTCCAAACAAGTGGAAATCACAGGGACCTTCCCCAGCCATATCCTGCACCCCATGGGCCAGTCTTTGAAAAGTCAAGAGGAGGGAAATCTCAGACTTATAGCAGGTCAGAAGAAGACAGCCACCATTTGTAGCCACTAAGCAGAAAAAGTGAGGATCTTGAGGATAACCCCCCAAAAAAGATAGGAAAATGTTTAAAAAAAATGCAAGAAATGTCAAGGAAGGGTTATAAGGCAGATTGACAAAGTCTGCTGCTGTCTGGGGGTGCATGAAAGAAAAAGTGACTGCAAAGGTTAAAGAAGCAAGAGCAGGCTAGGAGAGAGAGAGCGAGAGACTGCCTTGTCCTGGTGCTGTCATGCAGCCGAAGCAAAGTGTGTGGATGATTAGAAAGTAAGGAGCAGCTGGCCTGGGGAGGAGGATCAAGCCTACCACTGCTGCTGCTGCTGCTTGTGACGAGTAGAAAAGGACCAACTGAGAGCCTTGTCTCTGCCTACGGCCACACCACCCTGAACACGCCCGATCTCGTCTGATCTCGGAAGCTAAGCAGGGTCAGGCCTGGTTAGTACTTGGATGGGAGACCGCCTGGGAATACCAGGTGCTGTAGGCTTTTGCTGCTGCTGAAATCACTTTTTCACTTTCAAACCAGCAGGGGTCACTCTTGTCTTCGGCTTCTCCCTTTTACAATTGCACACTTCATTCATTTATTCCTGCACATCTAGCTCTTTCAAAAACTACACTCACACTTTACCTACACTTAAAAGCTGCCACATCCACCAGGAACATGCTCCCTTCAGCTTAGCACACCAGGAGTCCAAACAAGTGGAAATCACAGGGACCTTCCCCAGCCATATCCTGCACCCCATGGGCCAGTCTTTGAAAAGTCAAGAGGAGGGAAATCTCAGACTTATAGCAGGTCAGAAGAAGACAGCCACCATTTGTAGCCACTAAGCAGAAAAAGTGAGGATCTTGAGGATAACCCCCCAAAAAAGATAGGAAAATGTTTAAAAAAAATGCAAGAAATGTCAAGGAAGGGTTATAAGGCAGATTGACAAAGTCTGCTGCTGTCTGGGGGTGCATGAAAGAAAAAGTGACTGCAAAGGTTAAAGAAGCAAGAGCAGGCTAGGAGAGAGAGAGCGAGAGACTGCCTTGTCCTGGCGCTGTCATGCAGCCGAAGCAAAGTGTGTGGATGATTAGAAAGTAAGGAGCAGCTGGCCTGGGGAGGAGGATCAAGCCTACCACTGCTGCTGCTGCTGCTTGTGACGAGTAGAAAAGGACCAACTGAGAGCCTTGTCTCTGCCTACGGCCACACCACCCTGAACACGCCCGATCTCGTCTGATCTCGGAAGCTAAGCAGGGTCAGGCCTGGTTAGTACTTGGATGGGAGACCGCCTGGGAATACCAGGTGCTGTAGGCTTTTGCTGCTGCTGAAATCACTTTTTCACTTTCAAACCAGCAGGGGTCACTCTTGTCTTCGGCTTCTCCCTTTTACAATTGCACACTTCATTCATTTATTCCTGCACATCTAGCTCTTTCAAAAACTACACTCACACTTTACCTACACTTAAAAGCTGCCACATCCACCAGGAACATGCTCCCTTCAGCTTAGCACACCAGGAGTCCAAACAAGTGGAAATCACAGGGACCTTCCCCAGCCATATCCTGCACCCCATGGGCCAGTCTTTGAAAAGTCAAGAGGAGGGAAATCTCAGACTTATAGCAGGTCAGAAGAAGACAGCCACCATTTGTAGCCACTAAGCAGAAAAAGTGAGGATCTTGAGGATAACCCCCCAAAAAAGATAGGAAAATGTTTAAAAAAAATGCAAGAAATGTCAAGGAAGGGTTATAAGGCAGATTGACAAAGTCTGCTGCTGTCTGGGGGTGCATGAAAGAAAAAGTGACTGCAAAGGTTAAAGAAGCAAGAGCAGGCTAGGAGAGAGAGAGCGAGAGACTGCCTTGTCCTGGTGCTGTCATGCAGCCGAAGCAAAGTGTGTGGATGAGTAGAAAGTAAGGAGCAGCTGGCCTGGGGAGGAGGATCAAGCCTACCACTGCTGCTGCTGCTGCTTGTGACGAGTAGAAAAGGACCAACTGAGAGCCTTGTCTCTGCCTACGGCCACACCACCCTGAACACGCCCGATCTCGTCTGATCTCGGAAGCTAAGCAGGGTCAGGCCTGGTTAGTACTTGGATGGGAGACCGCCTGGGAATACCAGGTGCTGTAGGCTTTTGCTGCTGCTGAAATCACTTTTTCACTTTCAAACCAGCAGGGGTCACTCTTGTCTTCGGCTTCTCCCTTTTACAATTGCACACTTCATTCATTTATTCCTGCACATCTAGCTCTTTCAAAAACTACACTCACACTTTACCTACACTTAAAAGCTGCCACATCCACCAGGAACATGCTCCCTTCAGCTTAGCACACCAGGAGTCCAAACAAGTGGAAATCACAGGGACCTTCCCCAGCCATATCCTGCACCCCATGGGCCAGTCTTTGAAAAGTCAAGAGGAGGGAAATCTCAGACTTATAGCAGGTCAGAAGAAGACAGCCACCATTTGTAGCCACTAAGCAGAAAAAGTGAGGATCTTGAGGATAACCCCCCAAAAAAGATAGGAAAATGTTTAAAAAAAATGCAAGAAATGTCAAGGAAGGGTTATAAGGCAGATTGACAAAGTCTGCTGCTGTCTGGGGGTGCATGAAAGAAAAAGTGACTGCAAAGGTTAAAGAAGCAAGAGCAGGCTAGGAGAGAGAGAGCGAGAGACTGCCTTGTCCTGGTGCTGTCATGCAGCCGAAGCAAAGTGTGTGGATGATTAGAAAGTAAGGAGCAGCTGGCCTGGGGAGGAGGATCAAGCCTACCACTGCTGCTGCTGCTGCTTGTGACGAGTAGAAAAGGACCAACTGAGAGCCTTGTCTCTGCCTACGGCCACACCACCCTGAACACGCCCGATCTCGTCTGATCTCGGAAGCTAAGCAGGGTCAGGCCTGGTTAGTACTTGGATGGGAGACCGCCTGGGAATACCAGGTGCTGTAGGCTTTTGCTGCTGCTGAAATCACTTTTTCACTTTCAAACCAGCAGGGGTCACTCTTGTCTTCGGCTTCTCCCTTTTACAATTGCACACTTCATTCATTTATTCCTGCACATCTAGCTCTTTCAAAAACTACACTCACACTTTACCTACACTTAAAAGCTGCCACATCCACCAGGAACATGCTCCCTTCAGCTTAGCACACCAGGAGTCCAAACAAGTGGAAATCACAGGGACCTTCCCCAGCCATATCCTGCACCCCATGGGCCAGTCTTTGAAAAGTCAAGAGGAGGGAAATCTCAGACTTATAGCAGGTCAGAAGAAGACAGCCACCATTTGTAGCCACTAAGCAGAAAAAGTGAGGATCTTGAGGATAACCCCCCAAAAAAGATAGGAAAATGTTTAAAAAAAATGCAAGAAATGTCAAGGAAGGGTTATAAGGCAGATTGACAAAGTCTGCTGCTGTCTGGGGGTGCATGAAAGAAAAAGTGACTGCAAAGGTTAAAGAAGCAAGAGCAGGCTAGGAGAGAGAGAGCGAGAGACTGCCTTGTCCTGGCGCTGTCATGCAGCCGAAGCAAAGTGTGTGGATGATTAGAAAGTAAGGAGCAGCTGGCCTGGGGAGGAGGATCAAGCCTACCACTGCTGCTGCTGCTGCTTGTGACGAGTAGAAAAGGACCAACTGAGAGCCTTGTCTCTGCCTACGGCCACACCACCCTGAACACGCCCGATCTCGTCTGATCTCGGAAGCTAAGCAGGGTCAGGCCTGGTTAGTACTTGGATGGGAGACCGCCTGGGAATACCAGGTGCTGTAGGCTTTTGCTGCTGCTGAAATCACTTTTTCACTTTCAAACCAGCAGGGGTCACTCTTGTCTTCGGCTTCTCCCTTTTACAATTGCACACTTCATTCATTTATTCCTGCACATCTAGCTCTTTCAAAAACTACACTCACACTTTACCTACACTTAAAAGCTGCCACATCCACCAGGAACATGCTCCCTTCAGCTTAGCACACCAGGAGTCCAAACAAGTGGAAATCACAGGGACCTTCCCCAGCCATATCCTGCACCCCATGGGCCAGTCTTTGAAAAGTCAAGAGGAGGGAAATCTCAGACTTATAGCAGGTCAGAAGAAGACAGCCACCATTTGTAGCCACTAAGCAGAAAAAGTGAGGATCTTGAGGATAACCCCCCAAAAAAGATAGGAAAATGTTTAAAAAAAATGCAAGAAATGTCAAGGAAGGGTTATAAGGCAGATTGACAAAGTCTGCTGCTGTCTGGGGGTGCATGAAAGAAAAAGTGACTGCAAAGGTTAAAGAAGCAAGAGCAGGCTAGGAGAGAGAGAGCGAGAGACTGCCTTGTCCTGGCGCTGTCATGCAGCCGAAGCAAAGTGTGTGGATGATTAGAAAGTAAGGAGCAGCTGGCCTGGGGAGGAGGATCAAGCCTACCACTGCTGCTGCTGCTGCTTGTGACGAGTAGAAAAGGACCAACTGAGAGCCTTGTCTCTGCCTACGGCCACACCACCCTGAACACGCCCGATCTCGTCTGATCTCGGAAGCTAAGCAGGGTCAGGCCTGGTTAGTACTTGGATGGGAGACCGCCTGGGAATACCAGGTGCTGTAGGCTTTTGCTGCTGCTGAAATCACTTTTTCACTTTCAAACCAGCAGGGGTCACTCTTGTCTTCGGCTTCTCCCTTTTACAATTGCACACTTCATTCATTTATTCCTGCACATCTAGCTCTTTCAAAAACTACACTCACACTTTACCTACACTTAAAAGCTGCCACATCCACCAGGAACATGCTCCCTTCAGCTTAGCACACCAGGAGTCCAAACAAGTGGAAATCACAGGGACCTTCCCCAGCCATATCCTGCACCCCATGGGCCAGTCTTTGAAAAGTCAAGAGGAGGGAAATCTCAGACTTATAGCAGGTCAGAAGAAGACAGCCACCATTTGTAGCCACTAAGCAGAAAAAGTGAGGATCTTGAGGATAACCCCCCAAAAAAGATAGGAAAATGTTTAAAAAAAATGCAAGAAATGTCAAGGAAGGGTTATAAGGCAGATTGACAAAGTCTGCTGCTGTCTGGGGGTGCATGAAAGAAAAAGTGACTGCAAAGGTTAAAGAAGCAAGAGCAGGCTAGGAGAGAGAGAGCGAGAGACTGCCTTGTCCTGGTGCTGTCATGCAGCCGAAGCAAAGTGTGTGGATGAGTAGAAAGTAAGGAGCAGCTGGCCTGGGGAGGAGGATCAAGCCTACCACTGCTGCTGCTGCTGCTTGTGACGAGTAGAAAAGGACCAACTGAGAGCCTTGTCTCTGCCTACGGCCACACCACCCTGAACACGCCCGATCTCGTCTGATCTCGGAAGCTAAGCAGGGTCAGGCCTGGTTAGTACTTGGATGGGAGACCGCCTGGGAATACCAGGTGCTGTAGGCTTTTGCTGCTGCTGAAATCACTTTTTCACTTTCAAACCAGCAGGGGTCACTCTTGTCTTCGGCTTCTCCCTTTTACAATTGCACACTTCATTCATTTATTCCTGCACATCTAGCTCTTTCAAAAACTACACTCACACTTTACCTACACTTAAAAGCTGCCACATCCACCAGGAACATGCTCCCTTCAGCTTAGCACACCAGGAGTCCAAACAAGTGGAAATCACAGGGACCTTCCCCAGCCATATCCTGCACCCCATGGGCCAGTCTTTGAAAAGTCAAGAGGAGGGAAATCTCAGACTTATAGCAGGTCAGAAGAAGACAGCCACCATTTGTAGCCACTAAGCAGAAAAAGTGAGGATCTTGAGGATAACCCCCCAAAAAAGATAGGAAAATGTTTAAAAAAAATGCAAGAAATGTCAAGGAAGGGTTATAAGGCAGATTGACAAAGTCTGCTGCTGTCTGGGGGTGCATGAAAGAAAAAGTGACTGCAAAGGTTAAAGAAGCAAGAGCAGGCTAGGAGAGAGAGAGCGAGAGACTGCCTTGTCCTGGTGCTGTCATGCAGCCGAAGCAAAGTGTGTGGATGATTAGAAAGTAAGGAGCAGCTGGCCTGGGGAGGAGGATCAAGCCTACCACTGCTGCTGCTGCTGCTTGTGACGAGTAGAAAAGGACCAACTGAGAGCCTTGTCTCTGCCTACGGCCACACCACCCTGAACACGCCCGATCTCGTCTGATCTCGGAAGCTAAGCAGGGTCAGGCCTGGTTAGTACTTGGATGGGAGACCGCCTGGGAATACCAGGTGCTGTAGGCTTTTGCTGCTGCTGAAATCACTTTTTCACTTTCAAACCAGCAGGGGTCACTCTTGTCTTCGGCTTCTCCCTTTTACAATTGCACACTTCATTCATTTATTCCTGCACATCTAGCTCTTTCAAAAACTACACTCACACTTTACCTACACTTAAAAGCTGCCACATCCACCAGGAACATGCTCCCTTCAGCTTAGCACACCAGGAGTCCAAACAAGTGGAAATCACAGGGACCTTCCCCAGCCATATCCTGCACCCCATGGGCCAGTCTTTGAAAAGTCAAGAGGAGGGAAATCTCAGACTTATAGCAGGTCAGAAGAAGACAGCCACCATTTGTAGCCACTAAGCAGAAAAAGTGAGGATCTTGAGGATAACCCCCCAAAAAAGATAGGAAAATGTTTAAAAAAAATGCAAGAAATGTCAAGGAAGGGTTATAAGGCAGATTGACAAAGTCTGCTGCTGTCTGGGGGTGCATGAAAGAAAAAGTGACTGCAAAGGTTAAAGAAGCAAGAGCAGGCTAGGAGAGAGAGAGCGAGAGACTGCCTTGTCCTGGTGCTGTCATGCAGCCGAAGCAAAGTGTGTGGATGAGTAGAAAGTAAGGAGCAGCTGGCCTGGGGAGGAGGATCAAGCCTACCACTGCTGCTGCTGCTGCTGCTTGTGACGAGTAGAAAAGGACCAACTGAGAGCCTTGTCTCTGCCTACGGCCACACCACCCTGAACACGCCCGATCTCGTCTGATCTCGGAAGCTAAGCAGGGTCAGGCCTGGTTAGTACTTGGATGGGAGACCGCCTGGGAATACCAGGTGCTGTAGGCTTTTGCTGCTGCTGAAATCACTTTTTCACTTTCAAACCAGCAGGGGTCACTCTTGTCTTCGGCTTCTCCCTTTTACAATTGCACACTTCATTCATTTATTCCTGCACATCTAGCTCTTTCAAAAACTACACTCACACTTTACCTACACTTAAAAGCTGCCACATCCACCAGGAACATGCTCCCTTCAGCTTAGCACACCAGGAGTCCAAACAAGTGGAAATCACAGGGACCTTCCCCAGCCATATCCTGCACCCCATGGGCCAGTCTTTGAAAAGTCAAGAGGAGGGAAATCTCAGACTTATAGCAGGTCAGAAGAAGACAGCCACCATTTGTAGCCACTAAGCAGAAAAAGTGAGGATCTTGAGGATAACCCCCCAAAAAAGATAGGAAAATGTTTAAAAAAAATGCAAGAAATGTCAAGGAAGGGTTATAAGGCAGATTGACAAAGTCTGCTGCTGTCTGGGGGTGCATGAAAGAAAAAGTGACTGCAAAGGTTAAAGAAGCAAGAGCAGGCTAGGAGAGAGAGAGCGAGAGACTGCCTTGTCCTGGCGCTGTCATGCAGCCGAAGCAAAGTGTGTGGATGATTAGAAAGTAAGGAGCAGCTGGCCTGGGGAGGAGGATCAAGCCTACCACTGCTGCTGCTGCTGCTTGTGACGAGTAG